>VNJQ01005954.1:0-20623 GCA_008042515.1 Drosophila truncata | reverse complement strand
TAAAATAACAATTAATATTGCGTTGGAAAGGTTAAAGAACCACCTTTCATAATATTCAATCGATTTTTAACGATGATGAATATTTTAATTGTTATAAATAAATTAAGTGAAAAATATTTTTTAACAAAAAACACCAGGTTTAAAATTAAAAAAAATATATTTTATTGTTCTTCGCTCAATTTTACACTACATTTATTTTTTTTCTGCTGTTAGCGGTATTTTATTCTTGGTATTTTTACAATTAGTTTTGGTATATTTTATCGGACCACCCCCTATCGCAGTTTATTGTTTTTCTTTTCAATCCCTCATTTTCCATCAAATCTCGCCCAGCCTTGCCCAAAATGCTGAAGGGCAGCACACTGAAAGCCCTGGACGTCAGACTCCGAATGGTTCTACCCTTTATTGAAATAAGGTCAGCAGGTAAATATAAATTACATAATTTGAGGCCGATGGCAAACCTGGGGCACCATTGCGGCAGCAAAATTTACCGTGTCACTCAGAAGGTGCTTCTACAACTATTGCAGTCGCTGTGGGCGCCGTCAGCAGCAGCTGCAGCCGCAGCAGCAACCGCAGCAGCAGCGCAGTTTCTCCAACAGCATCCACAGGTCCTACATAACGTTCAATGATTTTCGCACCAAGAACCGCTCGTACACCAAGAAGGAGCTCGTTGGGTAAGTTTATTGTTTTTAAGTCTACTCTGCCTCACATACGATGATGTAATCTACAAGGTACTCCATGCTGGACATGTACAGCGTTGTGTCTGACGTTAGCAACTACCACAGATTCGTGCCGTACGTAAAGCGCTCGCACGTTCACAGCCAGGAGAACGGAGGAAGAGGCTTCCGTGCGGACCTAATAGTGGGCTTTCCCCCGCTTAACGAGGCATACACATCGCGAGTCACCTTGGTCCCACCCAGTCTGGTCAAGTCCGAGTGCCATGACGGACGTCTCTTTAACTACTTGTTGAACGAGTGGCGCTTCAGGCCAGGCCTCAAGGATATACCCAACTCCTGTGTGCTGGACTTTAAGGTCTCGTTTGAATTTAAATCACTGCTGCATAGCAACGTTGCAAACATCTTCTTCGACCTGATCTGTGACCAAATGGAAAACGCCTTCATCGAGGAGGTGCGTCGACGGAGCGGCCCGCCCTCGATCCGGTCGCACGTGTTGACCTCGCATCGATCCTGACCCCTTCAGGAAATAAATAGACGCAGTTTTAATACACGACGTGTACAAAGAACATAAATTAAGTACTTTAATATGTCGATTCTTTTAACACAGTACTAAAAATAATATTCGTGAACAGTCTCGTTTTGGGTTAGTAGTAGCAACAGAGATAACGGATCCGTAGATTACATTTAAAATCAAATGGTATACTAGTTAGCTTAATTGACTGACGATAAACTAAGGTTAAGTTTGGAATGGCATCGTTTAAGTAGAGAGAAATACAGGAGAGTACCCTCCGCAGGTTACCTACACGCTACAGTACGTTACATTACATTACATGCTTATCGTAAATAGAAATCGTTATTATCGTGCATCGTTATCCATATCTATGTATGTATTAATGGGGCTCTTGGGGCAGTTAGTTTGAGTGGGAACGTTACAACTATCTCTACTGGGAAGGGTGTATACATATGCATATAACAGACGCTACATAGGCTCAAACTCCAACTATTATTCTAAGCTCTCTACAGTATTACTTTATACAGGGTTTTTGTAAAGACCTTATAATACAAATATGAGTTATGCTTACATATGGCCATTCAAAAGTTAGGGCGTTGTGCATCTTGTTATTATAAGGTCTTTAGTTCTGGAGTGTAGCGAACTCTACGTAGTTTCGCGCTGCAAAAAAGACTTGCTACAACAACAATACGTGTTTAGTGTTAAATATAAGTTACTTCTTGTTAATCTCTCAATATTGTCCAGTGAGCGCGGGTGCAAACTTCATATTTTCGCGGAAACAATTAGCCTATAAATTGGGGACTAACAAAAGCTAAAAGACAAGAGGCCAATAGCTGAATAAAAGGCAATTAAAAATAAAGGTACAATAGCTTAATCCTAGATGTCTGGCCAGGCTAGCTAGGACGAGGTCGGAAATAAAAAATTAAAACCACAAAACCAATTCCGGGCCGGAAAAGCAAGTGACACCCCAATGCAACCATTTAGAATGGTCAAGCGCACAATGCCTTACAAAAGCCTTACAAAATATCACTTTTTCGACGACGGTATGCCGCCAGTTTCCTTAGTTCTCAGTTGTGCTTGGCCCGCCGGCCAAACATATAGCCCTTCCAGCGTTCCGCTGTCTGCGCAATCAGCGGATCGCTGTCGATGGTGGCCAGCAAGAGAAGCTGATTAACGTGCGTTGCATGGTAGTCCCAGCGTGCCAGGTTTGGGGCCACGCCCAGGCTTAAGTGGCGAAGGTCGTAGCTGGTCCCGGAGCCCGTGTCGTACAATAGCAACATCTTCTTAAGGGAGTACATACCCTGGGCAAACAGTTTGCCAGCTTCCCGTGCAATCTTAACTGGCGCGGTACTGTTGAGATCGTACAGGCCGAGAAGCGAGTAAATAAATCCGTTAAGTACGTAAGAAGGTGGCGTGGTGGGGTACTCCTCATACCTGTTTGATAGAAAAAAAAGTCCCGTTAACCAGAGTTTTGTTTGGCAGCAAACAAATTGTATAAAATCAGCATTATTCATTTTAAATGTACACATATGTTTCTTCTACACACCAGTAAAATTTGTCCATAAAGTGTGCCAGAACGCCGCCGTCCCGTGAAAATACCCTGTAAGGCTGGAGACCTGCCGCTGCCGCTCGTAGGTAGCGCTCATCTCCGCCCGAATGCCAATAGGCTCGGGCTAGCACAGATATGGCGTGGCCTTGTCCCATTGCCGAGATCCATCCCGGACGCAGCTCGGCAAATCCGTTGAGGCTGCGACGCACGGGATTGGTCCAGCCACCCGTCTTGGGATCCTGGTTGTGAACAAACCACTCTGCTGCATCATAAAAATGCGCCAGATGGTCGCTAGTGGAAAGCGTTATGTTGTCGTAGAATCCCAAGCCCAGGAAACCAATGGAAAGGACCTCCAGGTCTGATCGGCGAATTTTTAGCGGCGACCGCTTGTCCCCCAGGACGATGCCCTTCTGGACGTCGATGTGCAGGTCCCGTGTAATGTGGCGCCATTTGTTTAGCGCCGACCCGCCCAGGCCATAGTATATGTTTGAGTCCTGCACGCTAAGCAGCAGGTCGGCGGGTATATAGTGCAGGTTGTAACAATGCCGCGTGTCGCGGTTCTGGACGATTACCATGAGGCTGCTGCTATTGGTCACCAACAGCAAGTCCACACTAAGCAGCAAGTCCAGGGTCTGGTTGAGAGCGATGCTGATAGCGCCCTCGTAGCCGGGCGCGGTCTCAAATTGAACCACGCTGGTGTTGAACTTGTGGTGCCATATGCGTGACATGTTGCTGGTTTTAGGCGTGCTCCAGTCCATCTGGTTGCCATCGGCATCCTCGAAGACGCGGACCCGCGGCGCTGGCTCCGTAAGGTTCTTGCTGTAGTGCGACAGTGCAAACTGGGCTATCTGGGTAGGGTAGAAATAGCCGCGCTTCTCCCACTGCGTGCTAACGGGCACGCCCTCAGCAGCGCTAATACACTTCACTCGGTCGCGGACCTCTACATTGTAGTTCTCGAAGTACATGAATACGCCGCGCGCATCGTACTTGCCTCTGGGCAGGTTCACCTTGGCCGTGCTGTGCATCCAATTGAACTTGGCCACTTCGCTGCCGCTGGTGGAGACTGCTCCGCTCACCTCGAAGTAGTTCCGCAGAAAGGAGAAGGGCAAGTACACCTCGTTTGCGTTTTCGTCCCGCTTGCAGTGGACGCTGTACTCCTGGTTGATGGAGCACTCGATGTCCTGCAGCACAGTGGCGTCGCCAGGGGATTGCCTGGCTGCCGGCCGCTCCAGCGTACGCACAAAGTCCGGTGAGAAAGAGAAGGCGGCACATCGCATGTACACACCAAGGGTTATTACCACCACGGCCACGATGAGGATGAGCAGCACAGCTTTCAGGTTGAGACGCATGATGAAAAAGACCAAAGGCTCGCGTTGCTAAGGGTATTGTAATGTGTATATGATGTAGATAAGCTGACTGAGAGAGCACTCTGGGAGAGATGTAATCTTACCTTGATACCGTGCTGCGGCTTGCGTGGCTCCCGGCTATTCCGGGCTACTGCTGGCAGTGCTGTCGGAAAGGCATCTCTCTGGGTGCTCGGATACTTGGACATCCGGTGGGCTCGGAATCGGTTGGAGGTTTCCTTTTAATAATCTCGTTCTGCTGATCTCCTTAGTAAAGGTGAGTCATGCTCTAAATATAGCATCGTTTTGATTTGGCAGATGCATGGCTGACAATAGTTGATGGCAGTGTGGTGCACCAGTGCACCAGTGAAAAATTCCACCTGCAGAGCCACCAGCTGCTTGATACCAGATCTATGCAGTGTCACGAGGATAATCCATTTGTTGCAGGCGGTCCCTAACCATAGTTAACAGAATTTTCGCCTAATTTTTATTACAACTTCTGAGGAAAAACAGCAAAACAGCAGGAACTGGCAATTGTTTTGGTATGTATTAGAGCTGGAAGAAACATCGATATACAATTGTCACATTTTTGATGTTCGATGCTTACCGACGTGAAAATACTGAGAAAAAACTTGAGTAATTTATTAAATTTTAATTAATTTATATTATTAAAAAAAAGATATATTTTTTTAAATAACATTTATTATTTATCGCACTGTTAAACTAAAAAACCTTAAAATAAAAATAAAATATCTTGAGACATATAAGTTTTTCCAGCAAGTGGGCAGCTCGGGCGTTCTATACACTATCGATGGGAGTAATCGAGGAGCAATTAATCAATAGTCGCAATGTTTACAAAATATTACAGGTAGATGCGAAGCCAGAGCACTAAAATGTAATTAGTTTTAATCATGTCTAGTCGTGAGTTAAGTGCAATATTTCTGCTCATTGGAGCAGCGTTAGTAACAGTGTGCCATGCCTCCAATGGCGATCGCACTCAGTTTTTTCATAACTGCCGGCAGAACTGCGAGCGAACGAACTGCTCGGCAGGTAAGAATGTAAACGCCATTTCATGCTACCCACCTGACGATGCCTTGTTTGCAATACAGATGGACTCGAGATACAGGAGCAGGCAGTGAAGTTCTACAAGCAGTCAGTGTTCGACCGACTATTCCAATGGAGTTGCGCTGACGAGTGCCAATATGGATGTATGTGGAGGACAGTGTTCGCCTTCTTCGAACGGGGATGGCCCATTCCGCAATTTTACGGCAAGTGGCCTTTCCTGCGGCTGCTGGGAATGCAGGAGCCAGCCTCTGTCCTGTTCTCAGCACTCAACTTTGCTGTGCACCTGCGTATGCTGCGGAAATTCCGCCGGGAAGTGCGTCCGGACAGTCCCTGCTATATGCTAACCCACATATTTGGAGTGGTATGTCCTTGTTGCGCGTCGCCTTAGCATAATTATTTACTTCAAGTGATTCACAGACAAGTCTTAATGGTTGGGTGTGGTCAGCCATCTTCCACACGAGAGATTTTCCCCTGACTGAGCTACTGGACTACGCCTTTGCCTACTCCATCATCCTGTGCTCGCTGTACGCTATGGTGATGCGAATGCTGCACCGCTACTCGCTGTTCCTGCGTGGTGTGATCTCTCTGGCCTTCATCTCCTACTACATAAACTACTTCGCTTACCTGAGCGTTGGCAAGTTCAGCTATTCGTTTAATATGATGGTAAATATTGCCACGGGCGTAATCTCGGCCGCTGGCTGGTTTGTGTGGTGCCATTTCGTGCGCAAACGTAGACCGTACTTCCGAAGGATCCTGCGCTTCTATGTTCTAATGGCGCTGGCCATGGGTCTCGAGCTGCTTGACTTCCCGCCAATACTCTGGATCTTCGATGCCCACGCTTTGTGGCACTTGGCCACCGTTCCGCTGGCATCTCTCTACTACGAGTGGGTACTTCGACAGTGTGCTCTCTGAACGTTTTAATCATGTTCCTTTCGCCTTTCAGTTTCATGATTGAGGACTGTCGAACTCTGCGACAGGAGAAGGCAGCGGCTGGCGGCTATGCGTACTACAACTAGTATAATTAAAGGCTAACCCAATTCCAATGTACTCGCTTAGTTAAAAACAACTCGTCGTAGTATCTTTATTTCAAAACTTCATACTTCCTTTTCCGCGCTACATTTGCCCACACTGTGAAATTGTCACAGGAAGCTTGGGCTTGTTGTTGGGACCCGTGGGCACGTTTTCGATCTTGCGCATGATCAGCAGGCCGTCCAGGACACGGCCGAAGACAACGTGCTTTCCGTCCAGGAAGTTGCACTTGGCGCACGTGATGAAAAATTGGCAACCGTTTGTCTCCTTGCCACTGTTGGCCATGGACAGGAGTCCGGGCGAATCGTGTTTCAGGGTAAAGTTCTCGTCGCCGAATGTGCTGCCATAAATACTAGTCACACCGGTTCCGTCGCCCTGCACAAAGTCGCCGCCTTGAATCATAAAATCCTTAATCACTCTGTGGAAGCTGGCGCCTTTGTAACCAATCGGCACGCCATCCGGCCGGTACTCTCCTGTGCAAAATTGCCGAAAGTTTTCTGCCGTTCGCGGTACCGTGTCCGCAAACAGTTCAAATATCATTCGACCGATCTCCTGCAACCGAAATAGGTTAAACCAAGTACATATGTAAGTGCCAAAACCGTTGCTGCTTACCGTTGTGCCCACTGCTATGTCGAAAAAGACGACGGGGTTGTTCGAGCTTCGCAGCTGCGACTGTATTTGATTCCAGTTCGGCATTTTAAGTCTAGTTTTAACTTTTTACAATAATAAAAGCGCCGGCAAATTTTTGTTTACGTTTAATACGATGAATCGATAAATCGAGAAGGCATGGATACTATCGATAGGAACGGAACCCGGTATAATCGACTAAGCCATATGTGCAGCGTGTTTGTTTTGGTTAAATTATTACACTTTTGTTTGTTCCTTGCTATTTGCTTGTGTAAAGGTAAGTCTGATTTTATAATCCTATTGACAAGTCCACAAAGTTCAAGGTTTAACTAAGTGCGATAATTTCCATAAAACTGCCGTGTGTTTATTTTGTAATAGAAAAACACGTGAAAATAAATTCACTTAGTTATACTACACAATTGTCTTTCGTGTTTAATTAATGAAAACTAAATTTTAAAATAATATGAAGTATTAGGCCATTGCCATTCCACTGTGGGGTGTCTGCTCCATTTTGCAAAATATGTACATACATATGTATGTACGTATACATATGTATTACTGTGGACGGAGATTCACGTAGTGAAAATGTGTGTGCAAGGCAAGCTTTATGGAGAGAGGTCGTATTTTAGAATATAATAAAGCACGTGTAAGGACATCGTCTTGACATTTCGTTCAGATTGATCTTTTAGATTCTTGGTATTAAACTGCTTAGTGTTGCCAACAAATTATCCTTCTAATAATAAATAATGTAAATCATATGTAATTCATTTTTGGCTACAAAATTTATATTAAAAATTATTAATAGTTGGACCCCACCGTCATTTTTATGTTATTTCGTTAGGATCTTTTCTTTGATCTCTAAAATGCAAATATTTATAAAGACGTTGGCAATATCCGCGCTAAAAGTATGTCTCTATAAAAGAAGGGTGTCAACTCAAAATATAGAAAATACATTTTTTTCTGAATTCTTAAAGTGGGGAATTTAAAATAAAAAGAAAAGGAGACGCGTCTAATATTATTATTGTCCGTCTTCACAAGCCCTCCCATTAATAAAGCCGGATTTTGTTTCGTTGTTATGTTTTACAGAAAACTTGCATAACAAATGCCAATAAATGTGTATAAATAAGTGCTTTTGTTCATGATGACCTATTTCTAGCTACAAAGTATTATCAATGAAGTTAAGTAAAAACATAGACCCTTAAACCCTAGCTAGAGGTAAATCCGCGAAATCCGTGCCTTTCGACTTTGCGCTCAGTTGCTCCCCTCGTCTGTGTCCACGTCGGAGATATTTTTCAATTTCGTGCTTCCGTTTTTGTTGGGGCTGTTGATGGCGCCGTTGCTCCCGTTGTTGGTGTTACGCTCGTTGTCATCCGCCGCCTTCTGGAAGTTCTCCTGTAGTGTCTTGGGATCCAAAACCAAAATTGGTGTACATCCGTCCATGAGGTGCTCACTCTGGCTCTGGTACTGCTCCCGCGATATGCTACGCGTGAAGGAGAATCGCAGGGACTTGGTTCTGGTCAACTTCTTCTTGATGGGTGGCTTGCCGGCGACGGGCGCCATGGGTTCCGAGCTTGTTCGCTCCAAGCCCTCGGGCGTTGTCGGAACGGAACTCGACTCAAGCTGGTGATCGCGCAGTATCTCCTCCGCAAAGAATTTTATCTGGCTCCAGGCATCAAGGATGTCCTTCTCGGTGGCGTGCTCATAAGTGACGCAGAATCGGATAACGTAGCGGCCGTTAAATTTGGCCGGGGTCATGTGCATCTTGCCCGAGTGGTTTATCTGGGCCAGCAGCATGTGGTTGGGCTCGTCACCAGTTCTGTGAAGTAATTAAGTAATTATTTGAAGGGTTTTAAAAAGTTAAATCTCATTTTCGATTTCTTGACTTACCGCATTCTGAAGCAAACAAGGCCTAGGTGGACATCGTTGCGAACCTCGAAGCGTTCATCCTTGCGTACCAGCATCTCGAATTTCTTGGCCAACGCCATGTGGTTTCGGATATATTCCTGCAGGCCTTTGATGCCGTAGGTTCGGAACACAAACCACAGCTTCAGGGCCCGGAAGCGGCGGCTCAGGGGAATGCCGTAGTGGCGATAATCCACGCCGTTCAAGTGCTCGTGTATAAGGTACAGCGGATTGACGTTCAGCGCGCTCTTGAGGGTCATCACATCCCGCACCCACAATGCCGAGGCATCGAAGTTTGTCAGCAGCAGCTTGTTCGGGTTTGTGTTAAAAGAGTCTGCGTACTCCAGACCAGCTGAGAAGACCCTCATCTCGGGAAGGATAAACGAGTTGCCTGCGTATGCGCCGTCCACATGAAGCCATATACTGGACACCTGACGGCACACTTTTCCGATCTCCGTGATGTCGTCGAAGGCACAACCACCGGTGGTTCCCACTGTGGCTACCACAAAGAAGGGCGTTAGGCCGGCGTTCACATCGTTTTGAATGGCCTGACGCAGCAGGTCTACGCGCATGCGCCCGTGTTCATCGGCATCAATGATGCGCAGCTTGACCAGCGCCATCTTGGTGGCCTTCTCCACGGAGGAGTGTGCCTCGCGGCTGGCGTAGGCAATTAGACTGGGCAGAAACACGCTGTCGTGGACGCTGGTCTGGCCCTTTAGCTCGCTGATAGCACGGGCGCGAGCAGTAATCAGGGAGACTAGAACGCATTCGGAGGCAGATCCTTGAAGAGCGCCACCGCCATTGCTACCAGGCGCATCGGAGACAAATGCCTTAGGTAGGCCTAGGGCCTTGGCATACCAGTTCATCACGATCGTCTCCAACTCCGCGGCCGCCGGACAACTGGCCCAGCTGAAGCCTATGGAGCCAATGGCACTGCTCAGCATATCGCCCAGAACGGAGGGAAACGAGTTGCCCGATGGAAAGTAGGCGAAGAATTTGGGGTGGTTCCAGTGTACCACACCCGGCATGATTTTCTGCTCGAAGTCCTCGAGCACGTCCTTGAACGACTCCGGCGATTGGGGAGCGTCCGCTGAAAAATAAACAGGCCAGCAGCCGATTAGTGGGTGCGCCTTAAATATTTCTTTTATCACCCATAAATTTGGGCAGTATTTATGGCGAGTCTGTTGTTTTTGGCAGTGAGTAGAAAGATCAACAAGTAAGTCTATACGCAAGGTGTGTGTTTGCGTATGCATAATTAATTGATTTGTTTAGTTGAACTCTCGGGACTGCGGCGTCCATCCGTCCATCTGTCCGTTCGGGGTGTAAATATTTAACTTAGCCTACTGTGTGCGGAGGAATTCGCCAGAAATTCACCAGCAAAACACTGTTCTCCTCAGTCTGCCAACTTCACCGATCTTGGATCTGCGGAGACGGCCGCCGAGTGCGCCCCAATTATGCCAGGCCCCCGCCCACGCCGCCTCATTGCGGCACTCGAAACCGTGGGCTTGGGGATTTTCGAATAGTTTATATTCGCACATTATTCACATGACTCTTCGAGCGGTGAGCAAAACAATTAGTCAACATGATTTAACAACTTTTCTGAGAGGCTTTGATTTGCTTGTTGCCTTCACTTGGCCAGGCTTTCTTTCAATATATGTGCGTACATAAATACATTCATTTGTACATGTTTTGTGCGAGAAATATTTTCAGATATTCATTGCTAATTTGTTTGGGCATAGTTAACAATTAGCGTACACAATTTATCACTAGTGCTATAATTAAACATGCTTCTTTTGAGTTGAAATAAAGTCTACATTGTAAACGAAATGGTTTCGAGTGAAAGAAGAGCCATTAAAGCTAACTTTGTCTTAAAATATTAAGGTCACAGATGTATGCTAACTAAAAACTAAAAAAAGGTGTTTTGAATTTTTTATTTTAACTCTGAATTAGCAAGTAATAATATGAAATGAGTTTCCTCTTTGCATTTGGCTTCAGCTTAATTTCCACAATATTCGGCAGATGATTCGCCTTGTTTGTCTCACCTGGCAGTAGTTTCTTCAGATAACCCGGATCCAAGGTGGGCGCCACATCACGCTCTTCGATGTTGGTGTCATATTGGCATATATAATCGATCACTTCCTTGCCGTATTTGCGAAACTCTTCAACATTCATTTTTTGCTATTAACACCTCTCGTTTGGCTTCTTGTTTATTTCAATGCTTGTTCCTTTTCGTTTTATATAGTAAACACGACACCAGGGTCTAACGCACGGCGCAAACCAACGATTGTATTTCGATCACTGTTTAATCCGTTAACGCGAACCGCTCGCTTGTTGCAGCTTCAGTTTCCTTGGCGCGAATGACTTGTCCACTACCCTTGGCATTCGTTTTTATATCGAAAAAGTCCGATCGGCGCGCACTCGCGGACTCTCTCTTGGCGCAAGCCCCTCTCTGCTGGCTCTCGGAGCACCTGCTAGGTGTTTTGGGTATTGACGTTGCCCGTCTCGTGATCACGCTCAAATTACTACCCGGAGACTCGAACTTCGCCTCCATCGAGACCGACTGGGAAACCCGCTTTGATCATTATGCGCACTCCTCTCGGCTAGCTCGGTTCGGGCCCAGTGCGAAAAAGTCCCTAGTTGGAAAGGGTTTCGGGCTTAATTATAAGGTGAAAGAAATTCCATTTTAAGTGTGATTGGGGAATTATAATTGATACACCCAGCGTAAGAAGAAAAGCCCGCAGCCTCAATATTCACGAACTTGTATGTATTATTGCTTGGCGTTTCTACAAATATTGTCTTATTTGTCCAAATATTACTGATTAATAGAACATTTTCAAATAAAAGTGCATAGCCATTTTTATTATGCCACTGTTTATTTTTTAGAAAAAACTGTTTTCCAAAAACAATGTTAAAAAAAAGTGGGAATAATTATACTAATGCATACAAATACTCAAGAAATTAATTGTATCAAATTATAGTTATAGTTGGTAATTAAATTAAATGTTAATTATTACTAAAAATTAGTAGTAAAAATGTGCAATTAAAGCAAACGGGGGCCTAATTGCACGTGTTTCTTTGTTGAGCATCGAATTGTAAAAAGCGCTTAAATATTCCTCAGTGATATTCACAAATAATATTTTTTCTTTTGGATTCTTTCTTGTGCTCTAAATCTTCATTGGCTTGCCGCCTGAATCTTTGAGTAACTCATCCTTGCGATGCCATCGTTAATTGCTATGACATTTAAATTGGTTTTGAGCGTGTTTCCCAGACTTTGGCTTACCGAACCTGAATTATTTTTTGTTTGGCTTTTCGGGGATTTTTGGGGCTAATAGAAAACGTTGGACACTTGATAAGTCCGGCTAGTGGAAAGACCGTGTGTAAAGAGAACAAACTTGTTTCCCCTAATCTCTCAAAGAATCAAAACTTTCCAGCCGCTAAGGTATTCGGCGGCTACAGATGGGGGAACCACTCAAAGTACTCCAACAAAAAATTGGCAAGCAATTGTCCAAATATTAACCAATTCCGTTAACAGCCATCGGGATGCACGGATGACGAATACCTGGCAACAGCTCAGGCTTGTGACGTAGCTGTGCGAAAAACTCGCATTGTTTAACGGAATCTCCTGCTGGGTGAAACATGAAAACAAAAAACAAATAGAAAACAATCTCTGCCAAATGAATTTTCACCCATTTGTTTCGGGTTGTGGATCGAGTGGGCGTGGGGCTGCTTGCTAATGGGTGTGTGTGGGAATGGATGGTGGCCGAGCACCTATGAATGAGTGGATGTGTTCCGAGAGTTCTCTAGAGGCTCCCTCGTAACTTGACGTATTGCTAATTGCTGCACTTATCTAACTGTGCCCTATAATGATCTGAGCAGCGACCTTGAGCTTTCTTTGCTTTTGTTTGCTCTTATATCTAGTTACTATAATTCCCAAGTGAAGTGGTTAGTACAGAATATATTACTGAATAGGATTTGATCCCTAAAAGAAGCGAATGATTTAAAACAAAAAACAAGAAAGGAAGCTAACTTCGGCGAGCCGAAGTTTGAATACCCTTGCATATTGCAATTGAACTATAAAATTAAAAGCGAAATTATGAAACAACAAAAAAAACAAGCTAACTTCGGCTTTCGAAAGTTTATATACCCTTGCAAATTGCAATTGAACTATGTAGTTAAAAACGAAATTTTAATGAATGGCCTAGTCTCAAATTTGATAAAAATATGTTGAGAAACAGCGAAGTTTGATTTTTTCTATTATTTCCCTGATTGTTCCAATGGCAGCTATATGATATAGTCGTCAAATTGTCATAAAATTTAAAATTGTGGAATAATAATAGATGGCCAAATATCAAATTTGGTGAAAATATTTTGAAAACTGACAAAGCTCTTATATTTTTTTTTAAATTTTTTCGATCATTCCTATGACAGCTATATGATATAGTCATCCGATTCGGCCCGTTCTGACTTATGTAGGAAAGAGAGTTAATAGAAGACCATCTGCAAAGTTTAATTTAGATAGCTTCAATAGTGAGGGATTAGTTTACGTATAATCGGACAGACGGACATGGTAAGATCGACTCCGCTGTTGAGGCTGATCAAGAATATATATACTTTATAGGATCGGAGATGTCTCCTTCACTGCGTTGCAAACTTCTGACTAAAATTATAATACCCTGCAAGGGTAAGCATTGCATTGGAAACGCTTAGAGAATTTATACTAAAATGATTTACTGCAAAGGTCAAAAATGGGCAATACGTTTAACTTATTAAAATTAATTTTAATTTGGCGTAGAACTCATGGCCTGCCAAAAAAATTCCTATATTCTCTTTTAAATCCCTGTCGATTAATTAACCCACTGCGACTACTGTGCCTGGGCTGGGGCCAGGTTTGGCGAACCTCGCTGAGTCACTCGGCGCACGCGCCGCGTTGAAGAGACTCTCAGGCAGAGCAGAGTCCGCGTATTGCGGGATCGAGAACGCCTCTACACCATGACTTGACGTGTTTTCTGCTCCTCTTTGGCGGCCGAGCTTCGCCTAAACTTTCATTCACAGTGCCAGCCACCGCAGATGACGTCGTGCGTCTAAATATAAATTCGTATTCAGTTTACGCGGTCACACTTCAAAAGTGCTCGAGGGCCGTTGCCATCATCCATCGAATCCATCCGCCTTCCACGCTGCCTCTACTGGTTCATCTGTTTCCTCTGTGGCTCTGGCTACAGCTGTCATACGTGCGATTGGGAATATTTCTGTTGAGTTATGGAAGGTGGAACTGCCAAACACCAAAACAAAACTCCAAATGATCACTGTCTACAGTCCAACTCCACTATGACATAATTTAATTTATTTACTTGAACGTGAAAAGAAAGATGAAACGAAAGCCCCTGCACATAAGACAGTAGTTTTTCGAATTCCCCCTTTGCACCCTTCTTATAAAATATAAATTGTTAATTAATTGTTTAGCCCATTAAAATCACTCTAGGCGCGTTGACTGTGGTGGGTCTTCTTTTAAAATTTGCATCAATTATGGTAAGCCACGCGCTTGACAACAGCTGACGGATATTGCGAACGAAGATATCGTGGTCCGTGCCGCTTCTACATCAATTTTGTTTATTTAAGCGGTTTCGTCTCTTTTCGTATTTGCCAAATCATACTTTAGGCATTTCATTCATTCTGGCATTCGGCTAAGCATGCTAAATGACTTTGCCTCCTCTATTTGAATGCAGAGATAAGTATGGCGGCTGTTGATTGATGTATTTCGAGGAAGGTGTTTGAGATGTCATTAAATGATTCTTTTTATTGGCGCCAGGGGCATAATATTTGGTTTATTTGGCTTGTGAACCAAATATATAAATCCGGTTTTGAATTTCATGATGTGGCGTAAAGGGATTTGATTTTTCAGGGTAAGATACTTTTGGTTAAGCTTCTGCGACTCTCTATTTTTATTATCTTTATACCCTTGCAGGGTATTATAGTTTCAGTCAGAAGTTTAAAACGCAGTGAAGGAGACATCTCCGACCCTATAAAGTATATATATTCTTGATCAGCATCAACAGCCGAGTCGATCTAGCCATGTCCGTCTGTCCGTCTGTCTGTCCGTTTCTACGCAAACTAGTCACTCAGTTTTAAAGCTATCTGAATGAAACTTTGCAGTTAGTTTTCTTTATACTCTCACTCGTAAATATGTCGGAACGGACCGGATCGGACGACTATATCATATAGCTGCCATTGGAACGATCGGTAAAACTTTAAAAAAAAATTATAACTTTGTCAGTTTTCAACAAAACTCCACTAAATTTGATATTTGGCCATAAATATTAATTTAAAATTTCGTTTTTAATTTCATGAAAATCGGACGACTATATCCTATAGCTCTCATAGGAACAATCAGGAAAATAATAAAAAAAATCATAACTCCGCAGCTTCTTAACATATTTTCATCAAATTTGAGATTTGGCCACTTAATATAATTTCAGAATTTTTTTTTTTAATTTCATGAAAATCGGCCGACTATATCCTATAGCTGCCATAGGAACAATCAGGAAAATAATAGAAAATATCCTAACTTCGCTGTTTCTCAACATATTTTAATCAAATTTGAGATTTGGCCACTTAATATTGTTTGAGAATCTTAGTTTTAATTTCATGACGAAATATATCGATGACGAATATATCCTATAGCTGCCATAGGAACAATCAGGGTAATAATAAAAAATTTATAGTTGCGCTATTTCTCAAAATATTTTAATCAAATTTGGGAATTGACCACTTATTATTATTTCAGAATTTCGACTTTAATTTTATAGTTCAATTGCAATATGCAAGGGTATATAAACTTCGGCGAACCGAAGTTAGCTTCCTTTCTTGTTTTTGCTTATGATTGGATTGTTATCAAAATATCAAAACAATCATTTTTGGATTGCTTAAATTCAGTCTTATTTTAACAAATAACATTTTTAACGTATTCGAGTCTGCTTTTAATTCATAATCCATTTTCAATTGCAAAGGTTATTCGAAAAATACTCATTAAGGACTCCTCTAGATTTATATTTGTAATCAAAAATATATATAAGCATCCGTATGAAACAACAGATCTCAGAGAGTATATGAGGTTGAGCTACCAAATTTACTATTTATTCTGACTTGTATGTATTGTAAGAATATTCAAATGATTAAAGTAAATTGAAACCAATATAATGACTCCTGTGCGGAGGTAATTTGAGTAACATCAGATAACAAACATGGGAGGTTTTAAACTAAAATGGTGTTGTGAAACATTTACCTTTACCGTTGGTCAAAATTATCTTTCGTTCTGTTAAATTGAAGTTTTCACAAATTCACGCATAGTTAGAAAATGTTAATTATCCGCCAATGGTTTTTAAATTCACCCACAATGCTTTGGCTTCCAAGTATCTCACAGTCTGTTACACTTGGGTGTAGCTTTACAACTTCTTAAAAAGGCAATCATGTATAAAGTTCCTTTTTTTTACTTCAGACAACAAATCTTAGAACTTAAAGTCTACGTACCTCTGTCACATAATTTAAATCAAGTTATTTTTGAGTGTATTTAATACAAATTTTCGAACAGCCATGTTTTTATTATTGTGGTAAAAATGCCCAAAATGCTTCTGGTAACTGTTCTTACGCTAACGTCAAGTCCTTCTCCAGGTGTATCTTAGTTCTCCAATCCTTGGATGTAATTTTAGTGACCGATGCTAAGGCGAAAGAGAGGCAAATGGTTGCGGATGACCCGCACTGCGATTACAATGAAATCGTACGCAATATGATCAGGTCTTGGGAGGCGCCCGTGGTCTATCTCAGAGGTCGTGGCTTTTTGCCCAAAGACTACCAGGACACGTCGAAAATCAAACCGAGCCTGGATGCTGTGATGCAGCGGCTGGAAAAGGACAAAAGGGAAACGAAGAACTCTTTCGATGAAGAAACAGGCTCCCACATGATTAAAGGTGTATCCAAAGAGAAGAAATTATCTGGCTGGGAGCAGCTGCATTCCTTAAGTAGCAAGTTCACAGGGAACAGGAGCAAGCAGGGTGATCGGGGGGGAAAACTGCTGGCCATGAAGCGACGCTTGGAGGAGTTGCAAAGCGGTGCCAGCTACAGTCCGCAGATGCCGGAAATTCAGATGAATGCCAAGGTGGCTCCTTTCTTTAAGCCCAAGGAACCTGTCTTTAAACCCAAGGAGGAGCCTGTCCTTAAATCCAACGAGCCGACTGAGCAAAAGGGCGACGATATATTGCAACGAATCATTGAAAAGACGAGCCCACAGTCAGGGAGGCAGCAAATCTCTTTCAGTCTTCAATCTCCAAAAGCACCAGCATCGGCAGATGATAACCCTGTGACATCGGCTCCGATCAGTCTGAGTACGTATAGGCCGCTCAGCTTTCTGCCTGATTCAATTGATAACTTAGAAATTAATATGCCCAAATCTAGTCCACCGGAGGCCCAGAAAGGCAATGGAAATGAGGCAGCCCATGGTCTGAAAACAGGCTTGGGGTCACCAACATTTTTAAGCTGGGACATAAAGTCTGGCCGCCTCGACCATTACTCACACAAAGAAAAGGAGGCCTATCTAAACAAGTTACTCAATGCCTACCAGCCGAGGCTGGACTCAAAGGAGATCCAAAGCTCTTCCGAGAACCCAAAGGGCGCTCCTGACTTCAGACGTTTGTTATCCCAAAATTTGCGGAATTCCTCACTGAATCATAGTCCATATCGAGTCCGAGTCAATGCACATTAATTATGACTATTTCCGTTCCCATGACTATACCAAATAATCCGACGTCATATCCATGGCATCATCCACAAACTACATGCTTTTGTTCCCGTTTGTTTACCGTGAAGGAAATATCAAAGAAATCACAGGATTTGGCTGTTTACCCTGAATTCGTTTATATTTTGTTGTTCTGGAATGAATTAGTTGGTTCTGTTCATTTGCCGGCCACATGCTATAACAAATATAAAGCTGTTAACATCTTTATCGATGACAAAATGCGACAATGAAATGTAAACTGAAGCAATATGAAAAAAATTCCATAATTCGAAATTTATTTAATATATTGTTAATCTATGGTTGTGTGTCTGCAAAATAGTAAAGTATTTGTCAAGATTGAATGGAATTGAATTTTATAGTTTAAACATACTGATTTCGTGACCTATTTAGATTAGATCCACACAAATATGGGTTGGTTATTTAGAACTAAAATATTCATTGCATTGCATACAACGAGAAAGTTTTATTTGTTCAATATTGCTGTCACAGATCTTAAAGGATAAGTAATACATATGTATTTGGGTTGTGTCCCATTGCATTGTAGATTGGTCTAGAATTCAACTAGGCACCTGGGATAAGGAGGTGCTAATACTATATATGCATAAGCTATATACGCATAAGCCTCTGTGAATATAATTAGTTTTGATTTTCTTTAGCGGCAGATGACTTGCGGGCGACCATGGGCGATCTTCTGGGCGATCGCTGCTCCTGCTGCTGTTGCTGCACATTCACGTAGTCCAACTCATTCTCCGGCGAAGGCGAAGAGCCAGCTCCGGAATTACGTCGCGACGATGATGGCCGCACGTTGGTGTCCAAATGTCGAAAACTGAAATTACAGAATTTATTAAGCTTCAAAATCAAAGATTGAATGAATCGAGAATGTGATTTATATACACACTGGTGAACCCACGCGCACGATCTATGACGCTATCGATACATTCGATATATTTCGAGTTTCAGCAGTATCGAACGCAATGTATTTCTCATGGGAAATAAGCTTATTTTTATACCCTTGCAGGGTATTATAGTTTCAGTCAGAAGTTTGTAAAGCAGTGAAGGAGACGTCTCCGACCCTATAAAGTATATATATTCTTGATCAGCATCAACAGCCGAGTCAATCTAGCCATGTCCGTCTGTCAGTCTGTCCGTCTGTCCGTCTGTCTGTCTGTCCTACGCAAACTAGTCCCTCAGTTTTAAAGCTATATAATAGAAACTTTGCAGTTAGTCTTCTATATACTCTCACTCGTAAATATGTCGGAACGGGCCGGATCGGACGACTATATCATATAGCTGCCATAGGAACGATCGAAAAAATTCTACCAAATTTAAAATTTGGCCAATAATTATTAATTTAGAATTTCGGTTTTAATTTCATGAAAATCGGACGACTATATCCTATAGCTGTCATAGGAACAATCAGCAAAATAATAAAAAAATCATAACATCAAATTTGAGATTTGGCCACTTAATATTCTTTTTGAATTTTAGTTTTAATTTCATGAAAATCGGTCGTCTATATCCTATAGCTGCTATAGGAACAATCAGGAAAATAATAGAAAAATTCCTAACTTCCCTGTTTCTCAAGATATACCAGAATATGATATATACATCAAATTT
The DNA here is from genome assembly GCA_008042515.1 of Drosophila truncata. Lineage (NCBI taxonomy): Eukaryota > Metazoa > Arthropoda > Insecta > Diptera > Drosophilidae > Drosophila > Drosophila truncata. The sequence goes on along the minus strand of VNJQ01005954.1, from coordinate 1,521 downwards.
GAGATTTGGCCACTTATTATTATTTCAGAATTTCGATTTTAATTTTACAGTTCAATTGCAATCTGCAAGGGTATATAAACTTTCGGCGAGCCGAAGTAAGCTTCCTTTCTTGTTATACTCTTGCAGGGTATTATAGTTTCAGTCAGAAGTTTGCAACGCAGTGAAGGAAACATCTCCGACCCTATAAAGTATATATATTCTTGATCAGCATCAACAGCCGAGTCGATCTAGCCATGTGTCTGTCCGTCTGTCTGTCCGTTTCTACGCAAACTAGTCCCTCAGTTTTAAAGCTATCTGAATGAAACTTTGCAGTTAGTCTTCTATATACTCTCACTCGTAAATATGTCGGAACGGGCCGGATCGGACATATAGCTGCCATAGGAACGATCGGTAAAACTTTCGAAAAAAAATTATAACTTTGTCAGTTTTCAACAAAACTCCACCAAATTTAATATTTAGCCATTAATTATTAATTTAGAATTTCGGCTTTTATTTCATGAAAATCGGACGACTATATCCTATAGCTCTCATAGGAACAATCAGAAAAATAATAAAAAAATCATAACTTCGCTGTTTCTTAACATATTTTCATCAAATTTGGCCACTTAATATTCTTTCCGAATTTTAGTTTTAATTTCATGAAAAGCGGCAGACTATATCCTATAGCTGCCATAGGAACAATCAGGAAAATAATAGAAAATATCCTAACTTCGGTGTTTCTCAACATATTTTAATAAAATTTGAGATTTGGCCACTTAATATTGTTTGAGAATCTTAGTTTTAATTTCATGAAAATTATACAACTATATCCTATAGCTGCCATAGGAACAATCAGGGTAATAATCGGGGGTGCCACAGAAATCGCTTCCGCTAAATTTCACTTCAATTTCATTCCGCGGTGCCACAGGCAATCCGCGGAAGTATTTTGCGCTGAATGAATCAGCGCTCAATCAGCGCTAAATCCGCTAAAGTGTAGAGCTGCCAGCTCGTTTGTTTCTGTTTTTCGAAGTCAGGGTCAGCGATGCCAGCTTTTATTGTTAAAAATTCACTTAAGGGAAATTAATAAAATATATATGAAACCGCTTTTGTTTTCGTTAAAATAAACATTAAAAAAATCAGTCTTTAAAAGTAACATAAGTTTTACTCCACAATTATTTTAATTATTGTGCAATATGTGAAAACATTTGTAGGACATTTTACGTCTGCCATGTGGCATCGCCTGAAAATAGTCATCAGCTGTGCGGTGTTGATTATAATAACAAAGCAAATAAGAAGAAGAAAGCGCGCTCAAAATGTAAGTAAATTTGATTTTATTTTTAAATTCTTATACATTTTGTGCCTTTCTAAGGGGAAAACATCGCATCGGAAGCGCATCTTAGTATTTTCCTCTGCAGATTCTCCCTTCTCATTTCCTTCCGCCGGAGCTCTTCGATTGCTAAAAACCTAGCTAATGGCATTTTAGTTTAAATTCAATTTATTTTTATTTTTAATATTCGCTCAAAGTAATTATGTGAGTATGTT
>VNJQ01005944.1:0-12240 GCA_008042515.1 Drosophila truncata | reverse complement strand
AGGAACAATCAGGAAAATAATAGAAAATATCCTAACTTCGCTGTTTCTCAACATATTTTCATCAAATTTGAGATTTGGCCACTTAATATTGTTTGAGAATTTTAGTTTTAATTTCATGAAAATCGGCCGACTATATCCTATAGCTGCCATAGGAACAATCAGGAAAATAATAGAAAATATCCTAACTTCGCTGTTTCTCAACATATTTTCATCAAATTTGAGATTTGGCCACTTAATATTGTTTGAGAATCTTAGTTTTAATTTCATGAAAATTAGACAACTATATCATATAGCTGCCATAGGAACGATCGGTAAAACTTTCGAAAAAAAATTATAACTTTGTCAGTTTTCAACAAAACTCCACCAAATTTGATATTTGGCCATTAATTATTAATTTAGAATTTCGATTTTAATTTCATGAAAATCGGACGACTATATCCTATAGCTCTCATAGGAACAATCAGAAAAAAATAAAAAAATTCATAACTTCGGAGCTTTTTAACATATTTTCATCAAATTTGAGATTTGGCCACTTAATATTCTTTCAAAATTTTAGTTTTAATTTCATGAAAATCGGCCGACTATATCCTATAGCTGCCATAGGAACAATCAGGAAAATAATAGAAAATATCCTAACTTCGCTGTTTCTCAACATATTTTCATCAAATTTGAGATTTGGCCACTTAATATTGTTTGAGAATCTTAGTTTTAATTTCATGAAAATTAGACAACTATATCCTATAGCTGCCATAGGAACAATCAGGGTAATAATAAAAAATTCAGAGTTTCGCTATTTCTCAAAATATTTTAATCAAATTTGGGAATTGACCACTTATTATTATTTCAGAATTTCGACTTTAATTTTATAGTTCAATTGTAATCTGCAAGGGTATATAAACTTCGGCGAACCGAAGTTAGCTTCCTTTCTTGTTTTGTTTAAAAAAATCAATAATAATGATTATTTACGTGCCCTGGTTAATATGGCTTAATATAAAGGATAAGTTCAATCACACCATTCAGGAATCATTTTCATCACCACTCGCTTATACCCAGTGACAAAAAAATGCGCACCGTAAAAATTCACTAATTCTTTGTTTCAAAGAAGGACTTTGTAAGGTGCGCAGTGTGTTTTGGATCATTATCTTGCAGATAAGTCTAAATTACTGGCATATTATCTTCTGCCCATGACAGGAGCACATTTTGCAATATATCTACATACTTTTTCTTGTTTAAAATTCCGTCAATAAGGTGTAAGGGACTGACACCATTCCAGGAGAAGCATCCCCATACATTTATTTTACCTCCACCGTGCTTGACTATCGGGGAAGTATATCTAGGATCATTTTCTGAATTTTTTGGGCGCCGAACAAACTTCCTGCCATCTGGGCCCATCCTGTTAATCTTCGTTTCATCACTCTAGACGATATATTTCCATTTATTAAGTGACCATCCCACATGTTTCCTTGCAAACTGCACCCGACATCTTCTTTGTAGTAAAGGTACAAGAGCAATTCTTCTGTGAAGTTCAGCTTCTACCAATCGACTTGCTACGGTGCGTTTAGATATGTTTACATCTAATTCGTGTAAAATTTCACGTTGGATTTCAACTGAGGTTTTTTTAGGGTCCTTTTTAGACTTCCTTACAATCTGACGATCCGTGTGTTCCGATGTCTTCCGTGGTCTTTTGTTGCGTGGGACATTCTCCGTTGTGTTAAATTTTTTTATATGGTCAAGAGCACCAAATACCATCTTATCTGAACAATTTAGTTGCTTTCCAATGGCCAGATATGTCATTCCAGTCTGTCGAAGCTCGAAAATAGAGTTGCGCATAGCCGAAGTGCAACTCTTCCCTTTACCCATGTTAACCAAAACTTCTGAGAAGTAATAATATTACTGTTTTTCGTAAATCATGTTGCTCTAACATATGCGTTCTGTACGTACATATCATCCAACTGAAATGGAATATTGCAAAATATGCAATTAAATGATCCTTTAGAGCTTTTATTATTTGTTTTTAAGCTCTGATGTAATTTTGACACAAATGTCTCCTTACAGTTTTTTTTTAAGCTTAGAGACATTTTATTTTTTAAAATTTTTTTGGGCTTTGCGCATTTAATTTTAAAGTTAATAAGTTTGATCCTATGATCATATTCATTTCACTCAAGCATGACTTTGATTCAATTGAATAGGGATAGGGGACGTTAGAACCCTTTTTGTAAACATTTTCACCACACGAATGTCCAAGGAAGAGGACTCCGGGGAGCAGCTCAAGCTGCCTGTGATGGTCATGAAGCTTGATATATTTTTTTTTTACAAAGAATTCGATTTCTTTTTTGTGTACAAAGGTTCTGCTCTTTTTTAGAATAACATTTGTTAAATTTTACAGTTTTCGAATAATTTTCTTCATCAGTTTATAATATTTTGGAGCTTTTTTCGTAATATGCACTTTTATCTTGTGACACTTTAATTGCACTTCAGTCGCTGCCTTATAATTGCATTTGTCGCAATTAATAAGGTTTTTATTATGGCTTGTTGTTGTGCACTATCAATATCGCGTGTTCTGTTCAGTTTATGCTTTCCGCGCATATGGTCGTTAAATTTTTGGTTTGATTCACACAGGCGTTGCATATATAATCTGTTCGGCCAATTTTATTTTTCATATTATGCATTTGTCTGATATAATTATTTATACCTGCATAAGTAGTAGAAACGTGTTCGCATTTGGGGCAGGTATATTTGAAACCTTCTTTTTTTTTAGTTTGTGCTGATTTACAGCATACTTAATTTCACATTGTTGTTGTAAATCATGTTGCTTCTCCAACTGAAATGTAACATCGCAAAATATGCAATAAAATTATTTATTCGAACTTTCATTATTTGTTTTCAAGCTCTCATTTATTTTTGTTTTCAACACAAATGTCTCCTTACAGCTTTTTTTAAGCTTAGAAACTTTTTATTTTTAAAATTTTTTTGGGCTTTGCGCATTTAATTTTAAAGTTAATGAGTTTGATCCTATGATCATATTCTTTTCACTCAAGCTTGCATGACTTTGATTCAATTGAATAGGGGATTGGATAGGGGACGTTAGAACCTAGAAAGCTCAAAATAAAATTAATATTAAAACAAGAAAGGAAGCTAACTTCGGCTCGCCAAAGTTTATATACCCTTGCAGATTGCAATAAAACTTTAAAATTAAAAACGAAATTCTAAGAGAACATTGAATGGCCGAATATAAAATTTGATGAAAATATGTTGAGAAACAGCTGAGTTATGATTTTTTTTATTATTTCTCTGATTGTTCTTATGACAGCTATAGGATATAGTCGTTCGATTTTCATGAAATTTTAAGGAAAATACTGAAATAATATTAAGTAACTAAATCTCAAGTTTGATGAAAATATGTTGAGAAACATAGAAGTTATGATTTTCTCTATTATTTTCCTGATTGTTCCTACGGCAGCTATAGGATATAGTCGTCCGATTTTCATAAAATTTAAATCAAAATTTTGGAATAATAATTAATGGCCAAATATAAAAATATATCGAAAATATATCGAAAACTGACAAAGTTATAATTTTTTTGCAAGGGTATAAATATAATAGTAATATATTTACATTTGAATTGAATACGCGCGCGCGCCATTGACCGCGCCAGAAGGGTCACACTGGAACGATAAGGCTGGCCACACTAATCAGGGCAGATCCTGCACCTGCGGCGGGCACACTAAACCACGCCAGGCCCTATATAAAGAGGGCCACAAGGCCGTAGGAATCGGCCGATAGCGATCGGGTGAGGTGCCTAGTAGCACACATCCGGTAGTCAGCAGCGAAGTCTTTTTTTGGGCCGACCGGATCACTCGATCTGAAACTTCTCGAGGAGACTTTTGAGTCCCAACCCGTAGACTCACAAACATTAAACATATATCTTAAATATTAATACATAAAAATTTAAACATTAAACATTTATGCCTTAAATATTAATACATAAACCATTAATACATTAAATAAATTTATACATTTATAACTTTATTTATAACATTAATAACGTATCGGAAATGCCCATTCCTTTAGCACCGGTTGGATCAGACGTTTTCCTTTTTTTAATACCGATTCTAAATTCTTGACGCCTCGAAGGCATTTGGCAAGTATTTTTTCGGCTGGCTCAGAGCGATTCACTTTACCAATTGCGTCTAAAAAAAAAGTATTATGAATGAGTACAAAACAAAATTAAATTAAATAAAACTTACTCAAAAGAGCCGTGTATACGAACTCATGGTCCTTGAGCCGCATCTTGTTCTTCGCCCCATCAATATTATAATTTATTAATATTTCTTTCTGAAATATTTCTCTTATAGACTTGGATAATTTTGATCTTTTGAGGACACCGATCATTGATGTAGTCTTAAAAAAAAATTAAGAACAATAATATGTTTTTATTGACGAGGTGCTTGGGCTGCAAAATTAACTGAAATGTATTTTTCTGGTGTTAATAATACAAATTGTGTATAAAAAATAAATTTACATGCAAAAAATCAGGAGTACTTTGACAAGGACTCCAGAAATTAATATGATTTATTATTTTTAAATCACATTACAAAAGAAATCAGAGCAAATTAACCCATATAGGTTCTAATGAAGTCTCTAATTAATGAAAAATGCATTACTGTATCATAAGGTTATTACCAACTTTTTTAGGGACTCCCCGTCCAATAGGGAGTTTATCCTCGGGAGGTCTTCCATTGCGATAGGAAAAGGAATCCCCCCAAATTCCTTTTCTTTTTTATTTTCTTGGAAGACCCCTTTCACTAGGGCCGTTAGAGCTCCCACCGAGTCTGCCACTACGAGAGTAGTTGCTTTTATTTCTGCCACCTCCATTGTCGCTGCTTTTAAGTCTGCTACTTCTCTCCGTAAAGCGTCCTCGGAGCTCTATAGACCTGTAAATGTAAATGAAAAGCGCGTGTTTTTATTATCTTTATATTAAACAGAAAATGCATAAAATGCATTTATGCCGGAAATGGATTTAACCCTTTACGTGGTGGGGATGCATATCTTCATCATACCGTTTAAATTCTGTTATTTTTCAACATGCGTTGCAAAACTGTCTAAAATCTATTTGATGCAGTTTAGCAACTTTCATTCTTTATATAACAAGTGTTGGTCACTCAAAATTCTGTCCAATACTCAACAACTGATTACTTTTCCCGCCAATTTGATGAATGTGGTAATCTGAATTGGTTGTGCAGTTTCTCATCCAAATATAAATAACAAAAAAAGTTGTATAGTTGATTCAATTTATATTTATAAACAGGTAAATATTATATTTAGTTGTATATTGTCGAGTTTTTGTGTGTTGCATTATAATACGAATAAATCAACAATTTCGCTTTGTTGCAGATATGCCTCAAAGTAGCTTTACACATACAAAAATACTCGCAACATTTTTAGCCGGATCTTGATAAATAACATTTATGTTTCGCGTTTTGCATTTCTAATATGATTCGTTTTGTAATTTGTGTTTCTCTATGTTATTTATATATGTGTTTGTCCAGGGTTTGGAAATAAGAGTTATAAGTAAAATTTAAATTACTACCAAAAAATTTAGCTAGAAAGCTGAGAAATTAGATATACCATTTTATTTAGTACAATTCAGAAATATTTAAACAATTTTTATTTTATTAATTGGTATTTAACAATTAATATTTCATTTTTATATAAAAGTTATGATTTTTAAAAAGTTAAATTGAAAATAATTATTCTCCAATTTTTATTTCAAAAAATTGAAACTAACAGTTTTTGAAATAAAAATTGGAGAATAAAAATTGAATTGCAATAACTTTTGAATGGAGCGGTATATTTTAAAGATTAAATAATTAATATACGATTTAATACTTTTCGTTTGATGTATATATATCGTGCTTATGTAACATATGGCAAGAGACATGACTGTGGCCAATGTCCGGAGTTCTATAAAAAAGTTGCGCACTCCGAGCTACAGGCAATAATAGTTATATTTATAAAGTCAACAAATTATGTCATATATTTTTTATCAATCTGAATTTTAGGCTTGCTATTTGTAATATCGGTCGTCCCCAGGCTTTTGTCGACGTTTCGGCAAGATGGAATTCTACTTACACCATGCTAAAAAGTGTTTACAATTTCAAATCATTCATAAATGAACATAAGTTCTAATTAGAACCACCGCAGTGACAACTTTATTGAAACGCGGCCCATTGACAAAATCTTTAAAATATATTATTGTTGAGGAGCTGATCGTCCAATATACAGGGGTGCCACAGAAATCACTAGGGATTTTGCTTTCCGCGGAAACCATTTCCGCGCAAATATTTCCGCGGTGCCACAGCACTTTGAGTGATTTCATGTTAGCAAACCTTTTCGAACTTGGCTGCTGAGGGTGGCAGCCCTCTCAAATTCAAATTTCCCTAATGTTCGTTTAACATTATTTTATATTTTATCATTGCAGAGCAACGGGTTTTATTAATTTAAAATTTAATTTAAATATTTAAATATATTTATGTATAGCTAATTAATTAAAAAAGATAATAAAAACAAAATAAAAATTTCAATTTTTGGCGCGTAAAATTATAAAAGTTGGCATCGCTGACCCAGACTTCGAAAAACAGAATCAAACGAGTTGGCAGCACTACACTTTAGCGGATTTAGCGCTGATTGAGCGCTGATTCATTCAGCGCAAAATACTTCCGCGGATTGACTATGGCACCGCGGAATGAAATTGAAGTGAAATTTAGCGGAAGCGATTTCTGTGGCACCCCCGATACATTGCGTGCCCGCTACTGAGGTATCAGTGGAACGAGCTTTTCCGACTTTTAACCTTGTAGTCTCCGACTTAAGATGCAAACTTTCATTAAAAAATTAATGTTTTTAAAATTAAATAAAATTGTCAAATAATATAAAAATGCTCGTTGTTTCTCTTATTTAGTGAGTCCCTTTACGGATACAGAAAAAATTGTATTAGAGAGAGAGAGAGAGAGAGAGAGAGAGAGAGAGTTAACTAAGCTGTTAACCAAGTAATTATTTTAGCATTCTGGCCTTTTTTGGGGAATGAATTGTGATATACAGCTGTGTTCAATGAAATAGCAGTGCGACAGAAGAACAACTATAAAACGGTCTTTTTGCATATTCATTTTTACTAACTGTTTTGTTGCACTTTGTTTTTGTAAAATGGAACAAGGAAATATGAAACGGTCAAAAGTTCCGCTAGATTTGCTTTATTTTTGTGTTATTCCGCAATTTTTTCATAAGTGCACCACGCTTCTACGGATAGTGCGCTTCAGCAGAGCCAATCCTTTTGCATCCTCAAAGGATATACAAGCGGAGATTAGGGATTAGTGATGTTACCATTCGCAGAAAACTCCTTGAAAAAAATTTTAATGACTGAAGCCCGCGGAAGGTGCCGTTGCTTGCAAAGTCAGATTGGAGTTCGCCAAAAGCTATCTGAAATGGCCACTGTCTAAATGGACTGATGAGTCCAAACTGGTTTTATTTGTTGGAAAAGGATCAAGACAATATGTCCGTCGACCTCCAAATACCGAGTACTACCCAAACCATACGCTGAAGACTGTAAAGCGCACGGTGACCTCAAAATCATGGTATGGGGATGCTTTTCGTACAATGGTCTAGGTCCCATACATATGATCGACGGGATCATGAACCAACATTCTTATGTACACATATTGAAAAGTGTCATGCAGCCGTATGCTGAAAAAGAGATGCCGTTAATTTGGACATTTCAACTGGATAATGATCCTAAACACACCAGCGTGTTTTGGACGCTTTTTTAAAGAAAAATTATTTTAAAACGCAAAGAATAATTGAATACTTTTTTATTTATTATATTACAAAAGGTTTAAAGTAAATAAAAAATTTTTTTTGCCTCGATACGAGGGCTGTTCAAAAAGTAATGAGACTTCAAAGTTGGTGGTGGAAAAAAAGGTGTCGTCACGGCGGCCACGATTCCAGAGCGTCTGAAATAAAAAAAAAACAGGGTTATTCTCAGTATAGATATAATTCTCGGGTGAATGTCGACCATAATTTCGAAATTTTTTTTTTTTGACAAAATGGCGGCCATTCAAAAACAAATTCAATTTCGGGGTTTTTTTTTGTAGTTTCGTGTAAAAAAAATGGTACATTTTTTTTTTAATTATGGTCTTCATACACCCGAGAATGGTGACAATTCTGCGTCGATTCCACTTTGTATCATGAAAATCGGTTCAGTTGAACTGGAGATATCATGGCCGCCAGTTCGAAAAACGTGATATCGAGATAAACGCGTTAAAGTTGAAAGTAATATTTTTGGAAAAAAAATAAATAAATTTCATCAAAATTGGTTCAGTAGATGTGAAGAAAACTGGCCAGGTAGTCAAAAAAGGGTTTTTGAAAGAAAATCTAAGTATTTCAGATATTTTTTACTTAAAAATATTAGTTGGCGATACCGGCTCCATACAGGCCACCTTCCTCTTTTTCGTAGAAACTGCTTTTGATGATGCCGCAGCTCGAGTCTCTGATCGCTTGAATCTGTCTTCATTGCGAGATAGTGCGTATTTGTATGCGTTTTTGCCAATCGCAATACCCATCAAACCGATAATTTTAAGTATGGGTATAAAACCGTCGTTGAAGAGGCACGTTGCAATGAAATTGGCCACTTCCATGGTGTGTGCACCTGAGTTCATGTGTTTGGGCGAAAGTGACGAAAGAATAGAATTGTAGGACTCATTGGAATTCATGGATGTCATGGATGGACAATAAAATCGTAACATTAGCGTCAAATTATGCTGGAATTGTTCCGAGGGATTCTGCACGTCGATTTGATCGCTCCCAAACGAATTGCAAAAAATGTTGTGTATTTTTATGTTTTAATAAAAGAAATAATTGTTTTAAAAACTTTCATTTAAATAAACACATTTAAAATAAAAATTACTATATATTAATATTGAATGAATGTAATTATCTTTCTATGGGACAGATACAAATATTTGATGCAGAACAGCATAATTCTCCTTCTTGTAAAAAAATAAGGTAAAATTAAAATTAATGTTTGGCTAAATTTCACAAGAACTCGCTAAGTAATCATTTGAATTCCAAATGCAAAGAGAATGGGGAGAAATAAGACGAAACCGAAAACCGTCTCCCGAAAATTCTGGCAGTGCCAGGATATAGCCGACTAAACAAATACCATGTGATTAAGGCCACATAAGACAAATAATCCAACAATAACATTTTGGCTATGCCTTAAATATAATCAAAAAATCGCATCGATTGATATCAAGATTTTTTTTATATAAAATAAGGTTTTTTTTGCCACTGGAAGAATATGGGGGGCATGTTTATAGCTTAAACAAGGGGGTTGCACTCCGGGTGTGCCGGCAGAAGTGAAAACTTGAACTTATGGTGCATTAGGCACTTTTTTGGGTGATAATTTTTAGGTGTGCTCGCGACATGAGAAATTGTACGTAAAAAATCAAGTTTATCAAAGCAATGTGGGCACTTTTTAAATAGACATGAAGGATAACAATATAGAAACTACATATATTCGAACGAAGTGGTTTTTTTTATATGAGTAAATACAAAATTTATCACTTCTCATCCATAATTTCAACAACTCTTACATCATCATTATCAGCATTTTCATCATTATTATTAGGATTTTCATCAAATTCTAAAACTGAAACAATAGGTCTATGGTAACTAAAGTAAATAAACAATTTTGATTTAAATCTATTTATATATCTTGTGAATACTGTATCAATAGTAGTTTTGTACTTTGTTGTGCTAAGATTGCGATCTTTAAGAATTTAATTAGGGATTGATTTTTGACATCTGCAAAGTTGATGTTGAAATCACCACTCAAAATTTTAGTATAATAACTATATCTTCTATTAAATTTCATCATTAATAGTGCGGGAGCAGCTTTAATAAATTAACTAGCTTGTAAAAACTGTTTTGGTGAAATATAACGGCAGCCATTATTATTGTTTGTCCATTAGAATGGCATTGGGAAGTACATATGTATGTATATCACCATTGCTCCCACGGCTCCTTTGTTTTTGTAATTGGCTCCGAGGCATAGGCGAGCAAATGTGTATATATACACGGCTATCGGCATGCACCAATGCTAATTGCAAAAACAATTTTTCACTTTCCTTTTCTTATCTCTATTCTTCATCTGCATTTCAGCAAGGTAACAGGACTTTCATGTGGTTGTTGTTGGGTCATAAAACTTCATGAACATTTTGTTGTTGCTTTGGCGCAGTCTTGCCAACTTGAATATTTTCTGGCCAGATCTGGTTATTTTGAAGGCCCCAAAACTGGAAAACACTCAATTCAGCAGGAGCCAGTAATTTAAGCTATTTTACAAAATTAAATTGCTGCTTTTTAGCTATTTTAAATAATCGAAAACAAGAAACGCAACCAAACTATATATTTTCCAAGAACGTCTTCTGATACTTTCACAAAAGAAGCGGCGCTTTGCCTTAATAACTTGCACTCATATATTTAAGGAAAACAGTCTTAAAATGCATCGCACTAAGTGTGTAACCCTGAAATCCTGAAAAACGACATTGGCGATTACGAGTAAAGCTCATTGATCGACGAATCGACAGATATAAGTTTTACCAAAATGCTAGGTAGGTTTGCCGAATGATTATTTAAATGTTGGTGCAGTTGAATGTGTTATTTGCAAGAGTCGCCATTAACTATTACAGTTTTCAACACTCAAAAGTGGTGTCTACATTCTTATGCCTAGTGGAACTAGAAAACGCAGATGATATTTCTATAGCGACAGCACTTAAAAGTAAAATGAAGGCAATGAATATGAACCTTGGTAACTTAATAGGCATAGGTACCGATAACGTCAGCGTTATGGTTGGGTCGAAGAAAAGTGTGTATGAGGAATTAAAATAGGACGTGCCGTTTCTTATCCTTATTAAATGTGTATGCCACTCGGTTCAATTGGCTGTTAACCATGCCTGTAAGTTAACATTTCCAAGCGGCTTGGAGTTTCTCGTATACGAAACCTACAACTGGTTTTGTAAAAGCTCTAAACGACAAATTGAATACAAAAGGATTTACGAGTGTATTAATGATGATAAGGTTTGATAAATATTTGTTTATTTTGTTCGATGCTTTAACCTTCACTTCTTAGCGAACGGTCGTGTTTTTGTTTTGCGCTCCGAATTTTTGTTTATTTTGATTTTTAAACCACCGGGGTTTCCTCTAAATTCTCTAACTATCATCAGTAAATATATATACCGTTTTGCTACCGCGCGTGCATGCACTTTTCTGTGTAATTTAGTGTTTTTAATAAACATTTTTATTTGTGCTAAGACGGTTTTCTTATCTTTCTTTTTCTCTTCTTATTTCGTTTCTTTTTCCCCGCTTGAGTGTCGTTAGATTTTAACTGCAGCTAAGCGGTTCATAGCTCTCTCGCTCTTGTGTTTTCCTGCGCTCACAAACTAACCCTCTCGCTCTCTCTCTCTCTCTCTGGTTCTTTTTTTCGGAACTGATTGTGTCCCATGTGGTTCACGGGTTTGTGAAAATGTCCTCAATTATTGTCTGTGCTATTAAAAACTGCCAAAAAAATATTTTGGCTGACCAGCAAAGTCTCCATTGCTGGCTTTGCGATGCGGTAGTGCACGCAAAGTGCATTGAGATGACAGGCCGCATAGCTGACGCAGTGTCCAGCAAAAAGGGCCTGCGTTATTGTTGCGAGAACTGTCGACCGGTTGAGAAGGAAATATCATCCTTCATGCGTCAGACCAGAAGTGGATTTAATGAGATTATGGTCACTTTTCGCAAAGCGAATGACCTGTTCTCCGCGCTAGACGCTCAATTTAATAGTATGAAGCTATTAAATGAGTCGCCGAAACGCAAAAAGTCTGCTGCTGGTCGACTGCAACTGTTTGAGCCACAGCAACCTAGTTCCTGCCATATTCCCGCCCCACAGCTCCTGGTCCCAGCACCAAATCCAATGGTTCTGAGATCAGGAACGAAAAAAGATTCGGTATCCGAATCGGACGCGGGGGTAGCGGCAGCCAGCCATTTCTGATGTGTCCGTTGCGGAGCCCCAATAATTGGCTCCGCAAAATCCTGTAATAATACCGACCCAGGGTCCAACAATGCCCGGAACTCCGGCCGATGTTGGTAACATTACGTTACGTAAGACCCTTACAGCAGTTCCACCATCGAAAACAATATTTGTTTCGA
>VNJQ01005943.1:0-19576 GCA_008042515.1 Drosophila truncata | reverse complement strand
ATTGCACTTTATTCATTTAATATTTTAATTTTTCAACTAAAAAATAAGCTGAAAACTCATATTTGGGGTATATCAATGGAATTGCTAACTCTGTCACTCCTCTCGCTGCTTTCCAGCTTCTCGCTCTATCTTTCTGGCGAGTAAAAGCACCGATTGCACTTAGTTTATTTATTATTTTAATCTTTTAACTAAAAAATAAGCAGAAAACTCATATTTGGGGTATATCAATGGAATTGCTAACTCTGACACTCCTCTCGCTGCTTTCCAGCTTCTCGCTCTATTTTTCTGGCGAGTAAAAGCACCGATTGCACTTTATTCATTTAATATTTTAATTTTTCAACTAAAAAATAAGCTGAAAACTCATATTTGGGGTATATCAATGGAATTGCTAACTCTGTCACTCCTCTCGCTGCTTTCCAGCTTCTCGCTCTATCTTTCTGGCGAGTAAAAGCACCGATTGCACTTAGTTTATTTATTATTTTAATCTTTTAACTAAAAAATAAGCAGAAAACTCATATTTGGGGTATATCAATGGAATTGCTAACTCTGACACTCCTCTCGCTGCTTTCCAGCTTCTCGCTCTATTTTTCTGGCGAGTAAAAGCACCGATTGCACTTTATTCATTTAATATTTTAATTTTTCAACTAAAAAATAAGCTGAAAACTCATATTTGGGGTATATCAATGGAATTGCTAACTCTGTCACTCCTCTCGCTGCTTTCCAGCTTCTCGCTCTATCTTTCTGGCGAGTAAAAGCACCGATTGCACTTAGTTTATTTATTATTTTAATCTTTTAACTAAAAAATAAGCAGAAAACTCATATTTGGGGTATATCAATGGAATTGCTAACTCTGACACTCCTCTCGCTGCTTTCCAGCTTCTCGCTCTATTTTTCTGGCGAGTAAAAGCACCGATTGCACTTTATTCATTTAATATTTTAATTTTTCAACTAAAAAATAAGCTGAAAACTCATATTTGGGGTATATCAATGGAATTGCTAACTCTGTCACTCCTCTCGCTGCTTTCCAGCTTCTCGCTCTATCTTTCTGGCGAGTAAAAGCACCGATTGCACTTAGTTTATTTATTATTTTAATCTTTTAACTAAAAAATAAGCAGAAAACTCATATTTGGGGTATATCAATGGAATTGCTAACTCTGACACTCCTCTCGCTGCTTTCCAGCTTCTCGCTCTATTTTTCTGGCGAGTAAAAGCACCGATTGCACTTTATTCATTTAATATTTTAATTTTTCAACTAAAAAATAAGCTGAAAACTCATATTTGGGGTATATCAATGGAATTGCTAACTCTGTCACTCCTCTCGCTGCTTTCCAGCTTCTCGCTCTATCTTTCTGGCGAGTAAAAGCACCGATTGCACTTAGTTTATTTATTATTTTAATCTTTTAACTAAAAAATAAGCAGAAAACTCATATTTGGGGTATATCAATGGAATTGCTAACTCTGACACTCCTCTCGCTGCTTTCCAGCTTCTCGCTATATTTTTCTGGCGAGTAAAAGCACCGATTGCACTTAATTCATTTATTATTTTAATTTTTCAACTAAAAAATAAGCTAAAAACCCATATTTACTATTGGGAAAAGCAATAATACAATTGATCAGTTCATTTCAAGTTCAGCAAATATTGTAGCGAGAACGAGAGGAGCGCCAAAAGGGTGGAAATCCCTTTATTTTTATTTTTTATTTTACTATTTTTAATATTATTTAAACTATTTTCGCCCCACCTAACTATTTTGGTATTTCAAAAAGGTTTCTTTTAATAATCATAAAATCTTTTGGAAATCAAGGGGATGCATGCTCTCACTTTCGTCCCAGTTGACGAGGCCTCTGCCGCCGTCACCAAAATTGAGAAGCATTTGTTTCCTTTCTCTCTTTTCTCCCTGCGAAAAGGATAAATGAAAGCAGAGATGCGATTTTGTCGGGATAGATGATGTGAAAAGCCAAGCAATTTCATATTTTAATAATTAAAAGAGTTTGATTTATGTATCTTTATATAAATTATAATTTTTAACAGTCTTGGAACTATATTTAATTATTAATTTTACGCTAAAATTATGAATCAGAGTACTAAATACTAGTAAAAGTAATAAATTTAAAGTGAAAATTACACATTAGCCTTTTGATATGATCCCGTTTTTGTAAAAATACGCATTCCATGAATATAGTTTTAATAATTTCTTAAAATATGAATATTAAGCGTAAGTTTGAAGCTATTTTGTTGAATATTATAATAAAGGAGAAAGGCTTTTTGGCTATTTTTTAATATTATAATGAAGGAGAATGGTTTAATTAAAGAATTCGAATTAAAACTAGGTTTATAATTATAAGTTATATGGTTTTTTAGGTTTATTTTTAACTAAACAACTATAAAATATTACAAAGATTCTATAGGATTTATATCATTTTAATAAATCATTATTTAACCAAATAACATTAACATTTTAAAAGAGTTTCCTTACTATTTCATATTTTTTCAAAAATGTAGCGAGTTTCTATTCTTATTTTCAAGTCAAATACTGGCGTGTCTGAGAATATTGGCTATATCTCTGGTATCTTGGCATATATTTCCTTTAAATAACATTTTGTATACAGTTTTTTTAATTTGGAATAATATTAAGTACCTTTTTAGAGCTTTAGTTTCAGGGAAATGTTATAATAGAGCTCCAAGTACAAGCTTGTGGGTTGTTTTTGATATTTTTGTACAAGATTAAGTATTTAAGAAGGTTATAAATGTTTATTATTTATTGATTATTTAGGTTTATTATTCATTATTTATTGATATGGGTTTATTATTTATGCTAAAATATGTGAAAAAAAGCTAGAAAGCTAGGGAGAACCCTGGCAACACTGTGAGGCAGAGGCGAGAGCGAGAGAATTACTCTTTATCGCCTGCCTAGCCACCCTCTCTCTCTGTGGGATTGTAAGAGAGAGAGAGCCCTCTGCTCAGTTCGGTTTATGGAGAAGAAACCTATAAATACAAGTGCAGGCAAGCCATTCGAAAAGAAATTTTATTTTTTCAAAATTTGACGTCCGGCCGGTACACAGCAGATCCTTCGATCCGATTCACACTTCGTGGCGTGAGTTTTGAACAGTTTTTTGCTTCCCGCCATTTGGCCAGTTTTTTTTTTTGACGGGGAAAAAGCTGAATTGGTTTTTATTTACACATTCGAAACGACAATCGGGGCTCCACGGTACTACAAATTGTGCACTATTAGTAACATTTGTGATGCTATATATGCTATATATACGTTTTTTTTCAAATCTCGTGCTCTGTGCTAATGTTTTATTTTTTTTTGGTAGTGCAAACAATTATTAATTGAAAGAATTCATTCCGCAACAACAATAAACAACGGGAGAAACAGAAAATGTAAAAATATCTCACGGATACTCTCCGCTTCGACTTGTGCAACCAACAACAACAATAATAATAATCAAAAATAACAACAACAAACAACAAACGCTATGAAATTTGACAATTCTGCGCTGCATAATTGTGCAATTTATACACAAAAACATATGAAGATACAAAGATACAGATATATATGTATCTTGTATATACGAGTGCCTGTTTTTTTTTTCTTTTTTTTTGTCTGCTCGCCATACTTGCTTGTGGGTGTGCGTGCGTGTGTGTGTGTGTTCTGTGGAAGTTTTATAGGAACAAAAAACAATATGCAATATATGCAGCTCTCTTGGAGAGTGGAGAGTGTGCCGAAAAAGTGCAGCATATCTCCAAGAAATTGGGTGTTAAAGGGGGAGGGAGTAGAAAAAGTAGTAGTGTTAAAAATCTACTGCTAATGCGACGCCGCCGCCTCTGTGTATCTGTAACTGTCGTGTGTGTGTGTTTGTGTGTGTGTGTGAGAGTGAGAGAGGTAGCTCTGAGCTAGGAAAGAGCGCAAGTGGCAAAAAGGGCGCAGCTAACATATCGATTTTATGTGTTGAAGGAGCATTGTACGCAGCCAGCAATAAAAACGAGAACAGTTAGCCCATAGAGCAGATACATAGATACATTTATCTATCGACAGGACAGCACAGTAGAGCGGTGAAGGAATGGTTGTAAGAGAGAGAGAGAGAGAGCGAGGGGGTGGCTGATATTTGCAGTAAACAAAACGCCGGTTGCCATAAAAAGCAAACGCACACCAACACACACACAAGCAAGCATCAGTTTGTATATGTAATACAAAGTAATAACACAATTTTAATGAAATAATGCGCGGAAATACAAATTAGAACAAATCGAAAAAGACCCCAAAGCATAAACACACACACACACACACAAATGTTAATTGAAAACCATTTTTTTGAAAATTATAGCAAGCAAAATATAAAAAAAAACATTAGCGCGTGTTTTAACAACAACAACAAATGCCTTATAGATACTAAGTGCTTCTGTGTGTGTGTGTGTTTTGGAGAGCCAAGCGAACGTAGATTTCTGTGCGTGTTTTCACAAAATCAAACACATACGCACCTCCTCTATGTGTGTTTGTGTGAGGCAGCCATACAATGTATGTGGAAGGGAAAGGAGTGCGAGAGTCTCCACTTGCCAACCTCCCCCCCCCCCCCCCCCCCCCCCCCCCCCCTCACCCGTTGACCAGCAAAAACAATATACAAATCAGTGCTAGCCAACAGAGACGAGTCGGAAGCCGATAGAGAGAGGAAGAGAGGGAGAAAAACAGAAAGAGAGAGAGAGAGAGTTGATAGATACAGATACTTTTATAATGAGCATTTGGTTTTGGGTAGCAAAAATAGCAGCCACTCGCATAGAATACAAACAATTGTATAACGAACAAAAAGCCAAAATGCTTTTGCTACATTAATAATATATATGTATGTGTGGAAATATGAATGTTTTGGGAGGGGGAAAAATCGATAAAATCGATAATTGCGATAACAACACACCAACACAAATAACCCCATAAAAAACATACCAAAACACACATTGACTTACTTTATTTTGTTTTGTTTTTATTTTGTTTTTGTTTAGCGACGCCAGCGTCTTTTTTATTAACAAAAAAAAGTACCAACAACAACAACAACAACGCCGATTTAGCGAGAACCCAAGTCCTGGACCACCGGCGAGTGTGAGAGAGAGAGAGAGAGAGAGAGAGAGCGCCGTGAGAGCGCGCGCGCAAGGAATCCAAGGAGTCCGCCCAAGAAGGATATATATATCGAAAGAGAGAGAGAGAGAGAACCACTAAACAATTAAATAATTTCATTTACTTCTACAAAAAACAATACATTCGCTGTAAACCAAAACAAGTGAGTATTTGAAGACGAATCACTTTTAGTTATAAGAAGTAACGAGTAACGTTAAGAACGAACGAGTAACGTTAAGAACTAACGAGTAACGTTAGTTGCTCTTAACGAGTTGCTCTCAAAGGGTGCGGTGTCCTGCGGTTGCCATGGCAATAGTTGAGTCAGCGAGTGGATGGGTGGGTGGGTTCTTTTTTTAACGAGTTGATGGTAAAGATGATGCGAGCGAGTGTGTGTTTGTCTGACCTTTTGACTCTTACTCTTAGACTTGGGGAAGTACAGGGGAAAAGAAGTATCACTTGAGTAATACGAACAAATCAAAATATTAGATTTTGTTAATATATTCCAGACTCTTTCTTTAACCCCTAAACCGAATAATAGATCTGAAAAAGTTATTATTTGCTAGAATATCTTCCTATAACTCCATCTAGCACTTATTTTTTATAGAGCGATTTATAGTAATGAAGAAATTAACAAATTAAGAACTGCCCTCTGAGGATCATCTCTGGGTTAGCCCTGGATTGCTATCGGCACTAGTTCATTGAACCGAGCGACACATCCACTGAATGCTACGAGCAACAGCTCTCTCTCCCTCTGTCTCTCCCTCTCCCTCTGTCACTCTCTCTCTCCCTCCCTCTCTCTCTCTGTCTCCCTCCCCCGCTGCCTTTGCTAGACACAAGAGAAAGGGAAGCTTAGGGGGTGGCATTGGCAGCGCATTTAACCCTTAAGCGGTGGCAAGTTCCATACAGAACCCTCGCTGAGTTTATGCTTTTTTCGCAAAAGGAAATATTACAACTTGTTTGACTTAAGGGTGGGTTCTCCTCATGTCTGCT
Source organism: Drosophila truncata (assembly GCA_008042515.1). Taxonomy (NCBI): domain Eukaryota; kingdom Metazoa; phylum Arthropoda; class Insecta; order Diptera; family Drosophilidae; genus Drosophila; species Drosophila truncata. The sequence continues at coordinate 13,478 of VNJQ01005943.1, read as the reverse complement.
GCTCATTTTTGGTGTTGTTCCAAGGGGTGAGAGTCGATTTCTTGCATATATATATATATATGTTTTTTTTTTGTCCAGCCGCCCCCTGTTAACCCTCCCGATGCCATGGCATTACATAACAGGGCGGGGTGTGCACACACACACACACACCAATACAAAGAGAGCTGTAACAGTTTGCCGAAAAGAAATGCAAGGAGTGGGAGGGAGAGGAAAGAGCAAGAGCAAAAGCAAAAGCAAAAGAGCGACTAAAGCGAGAAGCCTGACGAGAAGAAGGTCCTGTCGCTCGCCTCAGAAGCATCGTGTGCCTGGGACGCAGCGGATCTGGTCTCGCCATCATCATCATTGCTTGCTCTATATTAAACCTAAAACCAAATCGAAATAAAACGGAAATAAAATAAAAAATCAGTGAAACATTTAGCAAAAGCAACGAAAATCCAGTAAAGTTCAATTCATCAGTTTGCCAAGGTGTGTGTGTGTGTGTCCTGTGCCGGCGTGTCTGTGTGTGTGTGTGAGAGTGTGTTGGTGTCTCGCTTTGCAAACTTTGATTGTGTCTGTGTGTGGGTGTATCTGTGGGCGAGGCGGGGTTATAGTGGGTGTAAGAGAGGGTAAGAGACAAAGCCAAGTAAGTGGACCGCTGGGCGGCGCCAGTGAGCAAAGCTTTAACCTTTTGGTAACCGGTTAACCGTTAAGCGAAAAAGGTTGCCAGGTTAACCGTTAACCGCTAAGTCAAAAAGGATAGCAAAAAGGGTTGCCAGCTAGTTTTCAGTACTAATTTCTTAACTAATAATATAATTTATTTATATATTTGTCTTTTTAAGCCTTAGTCCCTGACCTAACCCTCTCATTAAGACACTAACTAGTAGTTAAATGAGCCAAACTAACCAAGCCAAGGCTCTGTTTTACTAACACATCATGCAAATGGTTTAATCTTGACATTTAACTATTTTTTCCATGCGACTGCCCCTGCGTTGGTCCTCGTCGTGTCACCCAACTCAACCAACTCAACTCAACACCCATTGCAACACCAACAATCAACTCTAACTCCAACTCTTCCTACTCTAAACTCCAACTTAAAACCCATCCAGTGGACTTTATGATGGCAAACACTGGAGCCGGCGGCGGAGTTGACACACAGGCGCAGCTGATGCAAAGCGCAGCGGCTGCAGCAGCAGTGGCAGCAACAAATGCGGCCGCCGCACCCGTACAGAATGCGGCCGCTGTAGCAGCCGCTGCTCAGTTGCAGCAACAGCAGCAGCAAGTTCAGCAAGCAATTCTGCAGGTGCAACAACAGCAGACACAGCAAGCGGTAGCCGCAGCAGCGGCGGCCGTTACCCAACAGCTCCAGCAGCAGCAGCAGGCAGTGGCCGCCCAGCAGCAGCAGCAGCAGCAGCAGCAACAGCAGCAGCAGCAGGCGCAACAACAGCAACAGCAGGCAGCAGCGGCAGTGGTGCAACAACAAGCAGCAGCGGCAGCAGTGGTGCAACAGCAGCAACAAGCAGCAGCAGCAGCCGCAGTCCAGCAGGCTGTGGTGCCTCAGGTGCCGCAACAGGCGCAGGCCAATACCAATGGCAATGCCGGAGTCGGAGTCGGAGGCGTTGGCGTCGGCGGCGGTGGGGCCCAAAACGGCAGCAATGGCAGCACAGAGACTCGCACGAACTTAATTGTGAACTATTTGCCGCAAACAATGACCGAAGATGAGATCCGTTCGCTCTTCTCCAGCGTGGGCGAGATTGAGTCCGTGAAGCTGATACGCGACAAGTCGCAGGTCTACATCGATCCGCTCAATCCGCAGGCGCCCAGCAAGGGCCAGAGCCTGGGCTATGGCTTTGTCAACTACGTGCGGCCGCAGGATGCCGAGCAGGCGGTGAATGTGCTGAACGGCCTGCGACTGCAGAATAAGACAATCAAGGTGTCTTTCGCCCGTCCCTCGTCGGATGCCATCAAGGGTGCCAATCTGTATGTTTCGGGTTTGCCGAAAACCATGACCCAGCAGGAATTGGAGGCCATCTTTGCGCCATTTGGAGCGATCATTACATCACGTATACTCCAGAATGCCGGCAATGATACACAGACAAAGGGCGTTGGCTTCATAAGGTTCGACAAGCGAGAGGAGGCCACACGGGCCATCATTGCCCTGAATGGCACCACGCCCTCAAGCTGCACGGATCCGATTGTGGTGAAGTTCTCCAATACGCCGGGCAGCACCAGCAAGATCATCCAGCCGCAGTTGCCCGCTTTCCTCAACCCACAGCTGGTGCGACGCATTGGTGGAGCCATGCACACCCCTGTTAATAAGGGTCTGGCACGATTCTCACCCATGGCCGGGGATATGCTGGATGTGATGCTGCCCAATGGTTTGGGTGCAGCGGCAGCGGCTGCTACGACGCTGGCCAGTGGTCCAGGAGGTGCTTATCCCATATTCATCTACAATTTGGCACCCGAAACGGAGGAGGCAGCACTGTGGCAGCTGTTCGGTCCCTTTGGGGCTGTGCAATCGGTGAAGATTGTCAAGGATCCCACAACGAACCAGTGCAAGGGCTATGGCTTCGTCTCGATGACCAACTACGATGAGGCGGCCATGGCCATACGAGCGCTCAACGGCTACACCATGGGCAACCGGGTGCTACAGGTCAGCTTCAAGACCAACAAGGCCAAGTAGGGTGGCGACGAGGGAGAACGAGAACGAGAGCGAGTAACGAGAGCGTGAACGAGAACGAGAAGGGAAACGAGAACGAGAACGGAAACGAGAACGAGAACGAGTGCGTGAACGAGAACGGAAACAAGAACGAGATCGTGAACGGACACGAGACCGTGAACGGACACGAGAACGTGAACGAGAACAAGAACGAGAACGAGAGATTTTGTCCCCTCAAATCGTTTCGGAACACACAACACACAGCAGCACTCGAAACACACTCAGCAGCAGCACACACACAACACACACAACACCCACAACACGAAACACATATATAAATATGCATGGTATAACGGTAACTAAGCGCAACAACAAAACAGTATGTGTAAAACACACACAAATTGATAGAGAAGTGAAAAACAGGACAAAAAACAAAAGGCAGGCAGTAGGAGGAGAAGGAGGAGAAGAAGGATCTCTCTCTCAGACACAACGAAACGGCGCGGTACAGCAACCAAGTCCCTTGCCAATCTCCCCAAAAGAAAACCAACTTTGAGGACCGTTGCAATAGCAAAATTCTTCTTGTTTAGCATTTAAGTAACGAAAATCATAAACTAAAAACGGAAAAAAACCAAAAATTAAGAAGGAAGAAAGCTGCTTTTAGAGAGAGAGAGAGAGAGAGAGATAGGAAGTGAGTGAGTTGGTGAAAGCAGTGAGAAAGGATAATGAATAATGAGATTATAAGGAACAATTGCAATATATATAAAAAAAAGAAAGAGAAAACTCGAAATGGGGTCGTCAAAATGAGTCACAAAAGCGAAACAAAGAAATCAACACACAAAACTACTAAGAAAATTTAACTTAACTTAGCAAAAAAGAAAAAAAAAACAAAAACCAACAGAAAAGGAAAATGCGGAAATTTTAAAAATTTAAAACTTACACTTAAGGTAAAACGCAGCAATGAAATCTTCCAAACAACAACAAAAAAAAACAAAAGAAACTCTGTTAGTTACACTCCAAAAAAACAAAAAACAAAAACTTTTCTACCATATATTAACTAAAAAAGAAAAAAGAAAAAGAAATCTTTAAAACTCGATAGAAAAACGAAAAGAAAAAAGCAAGACACAGGAAATAGAGACAGGATTCAGTGTCTAGGATGTTCAAGGGACACGAGTTCGGCTTTTGGGGGGGGAAAGAGAGGCGGCGGCGGTATTCAAGTATTCATAAAATAATAGAATATATATAGTTATTGATAACATGGAGGCTGCTACAGTATTACCACAAAAAAAGCTACTTAAAAAGGAAGATGGAAATATTTATATATATCCCAGATATATATAGGTGATGCAATTCTATATATATATATATTACCTATTTTATATAGAAATTTAATAATGAATTCTTTTTTTTTAAAGAGCAATCGATTGTGTTTTTTCTACATTTAGAAGAGAAACGAGTAACGAGAAACGAGTAACGAGAGCAGCCGCTAGCCCCCCGTTGAACTCGTGTCCTTTGAGCCCGAAAACTCGCATAGACAACATTTATATAGGAACGATATTAGCGAACGAAAAGGGAAATAAAAGAAAGAAAAGAAAGTAAGAAAGGAAAGGGAAAAACAAAAAAAGTAATAACAATAATTTATGCGCAAATTTGAAACGTTTTACTACAGACAAGTACATAATTGTTAGTGAATATTATTAAAAAAAAACAAGAAAAACAAGATACTGTAATTTCTCATATACTTTATACATATATAAATATATATATCAATATATATATATATTATATATTGTATAGTTGAAGTAACGCAGAGCAATCAGCGTAATAACAACAATTTTTAGCGTTTAAACAAAGGCCTAGCACAACAAAAAAAAACAAACAGCAGCAGCAACCAAGCATCATTTTTTATATACAAAAAGAAAAACAGTTTGAAAAACGAGCGAATTATAGGGACGGGTGGGTCTATAAGGCATTAAAAGCCAGTAAAGCCATTAAAAGCATTAGCCAAGCGTTTTCTCTAATAGTTAAGAAACTTGACAAGCAAAAGCAACAAAAAAAGAAAATCATAAAAGAAGGATATATAAGAAAAAACCCCGTTTACAACTGACCTTTTCAATACTCGTGTATAATACCTCAAACTTTGTTTTTCAATTTACTTTCTTCGCTTGTTATTTTCCCGTTTCTTTTTCCGTTTGCTTTTTTTTTTGAGATAGAGTGAGAGAGAAACCATTAATCAGATTTCTATATATATATTTTGGATATTTTCGATATTTTTTCGATTTTTTCTATTACGTTTTCGTTTGATTTCTTTGCTTTGCTTTGATTTTATCGACATTTCCGGCTCTCCTGCATCCTGCAACCAAGAATTAACAACCAACAAGAACTACAATCAACAACCATGCATATTTATATTAATTTCTATATATAATTTTTATTATCGTTTCCTTCTCTGTGGAAAAAATGTAGTGAATTCTTAATTTTGAAGAGTTGGAAATTTTTAATTATTAGTGTAATCGGTTGATACATCTCCGATATCCCTTAGACATATATTTGTATATCTTTAACTAGAATTATTAATCCTTTTTTTTTTGGGAGTAACTATTTATTAGGCGGCCAACAAAAGAAATCGTTGTTTTTTTTTTATTAAAACTGCAACAAGAAATCTAGTCAGAAGATGTGGAGGATAGGGATATAAGGACAAGGACAAGGCGAAGCAAAAAGAGGAGTACGGTGGGTGACTCTTCTATCCTTTCCAAAGATTATGGGAACACTGCTCCTCCCCGACTCGAATTTGCAATAATTTTATATATGAACAAATCTGCTAGTTTATTTATACAAACAAAGAAAGGAAGTAAGGAAGAAAGGAAGGATTATATGTACTTGATTTTGTTTCATTTAAATCTTTTGTCACACACACACACCTACACCTACACCTACACCTACATATATGTATATTTAGTTTAATTTTACTAATCCCCCAAGCACACACATATATATATATATAAATATATATGATTAAGCTTATATTTTTGCGTCTTCAATGGATCTTATTAATTCTAATTCTTGTGCAATAGTTTTAAAATATATAATGCAACTAAGCAACAAAAAAAATGCATCTCAGACAAACAAAAAAACACAAATTACAAATTTCAATTTGCGAATGAACAGAAAACATATTATATTATATATTTTTGCGTGTAATTTACAATATAAGCGAGACACACACACACACATATATATATATATATTTATATATCTCATCATGATTTTTCTTTAACCTATTTAAGTTTAAGTAAGCGCAATGAACCAAGATGAAAGCAAAAAACAAGCAAACAAACAAAACAAAAACATTATTTATTGTATTCTATAATTACGTAATTTAATTTAATTCCTTTGATTTGTGAGGAAGAAGAAGAAGAAGATGAACAATGAGAGGATTACTGATGAAAGATGAAACTAGCCTAATTATACACACACACAAACACACATACACACATACAATGAGTCGAGAGAAAGATGGATAGAGGGATTACGAGGGAATCTATCAAAGAATCAATCTAAAATTTTGGTATTACCTTGGTACAACCCTCTTTCCCTCTCGCTATCTGTCTTTTACCATTTCTAAATCCCCCTTTTTCTCAAAAAACTCTACTATTTTACAATTAATTTTAATTTTTTTGCATTTTCTGTGCCCCCTTAATTTTGATTTTGATTCAATTTTAGTTTTAGTTTTAATTTTATACTTTTTTTTTCGTTCGAATTCGATCTACCAGCAACAGAAGCAGCGTAGCAGCAGCACACACAGCACAGCACAGCCCAGCGAAAAAACATCGGCTCCAGTTTTAGATATATCTCTAGCTGTAGATGTAAACGATATAAACTTGTGTAATGTTTTGGGATTCCTGTGAATCTCTGGCCCCCTTATCGAATGCAATACTATATTATGATTTATGATTACCATTATATGTTTATTATTATTTAGTATGTTTGATTTCCTTTCCTCTTGATTTTGTGTATTTTTTCCCCCATGAATTATTATTATTATATGTTCCCATTCGACGATTTATGTTTATACTACAGTCTTATGATTTTCCCCTTTGATTTTGCAAAAAAAAAAAACAAAACTTTCAATAAAAAAAAAGAAAAAAAACACCTAAAAAGAAAAAAAACTGTTAGCATATTTTTTTGATTTATTTGTTTCTCTTTGGTTTTCGTTTGATTTCATTTGTAAACTGTATGATTTCCTTTCCTCCGAAATATTTTATTTATTTTTTTTCTAACCGCAGAGATCTTTGAAATCTTCTCTCAAAACTCTCACTAACACTCACACACACAGAGAAAACGATAACAAAAAAAATACGATAGGAATCGATCTAGTCAAGGGTCAAGCACCCATGGAACCCATTGATCTCAGCCGGAAAAGATACATTCCCCCCGATCGATCAGGATCCCAAAAGTCCCCCTAAGAACAACAACAGCATTCCAGGAGTAAATCCAGAATTGATCTCCCGCTTTCTTTTGCTCTCGGTTGCAGTGTTGCAATTTATAGCATTTAGCAATTAGCGATATTATTTGTGTGCAAAAAAAAGAAATCAAGAATACTTTTATGATTGATTTGATTTATGTAATTCTATTATGTTTAGTGCTTATATATTTATGATTAACACGAGAATCTCTCGACCTTGACTCTGGTCCTAGTTTAGTTTTTTGTAGCAGAGCAAGGACAGTCACTCTGCCACTCCCCCCGATTAATCTATATATAAATCCTTGATGGAGATTGATATGTTTCGTGTATGATTTTTCAACCTGTATCTGTATCTTTGTATTGCTTAATTAATTGTGTGTACTTTTTGTAATTTTGTAAAACGCCTAATTTGTTCCACGGTTAGAGAGAGAGAGCGAGCGAACGATATATAGCGATAGCGATAACGATTACACCAATGATACCGTTAATAATCACGACAACAACAGCAAGGATATATATATACACTTCGATATATATATCTATATATATATATATATATTATTATTATTATTAAAGCAAAGACGACGGAGGAAACTATTTAATTTATTTTATTAACATATTTATATCGATTAATTAATTAATTAATTAATATTTATCACACATTTCAAATGATATTTCAAAATGGAAACAATACAAAACCAAAAACCAAAAACAACAAAAAAAAAAAACAACAAACTAATGAGAAAATGATATTAATATTATAAATGTATTTCAAAATATACGATTATGAGTTTTTCTTGCTTTTTGCCATATAATATGTATCTCTCTATATAGTATATATCTATCAGAACACACCGAACTTTTGTTTTATTTACTATAATTCTCTTTCGATCTGCTTTTCTGTGTTTCATTTCCCTGTTTCATTGGTTCAATTTTTTCGAATTTCGATTTATTTCGATTCGATTATTTCGATATATTTCGATATATTTCTTTGTTGACTTTAACTCTCGTCTTTTCTCTAATTTTCATTGTTTTCTTTATAGCATTCTCTTTTGTTCCAAAACACACGACACACCAGACTCTCTATTTCCATATTTATATTTCCAAGTTGCTTTCAGTTTTCTTCTTGTTGTGTGCTAAAAAGTTGGCCCCCCCCTAAAAGTGAAGAGTATTTTTTGCTCTTTGTTTGCTCTTATGATTTTTGTCGCTCAGTGTACGCTTCTTCTTTGGTCCCAGCCTAGCAGGAACCCCACCCTTCCCCCAATGAAGAGATGAAGGAAGATGATGATGGAGGAGAATCTTGAGTTGATTCCGATTTTCTATTTGCGTTCCTTTTTCTATCCATCGATTTAAATTTTCTAACTTTTCAGTTCCTAGTTGCCGTTCGTTGTTATCTATATCTATATCTATATATATGTTATATATATATATACATATATATATATATCGTTGTATTGTTGCATACCTCTCACTCACTTTTATTGTTTCGTGTGGTTTTTGTTGGTAAGTAAATCGGAGACGAAAAGAGAGAAAAAAAAGAAAAGGATCCCCAGGATCCTTGTTCGGATCTGTACAATTTTTCGGCACACATATATCTTTTTGATCTTCCCAAATAAATACATACTGATAATGATTTTCTCTAAATGGTTTTCCTTCTCATTTTTATTATAATATTAATATTGATCTCTCCTCTTTTTTGTAGCAAAAACAAAAAAAAAAAAAAAAAAAAAAAAAAAAAAGAAGAAGAACACTTGACAAACAAAAATCCAGCAGCAAAAAAAAAACGACTAATATTTTTATACCGCATTTTCTAATTTGTTTCTTTCTCTTGATTTATTTTCAGGAGTGTTCGTTCTTGTTCGTTCGTTCGATTTTGAATTGAATTTATGCAAAAAATAAAAAAAAAAAATACCATAGATAAAAAAAAGAGAAAACATTTAGTTAATTGATTACTTGATTAAAAACAATAATGATTGTGTAATTATATTGATTCATTGATTAATATTTAATATTGATTGTAATTATTTAATGCATAAACCACAGATGCCCCCTTTCCCTATCCTTTCCCCAAATTGATGTACACATGATGTACAGACACACACACACACACACCCACATTATGTAATTTTCTGATACAAATCAAACACTAGTGAGAGCCACCGATATTTAAAATCATTTTTTTATAAGTATATTGTATGATTTTAGGAATTACAAAGAATTTCCATTTAAATTTGCAGCTTTTTCTATAGTTTATAGATTTGATTTTGACCGAGCAAATGCACAAAAAAACCACCATCCCCACACGATCCACCCGAGTAACCCCATAATAATAAAATACCCCTCGAGAGGAGTATCGATCGGGCAAGTCCTTAGTCTCTGATGTATAATGTTTGTATATAAAATATATATATATTTTGGTTTCCATTTCGATTTTCATTGTGTCAGTGCCAGTCTCCGTTTCGCCTGTTAGTTCTATGTGATTTTTCTGTGTGTATAAAGTATGACTAACCAAGAATATATATTTTTCTCAGTTAAGATTCGTTTAGTTTTTTTTTAATGATTTGTTTTCGGACGGAAAAAACCAGCACCCCTAAAAATATTATGTAGACAAACAGTTTGTTTTTTAAACTTTTAAGCAGTTTTTTTGGTTTCTACCCAAAACTCATGGTTTTTCCCATTTTTTAAATGACGTTCCTCTTGTTTTTTTTTTTTAATAAGAATTTATACGAAATTTATAAGAAAACGAACTGCCGCAAATGTGTAAATGAAGCAATCTATTTAATAAGCAGATTCTCAAGGTTGATAGCAACTAAAAAAACAAAAAAAAAAGACTGAAGAAGGGCAAAAGTGAGCAAAGTGAGAAGAAAACAAAATCAAAAATCTAACAAAAACGAAACTGAAACTGAAACGTAAGCAAAAGAATCAAAGCAAAGCAAAAAAAAATAATACTTAGTTCGTTAAGAGAGGCAACTGTGATAAGGCGACAAGAACCCCACCCAGCCAACAAAAAAAAAAAAAAGAAAAGAAAAACCCACCCCAAGAAACCCCTCCTCACCCACTACCCTCCCCCCGAAACCCCCTTAAATACAAAGTATTTAGTTATGTTATAAAAATAAAGAACCCCCCCTAGAGACTAAGTGCTACCTTGTAAGCTGTAAGCGATCTCAACCGATTAATCGATCAATCGATCAATTGATCGATCAACAATAAAGCAAAGAACAATGCAAAATGAGAAACTCACCAGTTGGGAGCTATCTCCTGGAGGCCAGCATGCTGCCAGGTGGTGCGCAGCTGCTCTAGAAGAAAGGACACGGGCATTCCATGGATATTGCCCGATTGCGAGGTGCTATGAAGATTAATATCCGCGTGAGCATCGATCCAGACCAGCGATAGATTCGGCGTATGTTGCAGGTGACCAGCCACGGAACCTGTGAGGAGGATGAGGCAGGATTAGACTTACGGCGGAACGAAGAGGCGGAAGGCAATCGAAGTGGAATCTCACCAAACCCTATAGCATGATCACCGCCAATGGCCAGAAACTGGGAGTTCTCTTTGAGCATCAGCTGCACCTGATCGATCAGCGCCCGATTGCAGGCCATAAAGTCGGCATAGTTCCGGATGTGATGATAGTGCACACGCTGCTGTTGCAGCAGTGATTCGTCCACGGCATACTGTAGGTTGCCATAGTCCCGGATTACCAGGCCATCTGAAAAAAATATATAATAAACATAATGAAAAATACATTGAGTTTTTCTTAACATTTTCAAGTTTGCATATCAAAATTTGAAGTTCTATCACATGAAACCTTCATAGACATTGATTTTTTCCCTTAAACTTAAGCCATATTTTCTTAGGTTTTCTTTGCTCGAATCCGTTGAATTTTCACCTGAAGAAGAGGTGTAAAAGCCCACTCACCATGACTGCTTTGTAGCACCTGTCGCAGACTGCTTTGCCTCAGCAAATCCGGTGCTAATTCCACACCCTGTTTTCCCTGTCCCTTGGCAAAGGGCACACCAATGATGGCCAGCGTGTCGCTGGAATTTGTGCTCTTGGCTCGATGATGAAGACTTAGGCGATGGCACTTAGTGAATATCTTACGGCTCCACCACATAATTTTGCTGCTGCTGTTATTCGTTGGGATCTGTTCGTAATAATGTCGCCGTGTTGAATGGAGAAGCTCCAACGGATGCTGCTGTGCTCGAGCGACAACTATCTCTTTGGGGCTCTGCTGGACAACCCCTGATAATGCTCGGCGACAGTTCATCGGAGACGAGAGAGATCGCCATTGGACATTGTATATATTGTATATTGTAGTGTTTTTTCAGTGGGATGGATAGAGCGAGAGCCGAGTTGGTTGAGCGATAAGACAGCTATCACCAGATGACCTTGATCCTGGCTCTGACGACAACCAAAACAGCGGCTATAACGATGATGGTCACAAAGGCAAAGGCCCCAGAGAACAGTTTTGTTTTGTTTTTTTCAAAATTAAAGGTAGTCCCTGGTGCCATAAAATATTGTTAGTTATTATTCATAAAATAATAATAATTTTGAGCTTAAACATAGCTTCCTCTATGATTTATCGGCTTAGAAAGTCACCCCTCATCATTTGAGAGCTATAACACCTTCTTTTTAGGCATTATTCATTCATTTATTCATTTTGTTTTGTTTTTTCAAAATTAAAGGTAGTCCCTGGTTCCATAAAATAATTTTAATTAATTATTATTCATAAAATAATAATATTATAAGCCTTATACATAGCTTCCTCTATAATTCATCTGTTCAGGAAGCCACCCATCATCATTTGAGAGTCATAAGACCTTCTTTTTAGGCATTATTCATTCATTTATTCATTTTGTTTTGTTTTTCAGTTACCAAAGGTAGTCCCTGGTTCCATAAAATAATTTTCATGAATTATTATTCATAAAATACCTTAAACATAGCTTTCTCTAAGATTCATCTGTTCAGGAAGCCGTCTTTTTAGGCATTATTCATTCATTTATTCATTTTGTTTTGTTTTTTCAATAAAATAATTTTAATTTATTATTATCAATAAAATAATAATAATATAAGCCTTAAACATAGCTTCCTCTATGATTCATCTGTTTAGAAAGTCACCCCTCATCATTTGAGAACCAAAACACCTTCTTTTTAGACATTATTCATTCATTTAATCATTTTGATTTGTTTTTTTTTCAAAATAAATAATTTTAATTCATTATTATTATTAATATATTAATAAATTAATAATAATAAAAGCCTTATACATAGCTTTCTATATGATTCATCTGATCAGGAAGCCACCCCTCATCATTTGAAAGCCATAACACCTTCATTTAGACATTATTCATTCATTTATTCATTTTGATTTGTTTTTTTTTCAAAATAAATAATTTTAATTCATTATTATTATTAATATATTAATAAATTAATAATAATAAAAGCCTTATACATAGCTTTCTCTATGATTCATCTGATCAGGAAGCCACCCCTCATCATTTGAAAGCCATAACACCTTCATTTAGACATTATTCATTCATTTATTCATTTTGATTTGTTTTTTTTTCAAAATAAATAATTTTAATTCATTATTATTATTAATATATTAATAAATTAATAATAATAAAAGCCTTATACATAGCTTTCTATATGATTCATCTGATCAGGAAGCCACCCCTCATCATTTGAAAGCCATAACACCTTCATTTAGACATTATTCATTCATTTATTCATTTTGATTTGTTTTTTTTTCAAAATAAATAATTTTAATTCATTATTATTATTAATATATTAATAAATTAATAATAATAAAAGCCTTATACATAGCTTTCTATATGATTCATCTGATCAGGAAGCCACCCCTCATCATTTGAAAGCCATAACACCTTCATTTAGACATTATTCATTCATTTATTCATTTTGATTTGTTTTTTTTTCAAAATAAATAATTTTAATTCATTATTATTATTAATATATTAATAAATTAATAATAATAAAAGCCTTATACATAGCTTTCTATATGATTCATCTGATCAGGAAGCCACCCCTCATCATTTGAAAGCCATAACACCTTCATTTAGACATTATTCATTCATTTATTCATTTTGATTTGTTTTTTTTTCAAAATAAATAATTTTAATTCATTATTATTATTAATATATTAATAAATTAATAATAATAAAAGCCTTATACATAGCTTTCTATATGATTCATCTGATCAGGAAGCCACCCCTCATCATTTGAAAGCCATAACACCTTCATTTAGACATTATTCATTCATTTATTCATTTTGATTTGTTTTTTTTTCAAAATAAATAATTTTAATTCATTATTATTATTAATATATTAATAAATTAATAATAATAAAAGCCTTATACATAGCTT
>VNJQ01005934.1:0-10470 GCA_008042515.1 Drosophila truncata | reverse complement strand
ATCTTTTTCGGGTTCCGAAAATTATAGCTTTTGCTGCCACAAAACCCATGCCAGGTGATTTACTTTTTTGTCGTTCTTGAGTCTGAAATCGGACTTTTTGTCCGCCTAAAGCCCGCAAAACTATCATTTGTAATATTTTAAACGAAGTTTTTGTTTGCTGGGATACAGTATGTAACATACATATGTACATTTGTATTTAATACATTTTTACTGTTGTTACTTTACGCTTTGACTAGAGAATTGCAATTTCCTTGGAATAGGAACGTACATACAATGTATATACAAACTTACGTGTTGCATTGTGTTTTCTTGAATGAACTGGGGCTCGCCTTCTTGCAAAATCCGCATGAATATTTTCAAAGCGTTTTCCAAAAAGGATGGGTATGCTGGGCTTTGCATTATCATTTCAAAGTGCTCACTAAGCTCTTGTGTAGCTTTTAACTTGATTTCCTCTTTTGCAGAGGAATCATTTAGAACATTCAAATAATTCCGAAATGTATTTACCGGAATACTATCCGACGACGACATTGTCATTCTTTGTTGATTTTGTACTTTTTAGTTTAAAAAACGTTCACACCGGTGTAAACAAATAACGTCATATAAAATACACCAGGGATTAGAGCTGGAAAATGCGGATGTCGGAAATATATCAAAATATCGATATATCGATTTTTTTCTCTTAAAAATATCATCGCGATATTTTTTGGGCAAAAATGGGCGATATTAATATATTTTGAGATGATATTTCCGATATTTTATGTTTAGTCACTCTTAAAGCACTGTATCCAGACAAGAAAACACCGTTTTTAAGCCGTGACAGAGAGCGAGAGGCAAATAGTTGAAAACAGCTGTTCGTGAGCGGCCGTTTTAAAGGTCTGTGCCCAGACACGAAACCAAATATACTAAAAAAAAGTTTGTGGCGTTAAGAGATCTTTTTATTGAAATTTCCAGAGCGGGTGCAAAAAAGAATACAAATTTTAATAAAACAGGCTGTTCTCAACCCTATGCCTCTCGCTCTGTCTCTTACAGTTCTTTTATATATTTCAAATTATGGATCGATCCGTGAACAAAAATGCGTGGAAACGTCTAATTTAGTATATAAGAGTAAATACAGTTTAAATAATTAAATCAAGGCAGAGGCAAAAACAACCTGAAAGAGTATAATAAAAATAGAAATAATAAATAAATAAGCCTGAGATTGCTTTTTCCTGAACCGGACACCGATTCATCCTTGCTAATTAAAGCCCACATTCAATTATGCGATTTCTTGAACAGGTGTTCTAGATTGCTGTTATATTATCACATTTGGCATTTTGGCACGACCTCTTTAAAATTAGCGTCGAATGACGTATGGTGGCCCCATAGCGGCATGTGACGTTAGAGTCAACACGGGTTGAGTATCGGTAACGACAGTTGGCAGTCCGGTTCCCGAAACGTATGAAGCCTTCCGTTTGTCAAAGTGAAAACGAATTACAATGCTAGTGCTTAATTCTAATTAGTTTATTCATTAATATCTCAGTATCATGCCCGCCAACATTTTGAATGCGTCCGTTGGCGGGTTGGTTGACTGGTTCACGACCGGTTCCAGCTCCGGAACTCGCACCCTCCTTAACATCATTTTGAACGCCAAACTGTAATGCGATTTTCTCAAACTCTGTTGTTAGGATTTTATTGAAAACTTCACCATATGATCTCTATTCGATCCCCAATATGCCTATAATCCGTGCATACTGGCACGACCTCTGAAAGCAAAGCTCTAGAAACTTTAATATGTGCTCCCCGTTTTTGTATGGAGCGGATCCAGCGGTTTGAGCACTGTTGAGCAATTTTCTCAAAAACTGTTGTTAGGATTTAAATGAAACTTTCTGGGATAATACTTGAATAAGTGCTCCAAAACCTGGCATACCGTGCATTGCGACACGTCCTCTGTGGGGGGAGCAATCTTCAAAAAGGTGGAGCCTTGATTTTTAAACGGATATTTAAGGTACTTGCGATGCTTAAATCTTCCCAAACCCAAACAATTATTAGTAAATTTAATTCTTAACATTCTGCAAGTTTATTTTGTTCGAATTAGTGCGTTATTTACTAAATAATTTAAATAATAAATTATTATTAATGAAAGCAGTGGTCAGTCATTATAATTTTTTAATTTTCACGAATTAATAATTATTTATATAATATTATTATGTTTTTGTAAGCAAGAATGAAGTGTACAGTGCTGCATTAGAATGAAATAAATTTGACAGCACGCCTTTTCAATGATATAAGGCACCACATTCAGCAATAAATTATTTTATGAGGTCTCTGGTCAAAAACTATTACTTGGACAATTTTAGGAATATTTTAAAATGTCTCCAGTTGCTTTTTATTTACGGTTACCTGTTGTTTTTTTCATTTATCTTATAAGCAAATTCAAATCAATGTTGGCGGAAGCAGGAAAATAACGATAGATTCCAGGCCGATGTTTTTTGAGACGGCGTAATTGTTTCTGTTTGGGGCAATACCGGGCTAGCTCAAAATCCCAGGGTGGGTTCGACCCGATGCCCACAGTCCGGACAATAAAAAAATACCAATAGTATCGGACGTCTCACACTACAGCTTACACACCACTATAAACAGAGATTAAACAAACAATTTAAACAACCTGGACGACACTTCTTACACAATTGGTGGCTTCGTTGGAATCGCCACGACGCACCCACCCATCCTGCGGTGCCTCCGGTTCATTTAGGGGCACCACCCATCTCCGGCGGACCGGAGCCTATTCCTGGCGGTCTGGCGACCTCATGTTCCTTTAATTAATATAAATTCATTTGTATTCCACTAGATTTACAACTCTCGCTGGAGCCGACTTATATCTGCGGAAACGTAGCATCCGCCAGGGATGCGCTCGCGCCAAGGCTGCCTCAAAGGGCCAAGAACAGCGGAGGAGAAGCAGCGCTCCGCAAAACAACACTTAGCCACAACCGGGCCACTGCTAGACAAACCCCTTTCCTACCTAATATCCCTGCTGGAGCTCCAACAGAAATATAAGGGTGGGTATGTTACATAAATTTATCAGCAGCTTCTACTCCTTTCTCGATTTGCAGCACTTGTGTTGCACAAATCCCGGACACAAGGCTACGACATGCGGAGGACAAGTGGCACTTACAAATACGAGTAACTAAATCAAGACAAAATTAACCTATATAAACTAACACTAATATACATATATTTTTCAGGTGGCGTGCCTAGGTAGGCATCTCTCGAAGACGGCCAGTAGGAGGAGATACCGCCGGCTCTGCAAGGGCACTCCAATGCCGGCGTCGGAGACAAAGCGTTGAGACGGCTCCGGCTGGCGTCGAAAAATGGCTCTGGCTTTGCGCGAAAAATGGCTCTGGCTTTGCGCGAAAAATGGCTCTGGCTTTGTGCGAAAAATGGCTCTGGCTTTGCGCGAAAAATGGCTCTGGCTGGCTGCCTGCCACGGCGGATCCAGGCCTCTGGACACACACACACCCACGGCCGGCGACGGACACAGGGAATCAACCCAGGAATCAACCAGAAACAGCACAATAAAAAAAGGGAGCCGTGGCCAGTGATATTACCACTGCCACTGCTGTTACTAATTTAATTACATTTTTACTGGACTTTCATCCCCACGTTTTTCTTTTTATTTCTTCTCGCATTTTTAACTTTCCGGTCGCTACTCCCGACCTGACCGTTTTCGCCGCCCTTTATGGCCTCGGATCGTAACCAGAATCAAGGCATAGGATCCGTTGTTTTTCAAGTGCAACGGCCGCGCCAAAGGGTAAGAACCACTTCTCTTAAATTCCCGCCATCTACCGGTTCGCTCCCGACCTACCTCACTTCCCCCTCTCTCCCTACTACCAAACGGAACCTAATCGATCTATTGATTGTCTTTTTAGCCCATTCCGACTGGAAATGCAACATAATGATCATACGCGTTCACCAGAACAACATGATCACCGATTCCTGAGGGATCAAAAATCAGTGATCATGTTGTTCTGGTGAACGCAACCAATGTTTAATCTTTTGAAGTGTGACCGCTGTATTTACTTGTTCGTCGGCATTTTTCGAGGGCAAATGATAAGTGCATACTTTCTTAAAACCCGGCTAGCCTAGGCCCTTTGAATGGCGTCAATTATTTGAATTTGTTGAAAATTGTTTGCCACAATCATAAACCGTTCTGGCCAGCCATCCCCAAACATTTTCAATTATATTCAGATCCGGCGAGTATGGTGGCCAGTTCAGAGTTTTAACATTTTTATCTTTTAAAAAAGATTTTACAACACATGCAGTATGTATTGGGGCATTGTCGTGCTGGAATGTCCAAGGCAAATGGTTGAAACAATTTTCCAATGGTGGAAAAGCTTTTTCAAGGACGTTTAGATACGCTTTTGCATTCATGTTTGAGAATAAGAATTGGAGTTCACAAGTCCCATAGTAAGATATGGCTCCCCAAACCATAACTCCGCCTACTCGACTATGTAACGTTCCAATTGATGCGTCTCTTTCCTCAGATCATGAAAATAATAATTGTAGGCCCCTCCAAATTGAACTTTTTTTCATCAGAAAAAAACTACGCGCTTCCACTCGTTACACCATAACATATTGACGCGGCAAAAGGTCAACGGTGCTTTCTTTCGTTTGGGGTTAAGTGGTGGTTTTTTTTTTAGTTTCAAACGTTTAAGATGTTTAGCTTTCGGAATAACTTGCAAGCGCGAGTTTCGGAACTGGAATCGCTCCCTCCTTAACATCGTTTTGAATGCCAAACTGTAATGCGATTTTCTCAAAATCTGTCGTTAGGCTTTTAATGAAAATTTCACCAAATGATCTCTATTTAATCCCCAATGTGCCCATAATCCCTGTATATTGGTACATCCTCTGAGAGCAAAGCTCTAGGAAATATATTTGTTGTACTGAGCGTTTCCATAGGTTTGGACACTGTTGAGAAATTTTCTCAAAAACAGTTGTTAGGATTTAAATAAAACTTTCTGAGATATAAGTGATCCAAAACACGGCCAAAGGCCTTATGACACAGTAATGCAATTTTCATTAATTAGAGACTTTATTAGAACCTATAGAGATAACTATATAACTATGCTATTTTGCTCGTATTTTTTTTGTAATGCGACTAGGTCATACCGACAATAAAATGTAAACAATAACAAATCTTATTAATTTCTGGAGTTCTTGTCGAAGTACTCCTGATTTATGCATGTGGAAGCCCTTAAATTTTCTTTTTTTTATCAGTTTTATGTATACATTTTGTATAATTAACATAAAAAAAGGTTTATTTCAGGTAATTGTGCAGCTCAAGATCCTCGTCAAGAAAAACATATTATTGTTTTCAATTTTTAAGGATTTATTTGCATTTTAGTTGTAACGAAATATTGCCAAAAATTGTGAGAACAATTTGACTTGTGACCTCTAATGAGCTGGCTAATATACTTTTCAATTATAATTTTGTTTCATTAGTATCGTATCTAGTATATTTTATGTAGATCTGTCGATTTCGCCTGTAATGCATTAGCCAATGCATTAGAAGTGCGAAATAGCCATCTTGCTCGCACTTGTGTAAAACTCTATAGAGCAGTCAAATCTTTAATGAAGCTTCTAATTAATGAGGTAGTGTCATAATAGCACAAACAAAGGTATGCATCGAGACCTGGTGAATAAACTGGCTTAACGAGTTGAAGGTCAAGAATAAGTGGATTTCGTTTAAAATAGGACTGAAGATTAAGTTCAAACTGGGCATAACGGAAGAATATATCTGATCTGAATTAGTTGAGGCCGAATATGTAGTTTTTAAAAACTCAGCAAAAAGAACGGCTATTGACTGATCAGAATTTGCTGTAGAATTCTTAAATGAAAGCGAGGAAGGATATAAAAAAGGTTTTCGTTTAGCCTTAATAAAGTTATACTGGACCTTAAAACGAGTCAAATAACACAGGCCAACAAGAAAAATATACGGGGAAAAAATCCTGCAGATTGTGAAAGATCTCGGTCTGTATATTGCTAGTTCGGAACCCAAAAGTTTCCATCACGTACCAATTTTGAGGAAATCGCGTCTAAAGTATCAAAAACGGCCGATTATTGAACTTTTCAAACGCTAAGAGAACAGAAACTGCGCGTATACCAAAGTTGGAATTGGGCTTGAATGAAAGCCTAATCTTTCCCTTTTAAAATATAAGATGAATCTTGAATGTGGGACGTCAGGTTCACCAGCTTTATCGCTTTTTTTTTGAACTGATTTTTGATCCTATTTTTTGCTATGTTGAAGCCCTGGAATTTTTTCTGAATTCCAGGGTGGGTGGTAAGGATCTTCAGGCTGCGTCATTGGAGGAACTCTAGTTAGGTTTACGCCTGCACGATAGGAGACGAGCAAAGATCCAGTAAGCGGTTTAAAGAATTAAAGACATAGTTAACTTGAGACAAAGATAAATCAAGCAAGCCATTAATAAAGTGATGCTGTGCCGCGGTCTGTGGGACATTAGACACAACATCAGAAGACCAATGAGCTCCAGTTATATTAAAGTCACCCAGAGTGACTAATCGGCCCCATTCAGAAAGCGTGTTGAAACCTGCTTGAATTGCCGAAAGGCGTTTCCAATAAGTTGGCTCTTGAAAAGACGGAGAAGTGTAAGAGCATGTTACATAAATACAACTACCTGTAAACGATAGTTTAACGCATATAAATTCAATGACCAAAAATCATCATCAACCACCTGTTCCGAGATAAGGGAAGAGTCAACGGGAATTAAAACTCCGCTACCACGCTGGGAAAGACTAACTCGGAAGAATTTTGGAGCAGAGGATCTCCGGCTTCAACCAGGTTTCAGTTTACACCTGTTACCTGGGATGCACAATTACTTTCGTGAGCCCCTAGTAGTCTGATAGGAAAATTGTAAGGAAGAGGTTAATTTTTTTGGAATAAAAGGTACCGCGGTGGACACTGAGGCTTGTGACGTGTGCCCAGGCCAATAGTATCCCGAGAAAATAGTGTAATAGAAGAGTAACGTAACGTACTGTTACCAATATCTGTCGGAATTCCGGCATTGTTGAACTCTGGGTAGCGAGGGGCTGCGTTACCCCAGCGGAGAACAGGTCATTCGCTTTACGAAAATTGACTATAATCGTATTCGTGCTTATGTTCCCGAAAAATGTTTTTCCAACTTTCGAGGGTATGTGAAGGGCGTAAAAAATGTTGCTGAACTGTTTTTCCAGTTGCATCACTTAGAATCTAATCGGGCATCAGAATTTTCCTATCACGTCAGGGTTTCGAGATATTTAAGGTAAAGTATCCGCATACGGCGATTTTTCGAAAATATCAAATATCTAAAAATCCTGACGTGATAGGCCAATTCTGTTGCCGGATTTTGGTTCTGCACCCCAAATCTTTTTGGAATAAATACCATCCTTTCAACAACTGGAATAAATGTATATTAGCATTCTAATCAGGCCTTGTGAAAAACTGCGTAAAAATCGTATTTTCTTGTAAGTTCTTAAATTCTTAAGGGAAAGTGCTGGTCATAATGATTCAAAATCAATAAACAGTCCAACAAAATTTGTTGCGCTTTTACAAAACCCCAAAATTTCGATAAAAAGGTATTTTTCGGGTAGATAACCTCAAATATTTCAAAATCCTGACGTGATGGCCAAATTATGACGTGGTTTTAAGTCAAATAAACACAAAAATTCGCAGCGGAAAACAAAAACAGAACCGTTCGCTATGAAGTGAGAGATCGAATGTTCCTCAACGAACCGTTGGACGCAAAGGAAATGCGTGTGGAAAACACGGAGACGCCGTTAGTGAGAGACGCCGATTCCAGAGCCAGAAGAGAGCCAAAAACGTAGCTCTATGAATCGCCCAGACGCACAGACAGAAGAACGTCAGCTCCTATCAGAACATCGATTTCGGAGCTCTCGAAAAACGTTGGATCTACTAAGGGGAGATCTGGAAGCTCCCTTAGAAGATCTCTCGGAGCTGGGTGCGAAGGAAGTTTTCCGGCTAGTTGTTCGGTTCTAACTGTAAAGCAAGTCTGGAAAGAACTCGAATAGAGAACTTGCATAGCTCCGTGGAGTGCCCGGCAACTGTTTGATTAAGACCGGAAACTTGAGTTTGGACTGTGTCAAATGGAATGATTCGGCTGAAGAGCCGCTCAGATATGAGTGTAGCCTCGGAACCTGAATCGAACAGAGCACGAGCTTGGAAGTGGCGGCCAAGATGAGTTATATTAATAATCGCTGTACCGAGCAGGATAGCTCTTGACCCGGATCAAAAACACACTTGCACATTCGACTGGTCGACAGGAGCGGCAGCGCTTCTGTCGGAGTGCACGGGTCGTGGGATTGACGAAATGAGAGGACTTGGCATGGTTGTAATGGGATTGACGAGATGTACCAGAGTATGATGACGGCTGTGGTACGTAAGGCAAAAGTAAGCACTTGTGCAATCACGATGGCCTCGTGTGAAACAATTTAGGCGCAGTTGTTTCCTTCGGACATAATTCGATCGCTCATCGAAATGCATTTCGAGGAACCGCGGACACATACGGAGTCAGTGGTTTTCCCTGGAACACAGACCACACCCTCTAGTTTCTGGAGCCACCCGTGCTTCATATGATTGGAGCCGGCGCCCATGTGAGTGACGATCTTGGCGGAAGGTTAGATTAGAATATCGGCCTTGTTGTGTATGGAAGCCTCGACTTGGATAGAGGACATCTTCAAGGCTGACCGGCAACTTTGGATGGTGCCTTTCAGCTCTTTCAGCGCGACTCCGCGCACTTGAGGGACAGCCAGGATGTTGAAGGAAATTTTTAACAGGCTATTGACTAATAACCGCCAGTTCTTGATGCGGCCCGTATTTGGTTCTGATGGACTTGGCACATATATGAAGACGGACTTGCAGTTTCTGAGGGGTCAGGAGTGTTGAGGTGTGCTTCAAACTAACTCACACGGTCAGTTATGAAAATGAACTTCCTCAAGGCAATGTCTTCGGCGGATTGATCATTTTTTTCGGGCGAATGAGCAAGTCTCGATGAAGGACCTGGGCTTAATATCCCCATACAGTTCGAAACCTGTCCCTGCAATGGCAGCGGATTTAAGCGGAGAGGGCCGCAGAGATGCTGAGGGGGATCTAGTCAAACGGATTGATGGAATCGGATGTGAATTCTTGGGGGGGGGGGGACCCCCATGGTCATACTCTGACTCTGACTGTACGGCTAATCAGATTGTGTCTACGGAATGGAACCAAATGTTTCGAATGGAATGAATTGGAAGCACGAAAAAAAGATGTTCCGGAATGTCATGTAGTATGCACATATATTGAGTACCCACTGTACTTAGCGGGTACACACTGTAACACTTAGTTGCAATGTTTATTCAGAGTCCCGGTCATAAACCTAAAGTGGACGAAATATGAACTACCCATTTATGTATATATCGGCCCGCACACAAAGAGTGCAAGTGTCAGCATAAATGTTACACGCGCGGACCACATGTATGTATGTGCATATATCTCAGCGCTCAGTCCAAAAGAGCATAGCTATGTATTTAAGAATATATATATACAACTCCCCGCTGCCGCTGTTGGCAGCGCAGCTAAGGGACTTAGACTTCCTTAGCTTTAAATTCATATTCGATAAGACACAGATCAATAAGAGTTCGGAGCGACAACAATGGTCGCTCCGACTAATCCAAAGAAATATTAAATAAAAACTAAATTCCAAAGAAACCAATTCCTGTTTTTACTGGCGACCACGAGTGGGCACTCCTTCAACACTACATGCTTCACGTAACTCTACATGGCGACCGTGACCCAGAGCTGAAGCTCTTCGGAAAATAAAAAGTGAAAAAAAAAAGTGAAAAAATAAAAACAAAAACTATGGTGTGCACATCCGCACACTATAGCAACGTAGGAGTAGCAGACGAGCTACGGAAAGCATAAATAAATAAAAAAAAAAAATAAAAAAATCACCAACTGTGGTGCGCAGAGCCGCACACTACAGCAACCAAGGAATAACGGACGAGCTGCTACGGGCGGTGAGCATAGAGCCGCTCACTGCTGCGACGATAATAACACTGGAAAAAGCGAAGCAAACTGGAAACTGAGTGAGTAGAGATGGACCATGGCTAAGAGAGGGGGCGCGAAAAATAGGATGACTAAGAGAATAGCGCACATTAAGTGGCTATTATTCACAAATCAGCCGCCACCCCCCTGGGCAACAGCCCAAAAATTACAAGACATATTCGGACTAGAAACCGAATCTATAACAACAAATAGCTTTTACAAACAAAAACTTAGAGTGAAGGATGACGAGCCCGTATACATTAAGAACTATAGAAGTCCTCACAGCCAAGTGCAAGAAATTCAAGCCCAAGTACAAAAATTAATAGACGACAAAATAGTCGAACCATCGGTTTCAGCATATAATAGCCCACTTTTATTAGTCCCGAAAAAGTCTCTTC
>VNJQ01005893.1:0-17333 GCA_008042515.1 Drosophila truncata | reverse complement strand
GGGTTCTGCGACGCTTTACAGAAGGCGTACGGCACCGCCATTTACGTCCGCATCGAGGTTGGGTCTACGGTAACCTGCTAACCGCAAAGACGCGATTGGCCCCAGTTAAAACGGTGTCGCTCCCGCGGCTAGAGTTGTACGGTGCCTTGTTGTTGTCTAAAATATTTACCGCCGTTCTTCCAAAGATGCCAGGGCCCGCAGCCGCCCTAAACTGTTGGACGGTCTCGACTATTGTCCTCGATTGGCTGCAGAAGCCAGCGTGTCAATAAACAACGTTCGTGGCCAACCGGGTGACCAAGATCACCCAATTCACCGACGTGCAGAAATGGGCCCATGTCCGCTCTAAGCAGAACCCTGCGGATCTCGCTAGCCGGGGCGTAGCTCTTCAAGACCTTGCGGATAGCCAGCTGTGGTGACACGGTCCTGCCTGGCTGCAAAGGCCTCGCAGCGAATGGCCCACTCAAGGCAATGTCGCCCCCGTGACTGAACTCGAGAAGCGAGCAGTCAAGGTCCATATCACAAAGGCGCCGCCCGAAGATATTCTTGAACGTGTTTCCACACTCGACAAGGCATTGCAAGTCTTTGCTTATGTTTATCACTTCATCCAGCGCGCGCGGAAGATTCAATTTCCGTTCGAAGAGCACCTGACAGCTACTGAGATCACGTCGGCTGAACGTCTCCTAGTTTCCGTCACTCAGCGCAGACACTTCGTCTCTGAGCATCCAGTCCGATTCAAAATCTGAACCCATTTATGGATTCGCAAGGCCTTATGAGAGCCTGCGGCCGGGTTACGGCCTTTGAACTTCTCCAACATGACGAACGGCATCCTATAATCCTTCCGAACGACTGGCATCTGTCTCGAATTCTCGTCCAATTTACGCATCGCATCACGCTGCACGGTGGTAATCAGCTGATGATCCGCCTGGTCCGGGCCAAATTCTGGATTCCAAGGGTGAGGAATTTGGTCAAGTCCGTCATCTATTCGTGTAAGGTATGTGTCATCCACAAGAAAAAGTTGCAGACGCAACTCATGGGAGAGCTACCCAAGAAACGGACGTCCTTCTCGCGCCCATTCACATACACCGGCGTGGATTATGCCGGTCCCTTCGAAATAAAAAACTATACGGGACGAGCCTGTCTCATTACAAAGGGGTACGTTTTTTGTATTCGTTTATTGCTTAAGACTAATTTCGGAGACTTATAACTATACATGATATATAGTGACGGGGCAAGGGGCCGCACTGCGCGGTACGGCCGCAAAGCAATGCTTCGCGTAGTGGAAGGTCGCTTAGCCCGTCCTTTCCTTTCTCGCCCTCTCCAGGGATCTCAGCGCCTTCGTCATCTTCGTCGAGAATACTGCCACGGCGTCCCAGATCTTTGCATCTGCCAGCATCAGCGATACTAGTGTATCCGGGCTGATTTCCGCTCCGGCTACTGCCTCCAGCTCGTCCCTCCATTCGCTGAACCGGCGACACTCAAAAAAGACGTGCTCAGCGTCTTCTGTTATCCCGGATCCGCACTCCGGGCAGCCGTCCTCCTGCTCGTGTCCGAACCTTTTAAGGTAGCTCCGGAAGAAGCCATGCCCACTCAGCACCTGGGTCAGATAGAAGTTGACCTGCCCGTGCTTTCTCTCCATCCAGGACTCGATGACGGGGATCAGCCGGTGGGTCCATCGCCCTTTGGGAGAGCTATCCCATTTGACCTGCCAGCTTTCGTAGCTCCTCTCCACTCTTCAGCTCGGCCTTGAGAGCTCCATCGGGACCGCAGCTCTGTCTTCTCCCGCACCAGCTCCCTCAACGGCACCAGACCGGCAAGGAGCAGCACAGCGTCATCCGAAATCGTTCGGAATGCGCTGGCCACTCGTATAGCGTACAGCCTATAGGTCGCCTCGATCCCCCGCACGTAGGATCTCGTCTCGACCGCCTCAGCCCACACCGGCGCCGCGTACAGCAGCTGAGAGGTGACCACGCTTGCCAGCAGCTTCCTAGCGGCTTGCTTGGGCCCCCTGGTGTTCATCAGCATCCGCGACAGCGCTCCAACGGTCCCGCTGGCCTTCTTTCTGGCGTACTCGATGTGCTCCTAGAACGAGTGCCGTGTGTCGAGAAGGACACCGAGGTATTTGATGCACCTCTGCGACTTTATAACGGCTCCACCGACTCAGACTTCCGCCGTTTCCACCGATTTCCGGTTCGATATGAGGACCGCCTCCGTCTTTTGTGCTGCTAACTCCAGGCCGGCGCGCAAGAGCTACGTTTCAATCGCCTTGATCGCTGCGTTGGTCTTCTCCTCCGTTGCCGTGCGCTCCTTCGCTACCGCAACCACAGCAGGGGTCCCAGCACGGAGCCCTGCGGGACGCCGGCTGAGACTTCGTATGCTCTGGAACCCATGTCCGTGTCGACGGTGAGCACCCTATCGCTGAAGTAGCTCCTGGCAATCTCCAGCAGGTACTCTGGGATGCTCAGAGTAGCAAGAGCCTCCAGCGTACGGTTCCAGTCTGCGGTGTTGAAGGCGTTCCTTATGTCCAGCGTGACCACTAGACAGTAGCTCTTAGAGCCGCCTTTGCACCTCGAGCCCTCAATCGCCTTTCCTGCAATCTTCTTCACCTTCTCAATTGCGTCCAGCGTCGACCTCCCCTTCCTGAAGCCGTATTGCCTTGGGGAAAGGCCGCCGGCCTCCTCAATAGCTGCATTCAGCCTGACTGCTATAATCTTCTCGAACACCTTGCCAGTGGTGTCGGTGAGGCAGATAGGTCTGTGAGACGAGGGCTCCCCGGAAGGCTTACCCAGCTTGGCGAGTAGCAGCAGCTTCTGCCTCTTCCATATTTCGGGAAAAGGTCCCCTCCGCTAGGCACTTGGAGTACAGCGACGCGTACTCCTTCGGGTGGAGTGCAATGGCCAGCTTCAGCGCCCTGTTAGGCACTCCGTCCGACCCTGGCGCCTTCTTGGGGCGTACTGCCCTTCCCATCCTGGTCACCTCCTCCGCTGAGATCACGCAGGCTTCATTGGGGTGGCGCTGCACGTTCCGCTGCATAGCCACCGGCTCTCCTCTCGGGAACAGTGCTTTTACAATGCCGTCCAGGGCTACCGGGTCTGACGGAGCTGCGCTGCCCGCTTTCAGTCCCTTGACCACCATCCTGTAGGCACCTCCCCACGGATCGTTGTCTGCCTCGTCACAGAGCCGCAGAAAACATTCCCGCTTCGCATCCCTTATGGCGACTCGCGCGGTGCCGCGCGCACGGGTGATCTTTCGCCGGGCGCTCAGGCACTCGGACCGAAGCTCGGCTATTGCTTCGCTCCACCAGAAGAACGGCCTTTGGTACCTCCGACACGTCCCTCTCCTACGCATGCTCTTGTCGCAAGCGTGCTCCAGGAGTGATGCCATCCAGTTAGCCGTTTCGCTGGCTCCACCGGCCGCCTCGGCTGGCAAAAGCCTGTATACACAGTGTGTCCGGTCGGTACGGCTGCTCTAATGCTGGACATCCGCCGCCTTGCCGGTAAGGTCCTTCGCCCACTCCACTCCCTCCCTCACCATGTAGGGCTCGCTCAGGATAGCTACGTCCGCCGCTACCTCGCGCACCGTCTGCAGCAGCAGATCTTGCGCCGCTCTGCAGTGATTCAAGTTAAGTTTAATCAGCTGCATGTCTTCGTCGTCGGTACCGTTGTTTCTGACCCGGCTGCTGCCCGGTCGTTGATTCGACGTTCTGGGACCAGCTGGCTCCTTGCTGCAGGCTGCTGCCCTGTGCCCTGCCTCTCCGCACTTAATGCAGCAGCCACTTCTGTCCACCAGGCTTTTGCATCGGATGGCGATGTGCTCGAGCTCTAGACACCGGAAACAACGTGGTGGACCCTCGCGCTCTCTCACGCTGCATCTCGTCCACCCTATGCGGATCTCGCCTCGTTTCCGCACCTCCTTCGCCATGGTAGGCTGATCACCGCCGTTTTCGCCGTTTACCCAGGGTGGAGGCTCCGAACCTTAACCGCTCCTTCACTGAGCTGGTATTGCTTCGTGAAGGCGGCGCTGATCTCGCTCCCTGTCGAGATGGCATCCAGGTGCCTGATTTCGAACACGGCCACTTTCGACTCCTCCGTCAGGGCCCGCACTTCTGCCGCATCGCCCAGGACCCGAGAGATGCTGTCCCTCATGAACTCTGCATTCTCCGTGCTGTTCCTCGCTACCTCCAACAGCAAGCTGCCCCTGGCCGTTCGGCGCACCTTGGTGACTGCCGCTCCGAGGACTTTCAGCTGGCTGTCCTCCCTTCTCGTGACCAGCGCGAGGATTTCGCTGTAAAACCTCCCCGATGCCTCCACTATCACCGCTTCGGGACGCGGTCTACGCTGCTTCTTCCTGCTGGCTACCTTACTCCAAAGCAACCCGGTAGCTACGGGCTCGACCTCGGTGGGTTTCGCCGGCCTCTCTCGCCGCTGATCCAGTGCCTGGGGCCTCTCTGGAGGAGCTGGCCGCGGTTTATTGGCACCTTTCCTTGGCGCTGCTGGGACCGCGGGTTATTCCGCTTGGGAACGAGTACGCACGGTGGCTTTGGGACTCCCGGTTAACCCATCCGGTTGGCTGAGCCTTCGCCAAGGGTCCGTCTGGGCCGATCGGTCCTTTTTCGGCACGGCCGCCGTCTGCTGCTCCTTGGTCGCCACGGTCCTCCTGCCGGCTATGCTCTGAGCGCATTTGCAGCATACGGCCACTTGAGCTCTCGGCTTCTCGGGCTCCTCTGCGTTCGCGTCTGGCTGCTCGATTGAAGACTTGAGCCTCCGCATCTCTGCCACCATCGCCTTCATGGCGCACCTGCTTCTCGTGGATTAGGCTGTGGAAATCGTCCAGCAGCTTCCCAAGTTTCGTGATGCTCTCGGCACTGGAGAACCTTTGCTCCTTCCCATCCTCTGCATCAGACGTGGGCTCCCCTTGTGCAGCCTTGCTCCTTTTCGGAAGCGTGCCTCTGGGACCGCTTGCCGGGCTCGTCGGGTCTCTTCCCCTCTTCGTCGAGTCAGTGGGGACGCCGTCTCCTCTCCTACCCAACGGCGTAGGTGGCGCGAGGGGTGGGGAGCGTGCTATTAGGCTGGGTCGCCGACCGCCGGGTCGCCCTTTCTCGAATTGACATCCTGGCTTGGTGCATTACCTAACGTGGTGCCCAAGTCAGCCACCGCCACGAGAGGGTGTGTTGGAGTGTATGGTAGGGCCTCCAGAATCCTTGCCCTAGCCGTGTGGTTCCCACGGGTGGATTTCCACTTTTGTGGCTGCCACCTGGAGTAATTTTGTTTTGCTCAGACATTTCAGTTTTTATTGCATTGTTGCCCAATGCTAGGCCGCATTTTACACCTTCTGCCAGGTATCTGAGGCTGCCGGCCACTGTTGCTCAGACGCAGACCACGCAGCCGTCCAATGTGGGCAGACGCTGCGTGGATTTTCTCCAGCTGGGCTAAGCCGAGCTTGTAGCGATCATCCAGGCCAAGTCAGGACGTCGCGGAGCCTCCCACGCTTGCCCGAAATTTCCTCTCGGCTTGGCAACGATGGGGGTTATACCGCCCCGCCTCGGTCGCCAGAGCCCCATTTCCGGTGTACCGCAACGGCGGCGGGGATGGGCGTCGGTCCGATCCGTGACCTGTTCCACCTTTTTGGCCCCGCGGGCGTACCTGGGACTCAATGGAAAGCTGTACAAAGCGGTACGTTTTGGTGTTTGTGTGCTTCTCCACGAAGGCCATCCATTTAGAGCCCACGTCGGACCTTACGACCGAGAAATTTCTGGCGGCTTTCGCTCGGTTCGTGTCCCGGAGAGGATGCCCCCGTCAAGTGCAGTCGGACAACGGGAAGACCTTTGTGGGGGGCGGCTGCCCCGCGATTTTCTCCAAAGCCTGAAAGGAGCTGTGACTTGTGCCTATAGCCACCAGCAGCTTCTCTGGCCCGGGAGCCCCCCACATGGGGGGCCTGTGGGAGGCAGGCGTCAAGATCTTCAAGACCTTGTTTTAAAAGTCCATAGCCACTCGGGAATACACCTTTGAATACACCTCTCCTGGCGAAGATCGAGGCGTGCCTGAATTTGCGGCCGCTCGCGTCAATGTCCGAAGATCCCGCTGACCTGTTGGCTCTTACACCCGGGCACTTTCTTGTGGGAGGCCCACTGCTCGCCTCGGTCGAACCCGAAATAAAGGCTCCATAAGCGGAATAAGTGGCGAGCCCCTTCGAGAAATCTCTGCGTTGGGGATATGGTGGTCATCAAGGAGGACAATCTTCCGTCCAATGAGTGGCAGTTAGGCAGGTTTGACGCGGTGTTTCCAGGATCCGCACCGCGCGAGGGCTCATCAAACGGCCCGTTGCTAAGGTCGTGCTTTTTCCGATGGAAGCGGCCACCTGCCCCCAATAATGATGCATTCTTCCGCTTCAATGTTCCTGTCCACTGTGCTGTCTCATAGCTCTGACCGTAGATCCAAGTCGTAATTCACACCATTATTGATAACGTTGTTTTTTGTTTCTCCATCATATTTCCGCCAGTCATATTCAGCACGATGACGCCACGTCCACGCAGCGCCCAATCACTGGAGATCAGATGTACTCGATGTACACAACCCTACCGATGCCGATGTCTGCAATGGGATCCACCCGCTGAAGAAGTGCCGTCGCTTTCTTCGATTTACTGCCGAGAAGCGGCTCCGGGCGGTTCTTGTGAATCGGTATTGCTCCAGCTGCCTGGCCTACGAGCACTCCGAAATGAGAAATGGGGCGTCCGAGACCCTTAAGGTCTACGAGTTAGCGAAGAGCAGGTGAGAGGCCTTTAAGGTCTACCAGCACCAAGAGTGGTTCTGAGGCCCTTAAGGTCTACAAGTCAGTGAAAATCGTTAAGAGGCCTTTTAAGGTCTACCATGGAGTGGGAACGATTTAGAGGCCTTTAAGGTCTACAAGTAGTGAGACTGGTTTAGAGGCCTTTAAGGTCTACAAATATTGAGAATAGTTTAGAGGCCTTTAAGGTCTACAAATATCGAGAATAGTTTAGAGGCCTTTAAGGTCTACAAATATCGAGAATAGTTTAGAGGCCTTTAAGGTCTACAAATATCGAGAATAGTTTAGAGGCCTTTAAGGTCTACAAATATCGAGAATAGTTTAGAGGCCTTTAAGGTCTACAAATTAGTGAGAACAGTTAGAGGCCGTTAAGGTATACAAACTAGTGAGAACAGTTAGAGGCCGTTAAGGTCTAGCATTTAGTCTCAGACGGGACTCCGTCTAGTAATACGCTTACGGATTTTCCTTGCTCCTTACCGACGCTGGCTTCTGTGTTGCTTACTGGGGCTCCTTCCTGGTCCTGGCTGGTCCTCCGCTGGGAGGTCTGCTTCGCTCGGCGGCGAACACTTAGTGCCGGTCCAAGGGCTGAGCTCCGCTTAATATAGAGATCGTGCGGGTTTCAGTATGTCTGCCTCCTTTTCCCGACTCTGGCGTTATCAGTGTGCCCGCTCGCCCGTGTCAGTATGGCCAGCTACTCTTTCGCCTGGGCGGGCGCGTGCTGGTATTTTAAATTCAAATTATCCAATTCTATTCCTTAATATCTTAATACCTTTAATATCTTAATGCAAGCAGCTAATCTATTTGTGCGCGTCTGCGCGTCACATAATTAAAATAAATCTTGAAAAATTAACACTAGCGTTTTAGCTGAATTAAACTAAAAGTAATTGGATTTAATACGGAAATTAATTTTAGAATTAAATTGAGAAATATTGTGAAAACTAAATCAAGAAAATTAAATCAAAGAAACAAACCAGGCCGCCGCGGGATCCTTAATTTTGCAATTTTCCAATTTTTTCCCGTGGTCTGTTCGCAGGAATTTATTTTAATTTCCCGGCATCCAGCGCAAGCTCTCCGCCCGATTTCAGTTTCTTTCGTCGCGCACCTGTATAAGCAACCTCAAAAAGCTCGAGCCATAGAAAATTCCAAGGCAGTATTTTATTTTATTTATTAAGAAAATAGCAATAAACTGCCATGTAAAGCCGTTCCATTACCTCTGCCCGAAGAAGGGAGTGTTTTTTAAAGATGTGCTCCGACTCACATCTGGTGGACAGAGGTAAGGATAGGTAACGTAAAATATAATTTGAATTAAAATCTAGGGACATCTCATTTAACTAATGGTAGTACTTATTATACAAAGAACATAAAACACGAAAGGGCTCATGCACTTCAAGGTTTGTCCTGCAGACCTTCAGGGCAATGGGTCGAAAGTGACGGGAAGGGACCGAGAGCCTAAGGTTCAAAAGGTACTTAGAGGAAATGTGACCATGGATGAGTTTGTGTATGAATATTACACGATGGCAGGTCCGAAGGTCCTTAAGCGTAGACGGGCCTAAAAGCCGCAGACTGTCTAAGTAGGAAGGCAGCCAACGATGTGGATCACAATTTAAACCACGAAGAGCAAACAAGAGGAATTGTTTCTGTACCGATTGGTAAACAAAACTCCAAGGTCTGTAACTAAATAGATCCGTTCAAGAACACCAGTCTCTAAGAAATAACTTGCATGGAAACAGTTTTTCCGATAAAAGGACATAGATTTGCATTTTGAGTTATTAAGAAACAGCTGGTTGGTGCGCCAAGATTGCATGTTGTTTAGGTCAGCTTGTAAAAGCCTATGAGACTCAGAGTTAGTCAGAGCCAAGAATAATTTTACATCATCAGAGTACATCATTACCTAAGAATGAGCAACAACATTGGACCTGCCCAATAAAAATTACAAAAATAAGAGGTCCGAGATGGCTCCCTTGCGGAACACATGCAATCCAGTCAGTCAGCAAAGGAGGGAAGACCAATAATGAAACCATGTTGAGAGGAGGACATAAATGAGCTACATTGGTGCTGCAGTTGAGCAGTAATCAGTAATTCAAAAAGCTTGGGAATCGCACTAAGTTTAGCTATACCTCTGTAGTTCTCGATATTTGACTTGCTACCCTTTTTATGAAGCGGAATTATAAAAGACAGCTACCAACTATCGGGAAAGAACGACATGATAAGAGATAACTGAAAGAGTTTGACAAACGCATAACGCATTAGCACAACGCATAACGCATTAGCACAATTTCTCAATACACAACTAGGCAGAAGATCGGGACGAGAAGAGAAGGATGGCTTGAGAGATTTTAAATTCCGAAGATAATCGTCCTCGCTGATTGTGGGCATACAAATGCAATTAAAGTGCGGAAGAATATTTATACAACGACGTTACATCAAAAGTAGTAGAAGAATACGTAGACTGGAATTTTGCGAATAAGTTTGCAATATCAAGCTCAGAGCAAGCAGACTCAGTTTCGAGAGGAAGACGGAAAGGGAAGAGTTGTGATTTTCGTTTAGAATTGATGAAAGCATAAAATTGCCTTGGATTTGCCTGAAACTCACTACTTCATCGATTTAAGTGGTTGTTGTAGCATTCGGAATTGTGCGTTAAGATCGGAGCGAGCTACTAAATATCTAGCATGGTTTTTTAAAAAGTCTAGATACGAAAGACGACGGGAAAACAAGGGGGTTTGTGAGGGCAAACAGGAGAGGGAAATGAAGGGACGAACATATCGAAACAAAAATATAAAATGCCATAGAAACGTTCAACCAGGTTAGAGGGATCGTCAGTATCATTCAAAAAGGTCCAATCGATTGAGGATAAGTGGGTAGTCATGTCAGTGAAATTGGCTTTGTGGAAGCAGCGAAAAGGTGCAGACTCGGCAGAAGCACAAGTCAGTAACGGAGCCGAAGCCTCGAGTATTATCTTGATAGTAGTGTGGTAAGCATCTTCGGGACAAGAGAGAAGGTCAATTCTAGAGACATATGCATTGGCATACAACAAAAATTAGGTTTTTAATAATTTTAATATTATTAAATTTTCCTAAAGAAAGGTCAATATGTCCGTGAATGAGGGACAGAGGGAACGAGAATATTAGAGTCAGGTGAGGGTATCCAGGATATGAACGGGAGGTTAAAGTCACCTCGAAAATAAGGTGGTCATTAGCACCCAGAGTGGAGTGGATGATCTAAATTAGGGATAGGAGCTAAGAGTATATATCGAAGTCAGACCTAGGTGGAATATACATACGAGCCAGACACATAAACAACATAATCGAAAGCTTCAATGCGAAAAGCAACAAATTCCAAAGTGCAGTCGTAGTCGATTATCGGAGCCAAATTATAAACAAGATTAGATTTAACGGCGATAAGAACACCGCCGCCGATGCGTGACGGACGGTGGCGCCTGCAAACAGTTCAGTATCACAGACAGAAGAGTTAAGCCACGTTTCCGTAAAGACAATTACGTCGGCATCAAAGGAAGCACTATTGACG
This sequence comes from Drosophila truncata, assembly GCA_008042515.1. Taxonomy (NCBI): domain Eukaryota; kingdom Metazoa; phylum Arthropoda; class Insecta; order Diptera; family Drosophilidae; genus Drosophila; species Drosophila truncata. The sequence continues at coordinate 7,028 of VNJQ01005893.1, read as the reverse complement.
TGAAGTTTCCTGCGTTTCCCCAGTAAACTACGAAGGCAAAGCTAAGGGAGTCTGAGGCGCACGAGCACGAGGATTATTTTTGTTAATAAGTTCATGAACTATGGCATGTTCAGAGCATACAGAAGGATCAAGAACCCTGTCCAAGAGACCGTAAAAAAACGCTAACTTAATCGAGGATATATCGCGTTTTGGTTTAAAATTAAACTTTGAGACGATAAATTCGGAACCAGAAACATTCAGCTTGCTGCTCAAATGTGTCATAGCGTCATTTTCAGAAGCACCAGGGTTAAGGCGGAAAACGAAGACAAACTTCCTGGGAGCAACGGCGGCAAGTGGCGCCGGCTTTCTCTGAGCAACTCCCTAGATTGTCAACACTAGCAGGCTGTCGATGCAAGGGTGCAGCGACTTCGGCCAGTAAAGAGCCAAGAGCCGCAGTTTTTGTTGGTTCCGGTGCTGCTGCCTCGCAAGAATCGTCTGCCACATCCGCGGTGTTGTCCGTGGATAGGTTTCGCGGGCTGAACTGCGTAAGGGGGCTCGCAGAGTCTGGAACTTGTAGAGAAATATTAGGGAGAGTGCTCAAATTAATATTAGGCGAATAACTTAGCAGTTTCAGACTTTTGAAGTGGGACTCCGCCGTCTGGAAACGACTGAAGAGCTCCTTGAAACCAGCCGCCAGAGACTGAAACTAAAGATAAGTTTGCCTCATGAACGTCCTCATATCGGATTTGATATGTAGTTTGTAGTATTTAGTATTGTAGTATGTAGTATTCAGTTGCACAACAGGTAGCCATGATTAGTTTGGTAGGAAATTAAATATAATAATTCGTAAAAATTAAAAATTAAATTAAAGGAAAGTTATTTAATTTGCGCGACGAAGGAAACGATCAAGACAGAGATCGAGCGAGAATAATCAAAGCTTTTATTTAAGCACCACAAAAGCAGTAGTTTGTTTATATGTTCGCGGTATGCAGAAACACTTGCACCAACAACAAAGCTGAACGGAATGCAGCGGTGAGCGGTAAGCGGTAAACGCACAGCACCCGAAAACAAAAGTGAAAGAATAGAAAAATAAAATAAAACCGAGTTTGTTTTCGTAGATTAAAGTCACTGTCTTTATACGAAATGATCCAGATGTTTTGGGGAAATGAAGTGCGTCGAAACACGATCAGTTGCAAAACTTTGAGGATCAAATATTCACAAGAAAAACTTTGAAAGAAGGGAGAGCGATAAGAAACACGTCCGGAAACCCTCCCACCGGGAATGTCAAGCTGCTTTCGCCGATGTATCTGGATCCGGAAATCGGTTAGCCAGAACCCACCGCATCCGCGCCAGTAGCGCTAATCGTTGCAACGTTTGTTGCAACGTAAAACTTCTCCCGCCAATGGCGACGCCAGACTCCGAAAGTGGAGTACCCTCCGCGCGCCGCGACTCACCACGCCAACTCCAACATGGGAGCCACCTTGCTGGTAAAATATTCCGAAAATATTCAGCTCATGCCTTGGTGGTGCTGCTGACAAGCCGCGCCGAAAACTGGTTTCGGACCAGTGGCCTGCGGGAAGCCGTATGGACTGAAGTTCGCTGTGAGTTTCTGGACCTTTACCTACCGCCGCGGTACTACCAGCGGCTGGAGGACGAAATCAGGACTCACTTCCAACGGCCCAACGCACCGTTCAAGGAATACTTGGTCAATTTGCAGCTCCTTTGTAGGTCAATAATTTGTCCATTTCAGCATGGATTTGTTCAGCGAAAATCAACATCTACAAATCATTTGGAGCTCACTTCATTATAAGGGGCTTCCATAATAACCTCCAAACAGATGTAATTTATACTGACTTCAGCAAAGCATTTGATTCTGTTCATCATTCTTTTCTCATCAGGAAACTCGATTTGACTTGCTTTGACGATTTGCTTATGACATTCTCCCGTGTCGTACCCACTGCTGCTACTTGGAAATAATTAACTCAGTTGATGACTTGGGCGTCCGCCTGAATCCCAAACTTGACTTTATCGATCATATTTCGTGCATGGTAAATAAAGCCAGGAGTATGCTGGGATTTATTAAACGGTGGTCGAAAGAAATCGATGACCGCTACGTAACTAAAACTTTATATATTTTATTAGTTCGTCCTATCAATCTTAATTCACTTACGCTCCTTAGCCAATCGTAGAATTATGCTAGGCATTACTTTTATTTATAACCTTATTTACGGCGACGTGGAAAGTACTGACTTGTTTGGTCAGCTCAATTTCCACGTACCGAGTAGAAATACTAGATCCTTTATACCCTTAGTTTTGCGCCATTGTAGAACCGCCTTTGAACTGCATGAACCCTTTAGAGTACTGTGTGCGAGCTGTAATGCTTTTACTCAATAATCTCACATGTAGATAGTCTTCCTAAACTAAAAACTTTAATCCCTACCCACTTAGTAAGCATGCAAGCAAATATTCAGGCAGCACGCCAGTAGGTTATTTCCTCTTATTCTTTTCTATATTTTATATATAACTCTAACAGGCACGTGCCTGGGTTCACAAGGGCCGTACTGACCGTAGTGCATCAACGTCTATATATTTTAAGCATCGAATTGGTGATTTTCAATGCCAACTTCTGAATTGCTCTCTCAGTAATTGCATTTCTTTGGGATCCAGAGTCTAGTATAGCTCTGAATTCCGCCATTATTGAACAACGACTCTAGCCGTAGCTAGGACTATAACTCCGGACTGTTTTCCACTTACTGACGCCGCAGAAATGCTATGCGGTCTATCAGCCACCTTTTCGAAATGCAGAACTGTATTATGTCCTTTGTTTCATTGTTTTACAATTTCTTCTTGATCATGTTTTGGAAGTGTGGTTTGCACTCAGGCATTTTATGCAAAATTAATTTTTCTGCGTTCAGTTGAGACGCTCTGCTGGAGCCTTCGTCATAAAAGAATTGCATTTAAAAATGCAATGATTTGGTTTTTTGCAATAAAAGCAATCTAATTGTGCTTCATCTCCTGCGGCTCACGTGCTCGCCTTTAGGTAATTCCCATCAAATTTTGGAATTGTAACCTTTGTACACTAGTTAATCTAACATAGGAAGAGTGGCCAAAAATACTTCCAGTTGGAATATAGAGCTAGAAATTGGTATTCTGCTATATAGACCCCATAACATAAAGAATTATAAAATGAAGTCAAAAATCATACGTTAAAACCCGAAAATACAGGCCCACGTAAAATTTGCGTTTTAAAATCGCTATAAAAAACAACAAGTACATAATTTTCAGCAATTTTTTTTTGTTGTATAGCCTCAACATTGCGGTTTATTTATGAAACACCACTTCATTCACATGGCTGCCTTGCCTGGCTTTACAGTAGCCCATTCGGTCGACCCACTTTTTAAGCACATTTTCAATGGTATGGCCCTAAATGGCCCTGATGGCAACTTCAATCTCGTCGTCAATCGTCTCTGGGTGGTTTGCGTAACACTAATCCTTGACGGCACCCCACAAAAAATATTTCAACGGGCGGCCAGTTGACATCGCTGTTTCGGCTGATTATGCCATTTTCAAACGTACCGCCCAAAAGATAAATTGTAACGTTGGCTGTGTGACATGTAGCGCCGTCCTGCTGGAACCATATGTCGTTTATGTCTTCCTCTTCCATTAGGAAAGAAAGAGTCTTCCAACATGCCGCGATAGCGGACACCATTAAAGGTCACAGCGGCTCCTTCCTCGTTTTCAAAGAAAAAAGGCCCAATGATGACACCCGGCCACATACCGCACCAAACAGTCACTCGTTGTGGATGCATTAGCTTCTCCAAGACGATGTGTGGATTTTCTGAACCCCAAATGCGACAGTTTTCCTTATTAACATTACCACCGAGGTGGAAATGGGCCTCATCAGAAAACACGATATTTCGGAAAAAATGGTCATCTTCGACCAAGCGCTCCTGAGCCCATTCCGCGAACCGAAAACGCATTGGATGGTCATCCGGCTTAAGCTGCTGAACCAACTGAATCTTATATGGTCTTAGACGGAGGTCTTTGGTTAGAATCCGTTGCAGGGAGGTGCGCGAAATGGCCAACTCTTGAGCACGATGCCGAGTTGACGTCGACTGACTGTCATTGACATTTTCGGCCACCGCAGCGGTATTTTCGACCAACCGAACTGGCCGAGTACGTAAACATGTTGTTTTATCCATCAACAATCCAGTCTCACGCTCACGCTTCACAAAACTATCCACAAGCTGCCTGGAAGGCCCCTTATTTTTTCCGAATTTTGTCCGCAATTTTCTTGCAGTTTCGGTCGAAGACACTCCACTTTGGAAGAAAGTTTTAAATATTCCAATTTTTTTCGAGCGTAAACTGAACCATTTCGTAAACCGCAAACCACCCTGTATTTATACACAAAAATATAAGTCATTAATGAAACACTAAGTTGAAAGCAAAAACACAATAGATAATGACATACAAATTTCTCAGTTTTTTAGTTTATATTAATTTTTATTGAATACGAATGAATGCGATTTAATATTAAAATTTAATTGTTTTGTGAAAGTATATTTTCAAGCTGTTAACCGTTTTTGTCTCATTTGTCAGTCATTTGTTAATGTTGACACTTTGAGGCTTTTATTTTTTATGTTTGGCCAATGAAATCAACAAGTGTGCTTTGGCAGAGGTATTGCTGCAGTCGTGGGGGAATTGGCTACCGTTTCGGGTTATCTTTCACCACCGCCGAGCATAAGTTGGAAGGACAAGATCGAGTTTTTGGTCGTCAAATATCAGGACTCATCGCATGCCAATTTTTTGGATTTATAAATTTTTTGTGGTATTGGACAATTATATTTTTCATTTCATTCCAATACTCAAAAATTGCCGAAACTGTTTGCGTGTTTCTTGCGTTATTTTTCTCATATTCGTCTTTCTCCTTCAAAGTGAACGGTCGTGTTTTTTTCTTGCACTCTCGTTTTTGAGTTATAACTTTGCTAAAAACCACCGGGGTTTATTTAAAACTTCTACATTGCGTTCTTCATAGTTCCCGTTCACTTCGCGTGTGCATGCAGCTATATTTATTTAATGCATTTAATCTCTTTTATTTTCACAATTTAATTGTGCTGCAGTGATTGTTTTTCTTTCATTTTTGCATTCCTCTTTGTGCCTCTCCCGTTTAGCCGTTGTTGCGCCGTCGCGACAGCTAAACGTTCCTAAGCTTGCTTACTCCCACGCTTTCCTGCCCTCACGCTCTCCCACTCCCCAACTCTCTCTGTGCAGCTGCACTTCTATCTTATATGTCGCTCCCTCTTATTAACGTAAGAAGTCCAGTGGTAAGTCTTTACAATTTCGTCTGATTCGCTAAAACCTGCAAAAAGGTAATTACATCTAGTGATCTCACGATCGGCTGCTGGTTGTGCGATAACATTTTGCATGCACAGTACATAGGGGTTGCCGGCCGGAAAGTTATTGATGTGAAGAAAAATATCGGCTTACGTTACTGTTGCGAAGTCTGTCGTAAAGTTGAAAGGGAAATGTTGACTTTCATGAGGCAGACCAAGGACGGTTTTAAGGAGGTGTTATCGAGTTTTCATAAAACTCATAACATGTTCTTAGCGCTTGATAAGCAATCTAATAGCCTCACGCTATTAAATGAGTCTCCACGGCGCAAAAAAACCGCAACTGGTGTGTAGCAGGTTGACGTGTCCCTGCAACCCGCGGCGGGCTCTCAGCAACAGCCTCCCTCGGCACAGCCCTCGACCTCAGAATTAACTCCCAGAATTCTGAGATCGAGTGTTAGAAAAGATTCGGTATCCGAATGTGCCGTGGGACTGACCGTTCCCCCGGTAATATCCGCTTCATCCCCTAGGGGATCACAAATTTTGACCCCCCATAGCCCCGTCTACTTAACCTCCCAGGGTGTAAGGGCCGGACTACCGGCCGATAATGGCACTACAGATACTCAGTCTGTCTTGCTAAATGCCCTTATTGCAATCCCACCAACAAAACAGTTATTTGTTTCACGGCTCTCCCCTGTTCAAACATCGGAAGATGTCATTGCCTTTATACGAGGCAAAGTCAGAGCCGAAAATTTAAAGTTAAAGGTGGAAAACTTTAAATTATCTTACGCTAGGGACATTTCATCTTTTAAAATAAATGTCCCAAACGAAGTCTTTGGCACGATATGCTCTACCAAATTCTGGCCGGAGTATGTGGTTGTCAAAGAATATAAAGCTAAGAAAAAGAAACGGCCTGTTGGAATAAGTCTTCCCAAGCCTGATCTGACCACTGCACCCTCTACGTCCTCCCACCCTGTCCAAAAAAACTAATCACCTCTCTGTCAATCTCCTATCAGAATGCAAGAGGCTTACGTAGTAAGCTGCCGAAATTGTATTCTGATAGTTTCGCATTCGCCACCCATGTTATTGTGTTCACAGAAACCTGGTTAAAGCCGGAGATTCTAAGCTCCGAAGGTTTTCCAACTGCGTTCACGATTTATCGGCTAGATCGGCCTCTCAGGAGCGGGGGTGGGGTCCTCATAGCGGTTAATTCCACTCTTACATCTGAATTATTAACTTTCGAGGAATGTAACAATGTTGAATTCCCTTGTGTGAAGCTATCACTCAATGGTAGCTTTAATTTTATAACATGTTCTTACATACCTCCATTGTCGGAACTTTATTTTTTTTTTTTGACCACCCTTCCGCATTTCCTAATTTTCAGTCCAAGTTTAAACGAAAGCTCTCGTTTTTTAGATCTTCATCGTGTTAAGCCAGTTTATTTGCCGGGTCCCGACGGAATACCGGGCTGTGTGCTTAGGTATTGTGCCGATGCCCTGTGCTCTCCCCTTCTGAAATTGTTTTCCTTATCCTTAGAAACCTCGCACTTTCCCCTTATTTGGAAGGAATCATTTGTTATTCCTCTCCACAAAAAAGGTAACAAATCGGTGGCCAACAACTATAGAGGAATCTCACCTTTGCAGCACCTTTGTAGATCAGTAATTTCTCCATGTCAGCATGGATTTATTAAGCGAAGATCAACAACTACGAACCTTTTGG
>VNJQ01005887.1:227408-313253 GCA_008042515.1 Drosophila truncata | reverse complement strand
ACATACAGTCGGGTGTCCCGACAGTAGAATACCCTGTACCCTGGACCGCTCCCCGTGAATTGAATTCGAGTCAACTTACAATTACTCTAACGAACGTTCTAGAAATAGCTCAGACTTTGTTTTGCTGTATGTATGCAGGCAAAGAATGTGACCACTGCAAGTGTATTGGTGCATGTGTTATTTGGAGCCCTCTTGTATACATAATGTGTATAAAGTAAAAAGAATATATCTCCGCTATTTATGGTACGATCGTAATGAAATTTAGACAATCTGTGTATTTTGATAAAATACATCAAGGTTGTGAATATAGTTTACCTAACTTTATAAACTTAGGAGATATACGTTTTTTTCAAATAGCTCCCCAAAAAAGGGGAGCAGCAAAAATTTAAAACAAACTTGATCTGCGTGCAGGTATAAGAAGTCTAAGTCCCAAGTTTGGTGTCTCTAGCTCTTATAGTCTCCGAGATCTAGGCGTTCATACAGACAGACGGACAGACGGACAGACGGACGGACGGACGGACAGACGGACATGGCTATATCGACTCCTTAAGTGATCCTGACCAATATTTAGGTAACTTTTGGGGGTCTGCCACGCCTCCTTCTGGCTGTTACAGAATATCGCACAAAATTATAATACCTTTGTACCTTTGGTACATGGTATAAAAATAGATATATTTTAAATATTTGTAAGTAAAACCAAAATATTTCTAGGCAGCAGTTTCCCTTAATTTAATCAATTATTCTGTAATTTTATACTCTAGTGTTGACTTTTAACTTAAGTGCCGCCTTGTAAAGGGGCCATTTCCGAGCCTATAAAGTAAGGTATTCTTGATCAGCATCATCGTAGAGTCGATTTGACATGCTAGCTAAAAAATGTATTAATTGTTTCAACATTTTAAAAGGGGCTTCCAAAATTAGGTTTTTTCTCTTTATGTATTGACTAAAATAAGAATTTTAGTAAAAACAAAACCTGTTAATAAAATAAGCCTACCAGTTCTTTAAATATAAAATTTGGTTTACCTACAAAACCCAACGAGTCGTAATCGTAATTTGTGAAATGGGATACTAATCCCTTATTGATGCGTTCCGCCTCATGTCGTGACTCTTTATTTTTATTTCGGATCTTGTTGGTTATATCAAAGTAATCAGTTTCAACCAACCGAATAAGTGCCCGCAGTAATTGCAATTAATTTGGAGAGCATCCTTGATAAGTTGCTAAAGTTCAGTTTGAGGGAAAATACGTTGCAGGTAAAACTGTCCCTACCTGCGATGACGCATTCCTCATCCCTCATCTCTCTTTGGGATTGTACAGAGCAGGTAGCAGGAAGAAGGATCCTCCACCACCGCTCAGGGTATAAAAGAGCGAGCTGCCAGAGCAATAGCATCATTCGAAGCACAGTTTTCCATCTGAGCAGATCATCAGCAATCGTCCTGTAAAATGTTCGCCGAAACAGCTCTCATTTCCAACACCCAAGGAGTGACCGAGAAGCGTTCGCTTACCGGTGCCTCCAACAACATGAAGAAGCTGCTGAAGTCCTTCAAGAGGATCTTCAAGAACTCGAAGGTCGCCAAGGAGACGCCGATCCCGATCCTCCACACTTGCCACACCGAGGAGGAGCATCAGAACTGGCTCAACGAGCAACTGGAGGCCAAGATCATCAGCCTTCAACATTAAGTTCTTCAGGGATGGCTCTTCCAACCACCTCACCCCATCGAGTATCTGTGATGTGACCCGATTGCAAGGTCAATAAATGGGCACGTCGGCTTTAATCTTTCAACTCCAACTGTGATGACGAGAACACGAGACTGACTCCGCCTTGTGTGCCTCGGAAGCGTTCAACTACATCGCTTCCGCCAACTGTACATAGCCAAGTAGCTCTTAGAATGTCTTCAATAATGCTTTAATTTAGGCTTAATCATCCTAGCATTAATCATTGTCTTCCATTAGTTATAAGCGAATCATTGTCTTCCATGTTTGTTTGTTTAGGGTTCAAAATTAGTTTAAGAATAAAAATCCCTCGAGGAAAAAAAAACAAAACTTATTGGTGTTATTTATTTCACATTTCAGGTTGTTCTTTAGCACAAAGAATTGAAGTCTTTCAAGACTTCTATGAGGAGCAGATTTAAAAAGAAAACCAAAGAAAAATAACTTCTTAAATTCTTCAATTTCTAAATAAATAATAATAATAAATAATAATAAGTAACAATAACTAAAGAGAGCAGCAAATTTACAAACTTAAACGTTTGTTCTAGAAAGTATTTGAAAGGAAATATGCATTATTTCCTACAAAATAAAACAAAAAAGAAAAATGGATGGCATTAAACTTAAAGATATTTATCATCGAATAATGTAATATATATATTTGTTATAGGAATACAAATAACCATGCATTAAATATAACTTTTTCTTTATATTTCATTTATTCCTGCCATTAAAATACCGCTGGATTGGAAATCTTTTATTTATCTTTATATTTGAAAATGCATTATTAAATATTAAATTATTTATTTTATTTATTAAATAAATAAATTATTTATTGGTTTTCTCATTAATTTGTTATAGTTCACTAATAAATTTCTTTGCAAAAAAAATATTTAATTAGAGAAAGAAAGAAATATTGCGTTTTGTATTATTAATTATAAGTATATAATATTCTTCTTCTTAAATTGACACAAATCAAGTGTTTTTCGGTAGGGAGAAGCTGCAAACCTCTTGAGGGTCTATAATTTATAGATATTCTTAGGTTATATTGTACCAAAACATCATACATTTTTTAAATACTGTTTTCTGTTCACGTTTCTATATATTCTCTACGTTTATGCTTATTAATCATTTATATTGTAAGTCCTTATTTCACCCAAGTGCTCAAAAAACCCCTATTTTTAAAAAGTCTGGTTTGGCTCAGTGGCGCCGTAACAAACCAGTTATCGTGTGCGATGCATGAACCACAAACCTGACCTTTGGCCTTGCCACTGCCACAAAATGAATCGTTAATCGATAGCCCAGCAAAGGCGCGAACTTTTCGTTTTGTTTCAAACTGTTTATTTATTTCAACGCTTATAATAAAAGTTGCTATAACAATACACATTCGATATATGTATATATAAGTATATATGTTGGAAGTGCACTTGGGTTTCGTTATCCTTGCACGTGTACGTGTACGAGTCCGTGATTCGGGGTGAAATGTATGTGTTAGTTTCCTGTCACTCACTGTCTGATTTGCTGTGTTTTCATAGTTATTTTTTCGGGAAGAGTTCTTCTGACCACGTTCTGGAAGATGAAGATACTTGGATGCTGTACGAGTTACGGGTTTTTTGGGTCCACCAGTGGCATTGAGAGTTGGTTCGAGACGACTCAAACGGAGATATATGTAGTTATATATAGAGATAATGCGGATGGCAAGACCGGAGGAACGGAAGATTCAATTTCGGAGTGGAAGCCTTCGTCTGCGGGTTTGGATTTCAATTTCCCTTTGGATTTTGCGGGTGCTCATTGGTGCAATTTTTCCTTCTTTTTGTTTTTCTTTTTCAAAAATCTGTTCGAAAATGTTGAATTTTTTCGTTGTTGTTCTCGTATTAGGGTGCAATTATCTAATATCAATATTTCGTTGGACTAAAACCAAAATAAAACGGAACGCTGGCCAATTGTTGTTGTTGTCTGAGTCCGGATATCTCCGGATTCACTGGTAGTCCACCGAATCGCTGTCGAGGACCGTGGAGGAGACCCTCGAGGCGCGGCGGTGCCAGTAATCCGAGTAGCTCGCCTCGTACTGGGCGGCGGTGCGGTGCCACGGTGGCCATTTCAGCTATTCCTCGACGATGTCCCACACCATCAGAGACGCGTCTGTGCCGCCCACGGTGATGAGCGTGTGGTCGCCGCATAAAAAGCGGACGCAGGCCAGCATGCCGGAGTAGACCTTCATCTCGTGGAATTCGGCTCTCGGGGATATGGCGGGGTATCTGTAAATCATAATTGAATTATTATTCCCTATTTAAAATTTCTTGAAAAAGAATTAGTTACCTAAACAAACGCAGATATCCTTCGGCATCGCCAGAGGCCAGCATATCGTGGGCCGCCGAGCGGCTGCAGGTGGCCACGATGGTGTTGGCGCTGCTATAGTATCGATTACTCCATTGTCCTGCCACCAGGAAGCCCACCGTGCAGTTGTTGGTCAGCCACTTGACATCCTTCATGGCAATGGGGCTGCGTTCCGGGGACAACGACTTGGCATCCCAGAAGAGCAGGTCAAAGTCCACGGTCACCGTCTGCACAAAGTTGCCATCCATGCTCCAGTCCAGGTGGGTCAACGGCTGGCTGCCTCGAATCTTGTTCACCTTCTTATAAGAGAAGCCATCGCGCGAGACGCGGAACAGATAAATGCTGCCATTCTGCGAGCCCATGGCGATCATGTCGCCCACTGTAAAATAATAATTTAATATTAAATTCTATAATTAAAAAGTATTAATTAAAAGTAACCCTACCCTGGTTGTAGGCCACACAGTTGAGTGGCGAGCCACAGACCCGAAGCGTCAGCATCACGGCTCCATTCTCACAGTTGATGACCAGCAGGTGGCCCTCGGTGCTGCCTGCAGCCAGAGTACCAAAGGGATGGAAGGCCAGGGCCACGCACTCATAGCCCGTCTGAATGGTCCAGATGAGCTTGTTCTTTCGCCAGAGTGCCACATGCTTGTCATGGCCAGCGGTGGCATAGAGCTCGTCATCCGGATGGGCGGCCAGACCCCACAGCTGCCGCCCATGGCCAAAGACCACCTGGGTGAAACGACGCTGCAGCGATCCCTCCAGGATATTGTTCCGCGTTGTGCCCACATAGATGTTGCCATCATTTCGGCCCGGACGCTGGGGATAGATGGTGCGAACGCCGCCGGCGGCCTCAGGGAGCTGCAAAGTCAAAGAGGAGTTAGTGGAGAAATCTAATTCCCACAAATGATCTCACCTTGGTGTCAGCAATCTTCTTGTAGTTCTGCAGGGAATCCCAGGCGGCAATCTTTCGATCCTTCTCACCACCAGAGAGCAGTGTGCCCTCGCCCAGCATGATCAGGCAGCCGATGCCCTTGTTATGCGCCTCAAACTCTGTGCGTACAAAGTAGGCCCCGTCCGAGTCCACCGAATAGATGGTTATAAAGCCATCCGAGTCCGCTGTGATCACATCTCCGTCCGGCTCGAACTGTACGCTGGTGACATGAGAGCGTGATGGCTGCTTCACAATATCCGTCCGCTCGAAAAATCCATCCTTGCGCCGATGCCAGAAGGCCAGATGCCCCCGTCCATGGGTGATAATGAGGTTGTCGTCCAGCGGATGGAACGCCGCCCCCGAGAGGCCCTCCTGCAGGGTCTGTAATTGAGCAGAGCGGGATTATACTCTCAAGTGGGACAGCAGCAGGCAAGGGGGGATTAGTCGGACTTACGGCCACTTTGCCCAGCAGGTGACCCCACTGCCACTGCCACACGGACAGGATGCTCTCGCGTCCACTGTCCACGGCCAGTATGTAGCTGCCTCCGTTCTGCAAAGGAATCGCATGGGGTTACGTTACGTTGCGTTACTTCCTGAATGGGATTAGTGCCAGGGACATTACTTACCAATTGCGAGAAGGCCACAGCGGTTACCCCGCTGTCCAGCTCACCCATTCCAAAGACATATAGCGTCTGCAGGGACTCGGTGCTCCAGATGCGAACATGGGCCTGCGACTTGCGATCCCGGCCAGCCTTCTGACCGGAGGCAACCAGCTCTCGAGAGGGGTGAACATCCATGCTGGAGGGAGTTAATTAATTAGAGATATTTACAAGATATTTAACTATTTTAAATAAGGAAAAATTCATTACTTACCACATGATATCCTCGGTGTGTCCCGTGTAGTGCCTCTGGGCCTCCTCATCCCTATCAAAGAGCACGGCCACGGCAGCCACATAGTAGAGCAGCTCCCCAGAGGGCAGCACCCACAGATTGCGTCGCGCATCAATGCCGCGATAGCCATGGCTATCAATCATCAATAACCAAATTAAAAAAACTGTATAGATATATCCACATTCTCCTACTTACACCCATTGCAGCTGCAGCTTTTTATCCGGCGGGGAATTGTCCGCCGGTGCATGGTGTACGGGCGGATAGAAGGTACGCCTCAGTCCCCTTATGGTGACCTTGGTGGGCTCCTCCTTCATTATGTCCAGCATGGTATACTCCCCATTCGGCCGCAGGATCTCGCTTTCCGGCGCATACAAGATCCTGGGTCGGCTCTTGCTCCGGGGTCGGGCACCACGCAACGGCACCTTGGGCAGCTCATCCGTGGGCAGTATGGGTGCAGCGGCCACCACCGAGGGGCGGGAGCGAGAGCGTCGAATGGGAGAGCCGGCAATCAGGGCTGTGCCTGTGGCCAGGTAGAAGGTGTCCACATCGGCGAACTCGTTTCGTAGCTGGGAGAAGCTGCGGACCTACAGGAAAAGTTAAAGGAATTTATTATTAAAAGTTAAATGTAATAAAAATTCATAAAACTACGTACTGAACATATATAAGAAATATTTATTGTATAGAAAATGAGTCTTTAGTCTTATGAAGTTTTATATTTAAATCTAAAAAAAAGATTTGAGCAAATATTCGTTCTTTACGCTCTCTGATTCATATTTAAAATATGTTTAAGCTTCTTTTGTTTACAAAATCCAATCTATATATATCACAGTCTTTTTCGAAGGCTAAAAACCTCTACAATAGATGACCAATTTGGGTTTTTTCGTTACGCACAAAGGGGGGTTTCTCGAAGTTGGTGGCAACAATTTGTCAAATCATTTTGCGGGTCGCCCCAGGTCGGATTGGGCCTTAGGTCTTCATTAAGTTATTAGCCCGTGTCAAGGTCGTGGAACTTCAATCCACACATTTATAGTTTTACTTACCTCCTGGCCAGTGCCTGTGTACATTTTCTTTGCTCCGTTAATTTTCAGCACTTGACCCAAATCCTCGAGCACTTCCTCAAACGGCTGCGAGGTGCGTAGGTTCAGCAGAACGCGACACTGTGGAGGGGGAGAGGGAAATAAAAGCATAGCATGGCATGAGTATATAGATTTGTATATGCGTAGAATCACGTGTTAAATCTGGTCGGGTAATTAGTCTGGCCATATATAGTACACGTGTATTAGAACGGGGGCAGGGTTGCGAGGCCTTTCAACACATTTTGCTTGACCTGCGGTCAAAAATTTAGTCATGGCACGCAACTTCCGTTTTGCCAGCTCGCCAAAATCCCCCCCGCAAAAAAAAAAGAAAAACACCCCGTTTCCTCGAGTAATGCTTATAATTATATGTTGTCGTCGACTGGCGTCCTCGCCGCATCCTCGGCCACATCCACATCCACATCCAAGTCCGCGTCCACTTGCCTTTGACGCAAGTGTCCCACAAATCGAGTCTGTGACCCAGTTTGCGTTTTCTTTTAATGCTTAATACATTTTATTTGTTGCTGCCAGTGTGAGCACTCGCAGAAAAATAGGTTAGAGTGTTAGCTTTGAGTCAAAGATATTCTAAAAATAAGTTAGAGTTGGTTTTTTGAGTAAAAATATAAATAAATCTATTTTGAATAAGTATTAAATCAAAACGGAAAGAATTTTATACATAAGAGAGAGAATATAATTGGAAAACTCTATAAAATATGTAGAAATGATTACTTTTTCCTTATGGTATTTATTTTAATTTTTTAATTCATATTTTACTAAATAAAAATCCTGCTCAATTAATATATTTTTCTGCCTGTGCAGCATCATTGTTTGGCTTTGCCTCATTGTTGATATTGTTATTGTTGTTGCACTCGAGCTTTTGCGCTCATAATTGGGTGCACCCCACGCACAACCCCCAGCACAGAAGCCGCTCCCCACCATTATGGCACCCACTTGCCACCCACAATGAAGGCCACGCTTTGTTGCATTCACTGGATGGCGCTTGACTTTGGCTTTTCTGCTTTCGCTGCTTATTTTTCAAGTGGAATACTTGAGTTTTAATGACCTTCAGGGCCTTGATAACAGTTATTCACGCGTGTTAAAGAAGAATTTGTCTCTCCACTTCTGCCAGGATCTCTCTCCATCATCATTTCCCTATTCCGGGACTCGCATAAAATTAAAGCAGCTGCCATCCAAGTTTTATTTGGCAAAAAGGGACCCGAACCTGGACCTGGACCTGGACTAGGACCAAGACCAAGCGACAGCGTCGGCGATAAACTTTCGCCGTTGTCTGGCCAAGCTCGGTTTAATTTATGTTTTTAGTTTGGCTTCGGAAAAGGCGTCCGTTTAATGGTTTTATGTCCGCGTTGAGTGGTTTTCCCCGCACATTGCAGCCATCCGACTGATTGTTGGCAAACAGCAAAAAAAAAAAAAAAACACAGAGCGAGTATAAATGCCAGGTTCCAACTTTTCCACCTAACCCACAACCCACCAGCCTCCCCGAAAGCCGCGAATTTATCCAGCTCATTTGGAAGTTTTCGGGGGAAAAAGTTTGAAATTTGACTTTTTGTTAGGCCTGACCGGTTATTACAACTTTATTTTCGTTGAAATTTTTTGAATCAATTATAATTATCATCGAAGTAGGCCAAAAACTATCTGTTTCAGGGGAAGTTGTGCTGACAGCTTATGACTTGGTTGCCACTTCACTTAGGAAGAAGAAAAGTAATTTAATAAAATTATTTTTAATAATTTATATGAATCGAATTTTCTAAATTGTTTAAAGTTTTAGAAAGTATATTTCAAATAATTTTACTCGTCACCGATCATTTTCTATAATTAATAGAATGTAATCGAATAATACAATGATCTCTAATATAATAAATACTTATCAAAAATCGTATAAAAATGAAATAATATAAAGCAATTTAATTTATTACTTGAAACTTGTACAATTTTTCCGTAATTCTATTTTGCGTTGCTTAGTTTTCTGTTAAACCAAATCCTTTCCAATCTTATTGAACAGAAGCAAAGGTCAATTTCTCAAAAGTTCTTATATTTTGAGCTTTATTGAGCATTATTGGCTACTCTAGCCTTTTGCTGGTGCCCCCCTTTTTTATGGTTAGCAATTTGATTTACAGTGACGACCATTTCGACTACCGAAACGCATGTCTTTTATGGGTCGTTAGGTGGACTGGTTCAGGTGCCGACCGATTCGAACCGGACCAAAACGGACCGGACAGGACCCCATGGATTGTGTGCCTCTATTTATCACAATTTATTTATGGTTTATCAAAGCGTAACACCTGCGACACAATTGTCCGGCCAAAATGTTTTCAAATTCAAATGGTGATGGAAGAGTTTCGCCTTTCATCAAATAAATGGGGAACATTCAAGGCTGCAGGAATATTTAAGCTTAGTTTTGTGTATAAACGAACTTTTTAGAGAAAAAAACGAATTTTTAAAACAATTTATTAAAATAAAATTAAAAACATATAATGATATACAAAAGAAGTAAATAATAGCTTCATTTTAAGGGTTAAAGCCTCTTTAATAAATTCTAAAATACAATTTTGTATATTTAGTAACGTAACGAAAGCTCTTTTTGATAATTCATATTAGGTTATTTAAGCTGTTCTTCCCCTAAAAACTTTAACCGATAAATAATGATCGAAAGCCATTTTAAAGTTGCCTTAAAGTAAAAATAGCATCAAATGTCCATTAGGCAAATTGTTACCCCATTTGCCACTCAATATTCACTGAGAGCAGATGGGGTAAACTTTTCCTAAACTTTTCTTTCGGCAATCGACTGTCACTTAATTTACTGGGAAATTAATTGACAGGACCAGAGGCTGAAAAGATGCTTTTAATAATTTAGTGCAATGCATTTTGGACCCCCGACTGCTGCTGCTGCAGGGCTGTCGATGTCTATGCCATAAATTATGCACGAATATGTCCTGTCGCTCTGCTCCTTTTTGCCCACATACAGAGAGACTTCACACACACACACACACAGAGGGAGTCATGCACATGGGAGCCATTCTGAAGACGCCTTGATGAGGCATATGGGCATCGGACATGGACTATAAACAAATATAATTATGTGAGCAAATAATTACATTATCGGCTACGCTGCCAGCTGCAATCACGTGGCCCCAAACAAATGGCGTTTGTTAAGCCAATTACGTGCACTTTTCGTATGCGGGAGCAGGTGGAAACTGTGGAAATGTGAAGGAAATTGGAGGGTTGGGAGGTCAGTCCGGCTGGCAAACAGCTGCCGGAAGGAAATGGCCAGGACCTCCATTTTCCCTACACACATCCCGTCGTCCTGTCGTCTTTCTGTCTGTCGAGTGTGTCTGTGTGATTTAAATTGTCAGCATTTCACCTCGTCTGGAGGGAAAACTCTGTGCCGGTTTTTCAGGCATTCAATCGCTCTCGCCAGCTCGCTGGGCCGGTTGCATGGTTGATTTAATCTTGGTGACGTCAAAACCATGCAAATTTCCCAAATATTTTCGTTCTGCGGCAACTCCTCCTGCGCCCCACAAGCACACACACACACACACACACATGGAAAGTCACTATGGAATTCCAATAAAACACAAACATGCATAAAACAAAAGACGTTAAACTGCAGGACCGTTTGCTGTCGTCCTTATTGTCGTCAACGTTCATAGAGTTGCATAAAGGGAACACAAGTAATTTAAATGAAAAACACGAGAACCAAAAGCGATTGAAGTGCGGTACTCAGGGATATAACTAGGACATTACAAAGGCCTAAAAATGCCTTTTAGTTATGTGTTTTTTATACTTTTATATAGACTTTCGTTTTTATTAAAGCAAGTTATTTTATTTAGGGCAAACTTTCAGCAAATTCTTCAAATATTTGTAATAGTTTTCTGGCCTTTTTTTTAGCTTATGCAATTTATTAAAATCAGTTGGGATTTAAAGGGGAAAATCTATTTTAAATTAAAAGCGTTTATAATATTCTAGCATGTTTAAAACAAATTTAGTTTAGTTATCAAAAGACATACAATTAACCAAAGAAAATATGTCCTTTCATATCGTCTACAAGAAAATACTATATGCTGTAATAGTATTCCTGCATTTATTAAAAATTCCCTCGCAGGCCTGACAATTGGAATCCTTTCGGATCATCCTCATATTACGTTTGTAGAGCGTATTCCCGGACTATGGCAACTGGAACCATTCCGAGTCTTATTTTGTTTTCATTCTTTCTTTTTTTTTGGCTCCCAGCTTGCTTACATATTCTCTGCCTTTTTCTGTTTGCCTTCAACGAAAGTACACACATGAAAGGACGATATGGAAAAGAGGAGAGAGCGGGCCAGGTGAGGCTGCTGCCTTTTGTGTGACTCTTCCTCCCTGCTCGCTTCTAGGGTCCATTGCTCGATGCCCCTGTGGCGTATACGTTATGAAAAAATTGAACCGATATGAATAGTGCATAAGTGCACAGAGAGAAAATTATTGAAAGGTTTGCTGATTAAAAAGTTTAAGGAAGTAAACTACCTTAGGAATGCCAAAGCTTGTAAAATTATAATACTTCACCTAAAAGAAATGTAAATGGCTAAAAATTATAGAAATCAAATTTGATTTTTACTTCATTTTAAACCCAATTTTTAAGAATCTAAATTCCATTACTGCCACACTTTTCCCCCAAGTGCACATGCACTTGTATGCGTTCATAAACACATAAGTAATAGAAGAATACCCAATGTATCGCCTATTACGTCAAACACGTAAGCTGCAAGTTGAAAAAGTCAACAAACAGCAAACAGAATGCAATGCGACACGTAGCAATATAGTGTGCCGAATACCCAAGCACATACTATAGTATATATATCGGGTGATATATATATGCCATGTAGATGGAGCGAAGCTACCGCCGATATTGAGTAGCATGCCATTATGCAGAGCCATTTATTGTGGCTTTCAATTGCATTACCCACCAGAGCCACTTGCTGTAGTTACAGATACACAGCGATACTGGGATATTGAGACATCGATGTTGATGTTGATGTTGATGCTGATGTAGATGTTGATGTAGACGTAGGTGTGGATGTAGATGTGGGGTCGCCCAGACACAAACAAAACAAATAAACACAAACATAGAAGCCCACGCAGACAGAGGCCACGAGACACAGACATGGTCCCAGACGAACATAAGGAGGCGGTGGCGGTGGGTGGAAAAAAGGTGAACAGTGTCAACAGATTAGGAAAAAATTATGTGGAAATTTTTTGGGGGAAAACCTGACAGTTTTCCTTACTCAAGGTTATGAGGTTTTACTTTTCCCAAAAGTGGTTTGTCATGCAATTAGCTGGGGAGTAAGGGAAATCCTTGAATAAATATTTTAGCCTTGAATATAAACATTAATTTGAATAGAAAAAATATTAAAAATCTTTCACAAATATTCTGAATTTTAAGTACTATTTCAAACATAAAAATATATATTTTATAAAAAATATAATGCTCTAAAATATTCTTGTATATGAGACATTCCACCACTTATTTTCCTTTGGGAAGTTTGCCATAGTATCTCCTGCTGGGGTTCATATAATGCAATCGGCGCCAGTACTCCGCACTTTTCGTGTTTTCCATATTGAAGTACAAAGCACCCGTGTCTATATACTATATACCATATATTTTCGCCAGGACTTTGTTGTTGAAGCGGCATGTCCTTGGCCTTGGTCAATGGGCGCTCCTTGCAGGGTGGAGACCGACAACAACGACTACTACAATTTCCTCTTTCGCTTTTGTTGTCGGTTGTACTTTGGTCAAATTTGCATTGCAAACTCCATTAAGTGTGTCTTGTAAGTGGCGGGGGGAGTGAAGAGCGATGGAAAAGCTAAGGAAAAACGACTGCCATTGTTTTTGTTTCAGACTTTCCATGGGCTGTGTCTTGGCAGCCATTAATGAGATTCGGTTCGATTTTGGGCTAGCCAACATCCACCGAACCGAACCAAGGTCCTGCCCCCATAATTGGCCCGATCAGGTGTTGGCCTTGGCCAAGGCTGCAGCCCACGTGCTGAAAGGCGTTGAAACGCCCACAACGTAAATGTAGTTTTGATTCATAAAACTGCACGAATGCCCCGACACGACCGGCGAAAAACACAAAAACAAAATAATAAAAAAAAAGAAGAAAACGCCAGGAGCTGCAGAGGAATGTTACTTGCACTTAGGAAAATTACCATAAACCGTTACTACGACAACGGTCAGGTGGGCGAAAGTTGCAGCCCCGTTTATAGTGCCGAAGCCAATTCATATTTTAAAGGCATTTTCGTAATAATAACATAAATTACGACTGCAAGGGGGGCTTGAAGAGGGAAAGAGTTATGGGTCCATACACCTGACTGCAAAGTTTTTGCCAGCTTTCAGACCATTATGCCCTTGCCAAGGGCTTTATAAAGTTGGGGAAGAGTTTGATAAGTACTATTACAAGTACTGCTAATATGTAGAATATAGTTGATAATTTTTAATGTTCGTAAAAGGGAGATTTATTTTTTAAGCAATTTCAAATAAAAAATATGACATGTTAATAGATTTGTCAAATATCTGTCAGTAATTGATATAAAAAACCAAATGAAGAGCATTCATAGTTTCGATTTCCCCACTTATCCTTTGTTTCGTGTGATTCCAGTCGAAATTTTTTACTCTTTTGGTTTTTGTATGTCAGCGGAAATTACCAAATTGACCGTGGCTTCAATTTCGCTGCTACTGGTGGACTGCCTGGCTATTGGCCTGGCCAGAACCGACCCAAACTCCCCCTGACTGCATACGATAAAATACAAATTGCAGACAATTGATTTTCCATACGATTGCAGCCCCCGAAAAGTAGGCAAATGTTAATTGCGGACTTTCAGGCTCACCAAAAATGGCGAAATGTCAAAGTGAATGGATTTTTTTATTGACGGAGCCATCATAAAACTTTAAACACTGCACTTGGGACACTTTAATAGAAAATGAATAAATAAAATGTGCATTATTATAGAGCTGCAATTCAGTACAAAGCGAAATGAGTACAGAAAAAGTGAGTAAAACACATTTGAAAAATGGCAACCGCAACTAATGACGGCCCCCGAGGGTAGATCCAAGAATTCCAGTGCTGAAAAACACATCAAAGTGGTTTTATTCCGCCGGGGATTGGGGTAAAATAAATTGTCAAATTATTTATGCGCTGGATCCTTTAATGACAGTTAAGTCAGTGTCGTCGGGGTCATGGGGCTGCAGCAGCAAAAAAATAAAAAAATAAACTCTGCTGACCATAAAATATTGATGGCAAATATTTATACAAATAAAAGCGAATCGGTTTGGCTCTCAGCTTCGAGTTGGTCTGTATTTTTTTTGTATTTTTTATTCTCCCACACGCGAAGCGGAAAAGTAAACGTTGGACAAAATGCATTTCGCGAGGTCAGGTGGCTCCACTTTATCCACATAGATATGTCTGCATATAATATATATAGCATATATGTATATGTATGTGTTGACCCAGAGCTCTTCGCATATTCCCCTTAAATATTTAAGCACATTTTTTATATTTACTCAAAGTATTTGTCCCCGGCTCTGGCGTATTTCATCGAGCACTTTGCATAAATTTCAATAAACTTTGTAGGCTCGCTCCACCGGTGAACCGTTGGCCCGTTTGGAGCCTCTGCCAGTCCGGTGGCTCTAATGCAATAGTCAAACATAAATTTACATAAATATTGCAGACCGATGCGCGCTTTAATCGCGGCAATTAAAACATTTGCACAACGCATCGCTGCCCGGGCACAAATACAAACGAAATTGCGAAAATAGCGAAAATGCCCGCAATCGATGGGGAAAATTCGTGGCATGAGAAGAGGTGCATTTTCCCGCAGCTCCCCTTCATTCTCCTTCACAAAATATTTTTGTGCATTGTTGATGACGTGGACTGTTGGAGTGTGGGGAGTTCAGGCGAAACAATAAATATCGCATGAAAATGGGAAAATTCCCCCAACATTCAGATTCATGAGACTCACCTGCACCGAATGATCCAAATTATTGATGATGCGTATCACACGGCCGGCGCTGCGCTTTATCGAGCCTGATGTGGTCGATAATGTGCCCAAATCCGCTTCCATTATTGAGGGCTTCCGACTGGCGGGCTTGGAGCCCCATCCCTGATTTCCAGGCGATGCATACCACATCCCGTTCTTCTTGCCGTAGCTGGCAGGCTGTCCGGAAAATGTACGGAAAAACACAGAGCAGAAAGGGAGAAAGAGAGAGTGGAGGTGAGAAACAAATAAATAGTAAAAGTACGTGCGAATGGCTGCATTTTTGGCATTGACTAGTTTCCCTGCCATCAGTGATGGAGGAGGTGAGGCTTTATTACCTGTTATATAAGTATATAAAAATATGTATATATTCTTTTATATAAATTCTGGTAACCAGAAGAACAACTTTAATTCATTTTACACAAATTAAAGTCCTTGAATATGTACTTCTACTTTAATATATATCAATATCTTCAAACTAGTAATGATATGCCCCAAAGGTAACATCCTCCCTGTGATACCTGTCATCACTGTTCGGCACTCATCTCCCCTTGAACCCCTCAATATATGTATACGGTGCGTTTGTATATGCCATTTACAGATTGCTGGCATCGCGGCTTTCGTGAAAAATTCCGCGCAAATCTGGAATTAATTAAATTGTTTTGCAGCACGCACAGACCCCTGGCTCTTGACCATGGCAATAGTCATGGTAGTGGAGATGTGAACGTGGATGTGAATGTGGACACGCACCCGAACTGACCACGCACCGAGTGCCAAAATCAACCAAATCTGGCCCACCCAAAAATCCTGAATGTTCGGTGGGGAAAATCGGTTTTCCCTTCTCTGTTTGTGAACTTATCCAAGGCCCCACACTATTTTGGCTGGAAGGCATCAAACATTCTCGACTTTTGGGTGGTGGTGGCGGCGTGAGGACTTTGGCATAAGATATTTGAGCTTATAAAGGACAAGATGAGCTGGGATAAGTCGTGTAGGAAAGCTGACAATCAAGTCGAAGATGAGCTGAGATAAGTTGAGGGTTTTATGGTATTATAAAATAATTAGGATAATTGGATAATAATTGGGAACAATTTTTAAAATTTTGACAGGAAAATAATGAATTTTTTATTGTATTATTATTATTATAAAGATTTCTCTTTCTCCAAGGCTGTAGAATTTTTGGGGCATTCAAAATATTTAGACGTCACTTAAATTGTGTAAACTAAGCACATATTCTTTTAATATTTATAAAGAATTCGTCCTTTAATATTAAACTCAACTCTATATTTATTCCCCTTCATATTTATCCCTCCAATTTAAAATCCCTCTCCTGCCTGTCAGTTCATATTATAATCACGATCTCATCCCTATTCCTAGACCGCAGTTCCTTGAACCCCTGAAGCCGCAAATCGGAAAAGAAGTCCTCCGCAGACTTAGTGTGTGTGAGTGTACATACGTATTGGCATTTGCTTTTATCTCATTGAATGATTAGAGTCACTGACAGTGCGAGATTAGTTGGCCCACAGCCTGAATAAATTATCAGCCTAATCTCTACCCCCAAGCTCACGTCGCCCGAGTTCAACGAGGTTAATGATTGGGCTGGAGGAGCCAGGATATTTACTATATGTATATACAGTTTCCCTAAGCTTTCCATTTGCCTAATCATCGAGTGCCGCCCCGAGGGAAAATGCCACTTTCATTCCGGGATTGCAGTACCCGGTCCTTTGACAAATATTTGTGGCATTTTTGCAGTTGCCAAAGAGAGAGAACGAGAGCCTTTAAATTGAGTTGTTCACTCACATTCAATTTGACAAATGCATTTTTCCTATTTTTCCGTCTGCCATATATTTCAGCTTGCTGCCACAAACAGAAGCCGGGGCCATAATTCAAAATAAATAAATTGTTTAATTTTAATTGTTTTTCGTCTTTTCGTTTGATCCGTAGGTGAAAATTCAATTTTAATTCCACATTCGGCTTCGATGGATTTTCAATTTAATTTTCCTTTTCTCTGCACTGCTCCTCTTCCTTTTGGCCCCGATACGATTGCTTCTCTGGGTTGCCTTTGCCACGGCAAAGGTGGATGGGATATATACAATTATTGTAAACCGAAAACAGGGGCCACAGGACGAAACAAAAAGTGGAAACTGAAATTAATGTAAATTCGTTTTTAACACAATTCCTCAGCCGGCAATTTCACATTTGCTTTGTGCACAGCGAAACAAAGTGAAGTCATTGAAATTCTGTACTTAAGAAGGGATTGTCTTTAAGGTGTTATTAAAAAATACTTTAATTTACATTTTTTATGGTAAAAGCAAAATAATAAACAAAAACGATTTCTCTCTAATAAATATTTATCGAAACTTTAATTATTTTTGATATTGTCTTAGCAGTATTTGTGGTTTTTCTTTGGCTTTAAAATACGTAACCGAGTACAGGTTCCTTTTAAAATAATATTAAAAATAGAAGCACGTTTTTTCTCTTTTTAAAAGATATTTATAAATATATTTTCCCAATCATAATGACTTAAAATTAAACCGTAACATAAAATGACTTTAAACATTATTTTTAAATCGATTCAGATTTGTCTGTGAAGTGGCTTTAATAATCTTTTAAGATTCTCAAATATATTTCCTTTAAAAAATAACTTTTCTCAGTGCCTCAAAGCCAGAACGAACCCTCTGACTGACCCCAATAATGTTTTCGGGGGCCCACACACTTGGAGCAAGTAGAAATTCTGGGTCCGGGCCCAGCATGTGCACAAGGTTACAATCAAAATCAAGGCTTTTAATTGAAATTCAACAAAAATGCAGAAATTCAAATATGCCGCTCTCGTGTCGTCGTGTGTATGTGTGTGTGTTTTTGGAGATTTGGCTCTCGTGCAAATGGAAAGCCGGAAAAGCAGCTGGAAAACCGGGTGCACGTGTCAATGATTGTTGGTGCTGTCAGGGGGCGGACACTTCCTCCCGGCAGAAAAATCAATTAAAATTCCGCCAAAACATAATAATAAATACAAACCGTTTTTGCCACCTATTAAAATCCGAAATGAATACATTTTTCTCGTCTCCTGCGGTGATTTGAGTAAAAATAAAAGTAAATAAATTAAAAGGACAGCGCCGGCATGAATTTCCAATTGCCTTTGCCTGCCACATTTATAGGTAAATGGTAATGGCTTCTTTGCTAATTCGCCGAATTTAATAAAATTTTATAATTATTGTCAGTAATGCGATTATCGCATTTGAGAGATTTCCTTCTCATTTCTAATTATTTAAGGTTTATCCAATTAAAATACTATGTGTTGGTATTTTTCAAAAGCAACATTTTAATTTTCAGGCAAAAGTTTAGACAGGGCTCGGCTTTATGTGAAATGGGATTTATTACAGCTTAAATACACTTGATTTTCAATCGGTTTTATGTTTTTTTTTTTCGATTTTTTAAGCTCATTAAATATTGGGTTTTTTTTTTGTTAAATTTAAATTATTTGAGGTAGTTTCAAAGCTAGAAAAAGCTCACAGGCAGATAAACAGGAACTTATAAACTAGGAAGGCAAAACTAAAATATAAAAATGTTCAATTTTATAATAGGAAACATACAAATAATTTTTAAAGGGTTTTGCATAATATATTTACCAATTTTAAACCTGGTTACTTTTAATTTAAGGGTATTTCTTCACTCGACTTTCTATGAAAAAGTATATCAAGCTTGATTTTTAATTAAAAATTGTTCTTGCCGCAGGATAGATTTGCTGGCCACACATTAAAAAAGAAATGCATTAAAATTAAATATTCCGAATGACAGTATAATGTTTTATTTATGTGGCTATACGAGCTGTTTTTTATACCTTTTTTTCCTACATTTTTTTTATGAGATAGGGATAACTTTAAAATTGGCCTAGACCGGATGGGATCTGGGTTGCTCTCCCCCTTGGGACTCTGGTAGTGTAAACTGGGGTTGGACCTGCCACTTAGCAACTAATATAAGCACCAGAATGCTGCGGAGCGGGGAGACGGGACTCTGCTCGGCAAAAGCTTAAATTACGCGCTCAATTAAACTTTAAGCAAGTTGGAAGAGAGGCCACCAATTCAATACAAAGGGGCTAGCAAAATCTAAGCGCAACTTCAAAGCCCTTTCTACGTTTGACGTGCAGCCTCGCAGAAAATTCAGTGAAGCCAGCTCCAGCCTGGGACGGAGCCCGAAAGCAGGGGCGGAGCGTTGTCCGTAGTAGCCCCCCTTTTTTTTGGAGGGAGGTGTAACTTTCGTCTGAGTGGCAGCTTAAGATGCCGCATTTTACGCATATTTAAGTGGGGAGTGGGAACCGAGCCTTACTCGGTAATCTTTATGATTATTATCGCCGCTTTGGCCGCGTGGGGGTGCGGGTGAAATTGGTTTTTGTTTCGGCGTAAACAAATAAAATAGTTTGCCCAATAAACTGGTAAACAAATAAATACATATTGACATTTATGTCTGGCCTAGGAACCCCAGGGATTCTCCTTGCTCCCCGCTAGTGTGTTAAATGGGGTTTAAAATTTACGGGCCATTTTACGGGCTATTACGTATACGTAATATTTACTGTTTCGCACCTTTTGCGGTTTTTGTTTTGGATTAGATTGGGATTTGCTAAATTATGAAAAATTATTCCAAAAAAGCTACCGGCAGCTTTAAAAGGTCACACCTGAATATTTATGATGGGGGCAATAAATTAATAGGTTTTCGAATAATTTTTTAAATTTAAATGTGACTAAGGTAGAGGAAAATGCATAGTTTGAATGGAGATTTTTTACTTGCAGATTTATTTAGATTTCCTTTTATTTCGTTTGCCAATTTCAAAACTAAACACTCTCGGACACACACGCATTTCACTTAATCAGCAGTTTAGAGCAAGTTAGTGGCTAATGTAAATATCATCTACTCAACGTTGTGTGAACTTTTTGGGCAGAGCATAAATTTGCGCTGACATGGCACATGCCACATGTCCTGCACACCAATTTTGCACGGTGGGAAAATGTACAGAAATTATGAATTTATTATTTATGAATTTGGAATTTAAAACAACTAGATTTTTGACTTCTTAATAGTCTTCCCCCTTTGATATTACATTTTATTATAAAATTTTATTCTTCTATCTTTTCTTGCCAAATTTCTTTAAAAAAATGTAAAAATAAATATAGCTTCATTTTGTTTCGAGACTAAATTATGTACAATAAACTCCTCTGTTAGGATGTTTATTTAAAGGAAGGATAAGAAACCAAATTTAAATCTCAGTGCCTGAGCTGTCCGGCAGCATGTCGAAGGCGAAGAGAAATATTTAAAATTGAGCATACATCAACGAAGGGCAGGACAGGACAGGACAGGATTCGGCGGCCAGCACACGTAGACCATTAAAAAACACTTAGAAAAACAACAAAAGTCATTTAAACTTTTTGCCAACTTTTTTTTTTACCACCCGCACGCTGCTTGCTCCTCTATTTCCCGCCGAGAGAAAAAAAAAGAACGAAATGTGAAATTAAGAGATGTGTGCGAAGGCAGAGGGACCCGGGATTCAGGATACAGGGAACAGGGAACAGGGAGATGTGTGATGTGATGTCCCGGACTGCAGACTCCGGACTACGAAGCCCGGTCTCCGGTCTCTTTGTTTACATTGTGCGGACTGACCCAAGACTTCGTTGGCGATGAGAGCATCACAAAGGGCGAACTTTCCTCGCTATCCTCGTCGATGTACATTTAAGCGAAAGTTTCTTTCTCGTTTCCGCGTGTGTGTATAGTACGGTGTGTGTGTGTTTGAGGCACTTTTAATTCAGTTGCAGTTTTATCCGCCGCACAGCATTAAGTCCGTATATAAAAAGCGCCGAGCGGAGAGTGCAAAATAAATGTAATTTTCTGCGCGCAAATGAGTTAATTGAAATCATTTACATTTAATTGCACTTTAAATTAGTTAATTCGCTAAGGTTGATTTATGCTAGTAGCTAGTGCCAGGACTTTGCTCTGTCGGTAATTATTATAGGTATTTTTCACACCGGCAACTCGATTCACATGTCGTTTTGGTTTCGTTGGCGTTCGCTGAGCAACTGAATGAAGAACGGCTCAAGTGCCGCGGCGGCCACGCTACGTATACGTTATATTCCGCTACGCTATCCTCAGTCGCCGGAGTGACCACGCACACAGCTATAAAGGGTGCCAATATATAAAAACACACACACCGATATGGCGTGTGTACATAAAGAATATTCAAATTGGCAACTCAGCGCCCGTCTCTCAACTCACAGCACACAGAGAGCTCACACCACCATGATGGCTCCACCTGTGCTCATATTTCTTGTATACCCGTACTCGTTCTCGTACTTGTATTTATTTATTGTTTGGCCAAATCAGGGCCGTCAATCTCAAAAACTTCGCGGCCATTAGCTGCCTGCCTGCCTGCCCTATGACCCCCTTTTTTGTTTCTGTGTAACGCTGCTTCCGCTGCTCGCCGCTGTATGGCGCTAGCGTTGTGAATCAACAAGGCGTCGCTGAAATTGCGCGCCAAAAATCCCCCTGAAACGCACACATATGCATGCCTGAATGCCCGGTTTCGGTTATTAGCCTGTATTTGCCACTGAGTGAGTTAGTGTGTGTCTAAGCCCGATTCTCCGTGCTCCGAGCCGCGCCGCTGATTTGTTTGCCTTAAGAGAAACATTTGCTGCATGAGCTATTGGCCAACGCTTGGGCTATGGGCCAATAACGAGTTATAGCCGGGCCCATATTGCATATCCATCAGAGCCCAAACATCCACACCTTGTGTGGCAGAGATGCCCGGGATTATGGCACTTGTGGAACTAGTTCGAGTGGGTTTGGAGTTCTCTCTGGCTTTTGAGGTAATTAAGGACTCTTGTGGTTGAAACTTAAGACAATTGTGAAAGTCTGTCTTCGATTGTTGCTTTTCTGGTATCAAAATTCAAGTCTTTAATAAAGTTGAAGTCTTAACTTCGATGGAGTCTGTAATGCCATTAAGATTACTAAAAATATGTGCATCATAGGGACCATAAATCAATGTTTAAATATGGTAAATTTATTGTTGGACTTATTAAAGTTGGTTAATATTATAAATAAGCCAAAAAAAAAACATTAATTTCCATTAGGAAAGCTGTTTTGTGTTAGTTTTCATGTGGTTAATAAATTCTCATACTCAATTTAAGGTTTCTTAACATAAAATCCTTTGTCAATTATTAACTATTACCTTGACAATTTTTAAAAGAATAAATATATGAGATTTACCGTCCCAAATTACAGAGTTCCATTCGAATTTACTACCAGCAAAACTTACAGATACTAATAATCCAGGTAATACAAATATTTAAAACTAAATTCATATTTAATACAAATATTTAACTTAATATTTATTTATTATTACTATATTTTTCCCCTGGCCCTTTAAACTAGTTTTAGTTCCCTCCGTAATAAAAAATGCCACCTCTGGCTTTGCTAAATCACAAAATGAAGTATGCCTGGCCCAACATGTACATATCCTGGACTCGACTGGACTGGTGTGCGTGCCAAAGGAGCCGTATAACTTTCACTTGCAAAAGAGTCTTAAAAAGGAAAGCGCCTGGGTTTTCCCCGCTTTTGCCGCGCAAGCACAGCTTTTGTTGTTATTGCTTTGTTTTTCCTTTTTGGCCGTGGTTCTTGTTTGCTGCCTTTGCCCTCTGAGACGGCCACTTTCGCTCTCCGCCTTTGGCTCTCTCACATTCACATTTCTGCCAAAGCATTGGTATTTGTGTATTTATGTTTGTATTTGTGTTTGTCATGGCATGGGTATTGGTGTTGGTGTTGGCATCGGTGTTGGCCCGCTTTTGGCTTTGTGTTGTTGTATAGTTTTGCGGCAGGTGGGTGGAATGGGTGGAAATTCAGGTCCGTTCTTGGCCAAGTTGATGTGGTAGTTTAGCTTATTGCTTTTCACTTTGAAGTGGCTTATATGGATATTTATTACCATGTCGGCTGTATTTGAATTTCACTGGCTCCAAGCACGCGCCAGCTCTCTTATTTTCTCACACTTTTCCCCGCTTTTCTTATGGCGCTTGTTTTTCCTTTCCTTCTGCTCTAGTATTTGCCTTTGATATGGTGGCCTAGGGGTAATACTTCAACGTCTTTTTCAATTTTCCCTTCGCCAAGTTTGGTTTGTGAATGAAAACGCATGAAATACGTGGCTCGGTTTCGTTTTTCTATTATTTTTTGTGGGCCAGTTATTGGCCATTGTTTTGCGGGAGAGTCGCTCACCCGTCGTCCTTCGGTTAGCAAAATTATGGAAATAATTAGCATGCACCGGGAGAAAAAAAACCAAACTAGGTATTTGCCTGCATATTCAGATGGCTGCCGCCTGCCTGCGGTCATTTCCGTTGCCATATTTGTTTGTGGCCACGACAGCTGCACAAATGAATTGGCCAAATGGCACTGGGTGGATGCTGCTGATTTTGGGGCTGCTTATTAAATATTTTATGCTCTTCTGTTTGCTCTGTCTCTCTCCCTGTGTGTGTTTGCCTGGCATTGTCACTTGGTCCAGGCATTTAATGCGGTTGTTCAAACAAGTTTTGGCCGGAAAGCTCGAACGAAAGCGAGAACGCTCTCGGAAAATGCTGAATGTGCGACACCGCAATTATGTGTTGCCTACTTCTGGGGGATGAGCAACAGGGCGTATGAGCGTAATGCTGCCGCTGCTCTGATTGCGTTTATGCCAAGAATCATGACGCCTGCTAAGTTTTTTGATTAAATATAAATAAATTCAAATATAATTTAATTTTATTAATTATTTTTGTAGAGATTATGCTAAATATTTAAGGCATTCTTTGGTTTTTTTTCCTTTTGGTTTAATTATTGAGTCAAAATTATTATTAACCATATTTATGTCAGGTTAAAAATTACATTTATTTCTACTTAAATTTTATTTCCAACCCTGAGGCACATTTCCCAAAAATCCATAGCATAAACGCTATATTTAAGGCCGGCTCTGTTTACCTCACATTTATCTTCAAGGCGAGTGAGAGAGAGCCAAGATTAATTTTGTTAGCTCGACCTTTTTGGCCATTTGTGCTTGTTGGCTTTCGGTTCTCGTTTCTCGGAGCGTGTCGAAATAAATCGTCTTAGTTGTGTGTTGGCTTGCTTTGACTTTAATTGAATTAAATTGATTTTGCTCCACTCGCCAGCTATCCAAGCAGCCGGCCAGCCGGCAGTCATCAATTGCGAGGCCAGGTGAGAGCGATCTGCCTCCCCCGGCCACCGCTCTTGATGTTTATAAATAGAATTTTCTAATCCGGACCCCTAGCACCGCAAATTTGACATGACAATCAACTCAACTTGGACACGTATTAGACGCACACTCCGCACACACCGAGCTGCCGCACACTCGATCCGATGTTTATGTTTTTCCAATCAATTGTGTCACAAACATGGCTATGAAAATAAATACATCCCCGCCCGACGTCGCAGGACCCACAACCCAGGACATTCTGTTACTGTTGTGCTTCGACGGATAAACACACCAACACAAAGACGGCGACTCCGTCACCGATACAGCTACAGATACAGATACAGATACATTTGATGGCCATTCTATGGCATAAAACAATAACAAAAGCGTGTTCAATGTGGACAATGAACCGAAAATGAAAATGAAAATGAAAACTCGCCGAAATTGATAGATACATAGATACAAGTTCAAATGTTGGTCGAATGCCGTATAGTTGGGATCCATGGCAGCCATGAAACTGCAATTTTCAGCCATTGTCCGCGGCTCCGGTCAGTGATTGTTCGTTCGGACTGTGGGACAGTGGGCCCCAAATGTGATTGACTGCACACACAACTTTTAAGTGGAAACTCGATGGCTCACACTGTTTGATCTGTGGCCATGGTGGGTAAAAGTTTGTTCAACCTTAACGACTGTCATATTTGCGGACGGAGTGCAAAGTGTATGTGTTGGAAGCGAAAGGTGAAGCCATTTCGCCAGGTAAATGGTCGGACAGTGGTGCCAAACGGTACAGAAGTTTTTAACAATATTGCTGAATAGACACTCTCTGCGGAGTTTGAAATAATACAGTAGTACCTAAAAAACACGTACACTAGGCTAATAATAAATTCATATCAGGTTTTCAAATAGTTTTTACAAGCTTTTGTATAAAATGCTTAACAAATTATTTAAAATATTTGATTCCTTAAAATATGAAAGCAAAGATCTAATTTTACAGCATATTCCTGAACCCTTTTCCGATTAGTTTTAGGTCATTAAAGATTATATTTAATTTTCTAAATATTTTAAATATCATTATTATTGGTTTTTCTTTCTTCTTTTAAATTTCTTAATAAAACTTTTATAATTTTTAATTCCACTTATTTTTCTAATATTTAATGGCAATAGTTATCAAACAAATTCTACTTTGCTTTGAACTAATCATAATTATTTTTGTGACATTTCTTTACAGTTGTTAATTGGGTTAAATTAATTATTTTCACCTCCCCCACTGGAGTTTTTCATATTCACTGTGGCGGAGGAAAAGTGATGGAAATACTATGCACTGGCCGCGTTGCTTTTTGCCGTTTTTCGAACGGGGGGAATTCGAAATATTTTCATAAAAGCCACACAATCGGCCAGAATAATTCACATTTTCGGCCATGCGTTGACATCCCCCCACAAGCACCGCCCCCCAAGAATTTTCCCATAAGCGTATAGGTCTGTGTTTGTTGCATAGTTTTCCCGGGAATTGTTGCTGCCGGGGGCCCATATTTTCGTATATCGTATATTTTCGTATTTTCGCATTTTCGCATTTTCAATTTCTATTGTTGCTGTCATGTCTGGGGCACAGTGCCTGCCGCCATGCCGCCTAGCTGGGGCTCAACTTGTTAATAAAAGTTTACCGATTTTCGGACGTCGCAAGAATGATTACTGCCACACTGCACACAATTTAAAGTTTTGCCCGCTCATACATAAATCAGGGGCAAGGAAAAACCCACTCGGCGGCGTTTCCCGACAAAAAGAAAGCAAGAGCGACACAAAAAAATATTGTCCGCGAAAGTTGCCTCCGCTCCGGTGCGTGCAAAGTTGTTTAGTGAGAAACTTCAACTGGACACGGCCGAAACCGCAGTTGGCCAAAACGCAAAATGGTACAAAGTGTGCCATGCGGTTGCGGGTGGGGTGCTGGTGGTGTTGGTGTTGGTGTTGGTGGTGGTCCGCGGTAAAATTAATAAAAGTCGTAATAATACTCGCAATTTCCTTTCAGCGCCGCCCTGCCATCGCGCATTTTCCTTTGCCTTTGTTTCCTCTGCCTTTTGCATAATTTTTTCTCTTTATTTTTTTATACAAACTCACACACATTTATTTTTTATATATATATTTCTTTTTTTTTTGTGCTGCTGTCCAGCTTTTCCGTTACTGTGTGGAAATTCCTCAGCTCTTTCCCGATGCTGGACGATGGGAAGTTTTTGATTTAAATAGTTTGGCTCCGGCATTTTACTGCTTGGCTGGCATTTTTGAGCTGCCATCGACTCCTACAAGTCTTTATTATTTTTATTGTGCTTTTTTTCGCCCCGTTCGGATTCCTTGGCCGCCGGGGCGGGCGGATTGCTCATATTATTATTAGTAAACATTATGGGCAAGGTTAGGTCATGACGGGGTCGCCATAAGGCTCCCATTCTTCGGTTTTCTCCGGCAGCGGAAGTTGGGCGGCTGGGGTTGACTTATCGTCGCCATTTTCAGCGACGACGAGTCTTCGTGCATAAATAATTTGTTGGGCATTTATTATTTGTTTTAGGTGTAAATATTTCAAGCTCACAAGTGAAGCGGGCCGAAGAAAAGAGGTCGAGGTTTATAGCTTAATTATTCCCATGCATGAAACGAGCCTCCTTTGAGGCTCCGCTTCCTTCTTAGGGGGCTTTCTTCCCAGCCATTGTTCGGTAACCCCTTTTGTGTGGTCTTGGGCTCCTTTTTTTATATTCCTTCCCAGCACACGCATATAATACATAATTTTTTATGATTTATAAAATGTTTGTTTGTACGTCTACGCGTCTGCGGAGGAAGGGGTCAGGGGCCAGGGGCCAGGGGTTGGAGTATAATTTTAATTATTTCCTACATGTGCGCGGTTTATTAATGGCCACGTCAGCTCAGCTCAGCTCGGCTTTTTCTTGCTTTCTCCCTCCGCTCGCCTTTTTAATGGAGGTCAACTTTAGTTGGACGAAAAAATGCATAAAGATTTATTGCATTTGACAAGTTTTTGTTAATGATTATGGCACGTGCTATGGTCGCTCCCTTTGCCAAGGTTTAGCGACCCCTTTTTCTTGACTTTAATTTACAATCCCTTTGGGGAGGCAGGCAATAACCTTTCAAGGATCTAGCGAGTGTGTGGGTGCATGGAGAAAAACAACTAAAATATAGTTTTTCTCAAAATTAGATACCTAAATTTATACAAGTTTTTATTATAATTATTTGGAGAATATATTTGAAAATAATCCATTTAATTATCTTATATAGCAGAACATTTTGAGATTCTTTATTAAAAGCTCTTGTTTCTTGAAATTTTAAGTAGTTAAAATATAGGAATATTACAAATAATAATACTTTCAAACTTTTTAAGAGTATATGCAAATTTACAAACATCAAACCACATTTTATTATTTTATATCTTTTCTTTACCTAGAAAAATAATGTTGCCATTATAATCTCTCTGTCCCCAAATTTTCTCCCTGTGCATATATGTACATCTTAGATGGTAGTGGTTTTGCCTTATTTTATGAGCTTAATATTCAATATCCTTAGACATGTGTGCCCTTGGCCACCGAAGTCACGCAGTGTCAATAAATTAATATAAATGTCACTTGCCAGACTGCATCCCATAAATTTTTCAATCATTTGGACAACGCAGCAGTTTTTCCGCCGCCCGCCGCCCACCACCCAATCTCAACCATTTCCGGCCACGCCCCCTTAATAGGACGTGGGTGGAAATACCGTTACAAAAGCACAAAACTGATTTGAATTTAATTACTTGCTTGGCATATTTTGTTATTTTCCCGTCCGACCGTTAAACGTTATGCAAATTGCTTCGACTTACAATACAAGAAAATGTTTCTTTTTTGTTGCCACTCTCGCTGACAAATTGTTGATGAACGTTGAATATATATTTTCTTTTCTTACGAAAGAAGTGAAAATGTGGATGGGAGATGGGTTTTCCCTAGGACTTTAGAGGTGTGTGTGTGTGGGGGGGGGGGGGATGTATAATTGCATTTTCGTGCCGGGGAACGGGAGACGTTAATGAGCGCTACCGAAACGCGCTGCAATGTCAGCCTTACTAAATCATCATGCCAAAAGCAATGGCCAACACAGGCCTTGACGTTTCGCCTCAAAGGGAGGTGGGTGGAGGTGGGTGCCGGTGGGGAGTGGGTGGTTCAAATCGGACCTGGTCACAGATATGCTGAGGCTGAGGGAGGAGGCCTTCGCACAAACACACATTCGCATATCAGATGTGTCCTTAGCATAGCCAGTGACATTTTCTGCTCCATTATTTTCATCATGTCTGACAGACGACATTTCAACATGCAACTAGCAACTAACGGGGGCAGCTAACACCGCCAGCCTTTCCATCTCGCATCTCGCATTTCCCATTTTCCCCCCTTTTCCGGGGCTTCCTCACCCACGCAGTAACACGTATGGTAACTGTAACCCGAACTGTAGCTGTGAAATGCACACAGAAAAGAAAATTACAGTGTGGAAAATTAATATCTAAGGTTGGTAAATTAAAGAAAATTTGGGGAAAAAAATAAAAAAATAAATATAATAAAGAAATAATAAAGAGCGCCTTAGTTAAAGATATACAAGCCTAGCCGCTACACCGTAGTATAAGCCTTGTTCCTTAAAAAAGAACAGAGTTTTTTCCAAGGAGTATTTATACTTATCACCCTTAATATATTTATAAATAAACCTTGACATTTTTAAATTTTCTGAAACGATTTCGTTTAGTGCATTGCATCCGCAAAGTGCTGCCAAGATGCCTTGCCGCACTCCTTTGCCTTCTTGCCCTGTCATCCTTCTGCCTCTCACGTCCTCCCACTCCCTCCCTCTCTGGATGTCCTTGTGCTCAAGTCGGCCATTTGGTCGTGTCTGCGTTAGACACCAATATATTATGGCATTGTCGTGGTGTGCGTGTTCGTGTCCTGTGCGTAAGTGGCAGTTCCCTGTTGCATGTGCCTTTGCCCGTGCATCTGTCTGTCGGTGTCTGCGTCTGTCTCTGTTTATATGTATGTGCAGCATTCGTACTCCCACCTAAGAATTCCATGGGTCTTACGTACACCCGCTTATTACACCACACACCAACGTATCTCAGGATCCTCGGACACAGCGTTAGAGCGTCCTTGCGACTCCTTCTCACACATTCAGACCATCCTCATTCGCTTAGGTCGAGTCAGCATTTTGCATTGCAAATATTTATACCCTACTTAGGTTGAGTTTTATGTGTGTGCCCATGGAGTTTGCTCTGACTGTCCGATTTCAGAATGAAGCAGATAGCTCAGATTGAAAACTGGTACAGTGGGGAGGGAGTATGATGTACCGAATGGAATATTTAGTAATCGTAAATTAAAGAAATATTTAAATATATTAAGAAGTCAGGAAATAACAATATAAAAGTGCACAAAATAAAAGACAACACGTTCTTTATAATTCAAAAGAAATATTAGCCTTCTGTTCTAAACTAAGACGGTATTTTTGTTCAAAAGAGATTAAACGAAAATATTATATGTTTTGACTTAAAAGTACAATATTATTGTATGTTCTTACTTAAGATCATATTAATATAAGTAAAGAATTATAATTTAATACGAAAATCCCATCATATTTAAAAACTTTAACCTGATGCTAAGCTTAAGCTATGTTTTTATTTATTTAATAACACCATACATTTTATTTTGAGTTCACTTTCCCACAATTTCCACTGTTAAAGCAGTGTTTGTCCTTGTGCATTTTCAGAGCTTCGTTTAGTGTGGCTTTTCCTTTTTTGTGAGCCACAACCACCACCACATGCCATGCAATTAATTTGGTGCAATTGCATGCCATCGAAAATAATATACAGAGATGGAATATTGTAAATGCCATCTAGACATATTTTGCATGCAAATTTGACACTTTTTGCCTCATTATTTGACGCCATAATAATAATACCCGGGGACATGGCGGAAAGGGGAAAAAGGGGGCCTGGCAGGATGCCGGCATATGTGTATGTGTGAGTTAATAAGGAAATATCCTTTTACACATGTGACCCTAATAATTTCCCCGAGTTCTTAGGTTCCGAGAGCAGCCTGCATTACTAATAATAATGCCATTGTATGCACGCGTGTCTGTGTGCGGGCGTTAGTATGGGTCCTGTGTCCTATATGTGTGAGTGTGTGTGTGTGTGTTGGTGGGGTATTTTGTGCTGTGTTGTGATTTATTGCATTCGTGTGCCAGATTTTACAAATGTAATGCGCCACACTATGGCACTCCTCCTTGGTCCCTATTCCTGGCTCATGCATATGCAAAGTTTCGAATATTTTGCCCTGCGAATATGTCGCAATGTGTGTGAGTGTGTGTGTGTGTGTTAAGAGGGGGAGTATCTATGTATGTGTGTGGAGGAGTTCTCGCATAAATATTCCATACGGAGTCATATTTCTTTCCTTCGTTTTGTATGCGCTCCACTCTTTCAAAGTGGCGTGGACATACGTGTCGGAATTATTTGACTTCCGTTTTCCCATTTTTTTTTTCTCTCATTTTCATTCCCATTTCCAGTCCGCTTTCTCCAGTTTTC
Source organism: Drosophila truncata (assembly GCA_008042515.1). Lineage (NCBI taxonomy): Eukaryota > Metazoa > Arthropoda > Insecta > Diptera > Drosophilidae > Drosophila > Drosophila truncata. Next base: position 282,512 of record VNJQ01005887.1, on the reverse strand, counting down.
GGCTTCTGTTTCGGTTTCAGTTTCGGGTATAAGATGAATATGAAATTTTTATTAGCTTGCAAAAGTTGTAAATGCAAATTTGTTAAGCGAACCAAACACACAGACACACACACACGCATCCCAGGTCTCCTGTTGCTCCGCTAGAGCATACATCACCTGGCTTGTGATGTAAGCGGAACTTGTCAATTCATGGAGCAGAAAAATCCGGATTTGTTGCATGCATTTATGCCATGGAACAATCTTGAAAGCTAAAACGTTGTCAGTCGATTGCAAATGCTCACAGGATCTGTGAAGCTGTGAACTGTGATGGCCTCCATTTCAAATATTACGTATACGCACGCTGCCACACACAAACACACACAAACTCGAATGGGGAATGGCAAAAGGAAACTATCTGTGGCAATGCGCATAACTATGCATAATTGTTGTAAAATGTCTGAACTCGAAAATCTGATAAATTATAACTGCAAAGTTTTTTGAGTGCGCCAGCAAAATTTTAAGCAATTCCAGCCACGCCCAGCCAGGGAGGGTCTCTCCGTCCTCCATTCCTCCTTTGTTCCATGAAAACGTAACTGAATCCCAGGCAAAGCCAAAAGTTGAAACATATTCAATTTATGACTTTAGATGAAAATTCCCCCAGCATTTAAATCACTTATGCACTTAATCAGTGCACTTAAAATGCAAGAGAAGTGCCACAGCAGAGACACTCTGACAGAAGCCATGAGAAGAAAATCGCAATCATTTCGGAAGGGGGCACTGGTTAGCAAAGTTCAGAAAATGGTCTTGGAAAGTTGGGAAAAGAATAGATTTTGTCATAATAAGTAAAAAATGAAAAGTTATTTATTAACATTTAATAAGTTTAGAATAATTGAAAGGGTTGGGGGAGCCTTAGATGTCTTTTCTAGCGTTGCCTCGAATTCGTTTATAAAAATGTATACATATTTGTGTTCACTTTTAGATATTCTTGTAAATTCTGAAATATTTTTACTATTTAAGATTCATATTTTATTAATATATATATTTAAATTGACAATTTTAGATTCTTTTCACTTTTTTATATTAAAATGTTGTTTAAATTAATTTGTTTGGTTATTATAATTAATTTAATTTAAATAAGTCTTGGCAATTTATCGGTAGAGCAGGCAATTCTTAGCCTCAGAGTCGTTCGTTCGATCCCCAAGTTGGGCAATTGTTTGTTCCTGATATTCGTTAATATATTGCTAAATTAAAAGTATATTTTAAATAAATAGAGAAAAAATTAAAAAGTAATTCGCCCAACGTGGGGCTCGAACCCACGACCCTGAGATTAAGAGTCTCATGCTCTACCGACTGAGCTAGCCGGGCATTCGAATTTTGACTAGCCAGAGTTCGGGCAAGCTCTTAAGCGATCTAAGTAAAATAGAATATCTAAAAATAGACTCCGAAATATAATGCTAAGGAATGTAAAAAATAGATCGTTTATGAATGTTTATTTATATATAAGAAAACTATGTGTGATTTTACAAATAGAAACACAAGAACAAGAATGTCAGCTAATTTTAATTATAATTCTTCGCATGTTTTAAAATTTTTTAATCACTTTTGTCTTATAAATTCTCAATTATATTAACGTATATTTAATTAATTCACTATATGCCACCGAAAACTCTTTAAATATATTTCTCCTTTAGCTTGAAGACCAGTGTATATCATGGATTGCGTGTACGCCATTTGATTTTAGATTGCTTTTGGGGTGGGGCAGAGCCAAGAGAAAATGTTGACACTTTTGATTACGCAGTATAATGGCTGCCCGTTCCCCCCGGCCCCCTCGATCAACAATCGGTTCTATTCGATTCAATATATAGACGAGTATACATATTTACATGTGAGGTCTGCAGGAATGCATTCACGGCCGACTCCTTGGCCCAGAAGTCCCGCAGTGTCGCCTTCTCCGGTGGCTCCCTGCCCGGATAAGCGGTCATCTCCGTTGTGGTCGATTCGGCGTACATCGATGTCGATTGCTATTACAATTACACTCACACACGCATCCGCACACCACTCACACACCCTCTCTCTCTCTTTGCTGGCTACTTAGCCTAGTTTTGGTTGGTGTATATTTCGGGCACAACACGCCTTGACTCGGATTCGGATTGGGAAATAAATGAATTTAGAGCACGTGACAATTTGCGCCTTGATTTATGCGCCAAGGTTCTCCTTGTCGCTGCTTATTTATGCTATTTTTATTTTTGGCCGTAATTTGAATAATACGTCCGTATAAAAAAGCATTTATCACCGTTGATATAATTAATGTCACTTGCACAAACACAATATGATGATGCGGGGAGGCAGCAGCATATTTTCGGAAATTAAATAGCTGCCTCGACGATTGCGATTCTGATTGTGATTTGTTCTGGTGCGTGGGAGCAGGAGCAGAGTCCTTGGCGCGAATTGTCCTTTTTCGTTGTGGCCAGAGAGACAGAGTTTTGCCATGTAACCGCATTAGCCGCTGCTAGACACCAAACTGTGCCTACGGCCCTTCTTCAAAAGTCCTGAAAGTCGCTGAAAAGTTTCCCAGCGGCGCGTTTTCCAAACCGCAGCACACAATATGACGCAAAATATTGCACTGCATACATAAACATAAACAAAAGGGGTGGCGGAGGGGCCGAGGTGGAGAAGGACGATTTGCTGGGAAAATGGAAAACGGCCAAGAAGAAGAAGAAGCGTCTTGACACGTCAAGCCTGTGTGTGTGTATTTGTGACATGGTCTAATGGCATTTCCAAATAGCTTAGCGCAAAAACTTCATACAACAGTCACTCTCTTACACACACACACACACACTCGCACACTCACTCACACTCTCTCAACTTGTCAGGCCATCAACAACGACAACAACAACAACAAGAGGAACAGGAACAACAACAGGGACTACAGGCTACACCAACAATGGCGACGTTTCAATTGCATTTCCGTTTGTACCAGTTTTCATTTCAAAACTCATAAGTTTCAGACGACATCAACGACGACGACGACGACGACGTGACCAGCGGGCTCCTCTGCCTCCGGTCCTCCTTAGTCTTGATACACAGAAAAAAATTTGCATATAGCTTGAAAGAAATATTTCTGAGAAAGTTTTTTAGCAGGAACTTATCATCCGTTTCATTTATACAAAAATTAATAATTAGAAGCTGGTAAAATGCGGTTTAACCTCTTTAAAATATTACTAATTTCTGTTTAGAAATAAATAAATTAAATAAATTGTTTTTTTTTTATTTACTTGTAGTATTTGTTTAGGACACTCAAAAGCTATTTAAAATTTAAAAACAGAACTTTTTAAATCCAATTTGAAACCTCTTTATTACTTAATTCTCTTTTTGTATTTATTTTAGCACGAATCTCCTTTATTATTATTTTTTTTTAATATTTCAAAACCAGCTTTAAGATTTTACCAATTTTTAAGTTTCTTAAGTTATTCTTCTCCTTTCGTCAATAATTTTTCACAGTGCAGCTAAGAAACACGCTGTGGCTGACAGCGCGGGACAACTGTTTGCAAATTCTAAAAACTTTTCAATATGTTTGACGACGTGTGCCATTCACAATGGGTGGAAAACACTTTTTGCTTGTTTAAGCGAAGGTGGAAAACGGTGAAAGGTATATTCGCCAGGTAAACGAGAAAGTTTTCTTGAGGAAATAATGGATGGCTGCGAATAAAGATTATGTAAATACAAACATTACAGACCAGAATATGCAAGATATCCAAATATTTAAAGTTGGTTATGCTTTGGGAGTTTTCTTGAATTTTATATTACAAGTTTTTGTACAAATACAGTTTCTTATCTTATAAACTCACTATATATATTTTTTTTTAGTTTAAATAATAATTGCTGTTAAAGCTGCTCAGGATTGTTTTGCATATTCCTTATAAACCTATTATTTTTCGCTACCATTTTTATCAACCATTTTCCTGGCTTTGCGAATTACTTTTTTAAATAAACCACATTTTAACAATTTTTTTACAACCCCAAGTAGCACGCTATTAAAAGTTTGAAGAGTGATGCCAACGCTATAGTGCTTTTTATCGGGCTAACTACATTTTAGTTCCCTTGTGCAGCACGGCAGGGCCAGCTTTGGCCCAAGTGAAAGTTGTTGTCTATGGGAAAAACAACGGAAGTTTGCCACGCCGAACAACCTCAACCCTTAGTCCTCCCCTGGCCACTATTCTAGCCCGGTACTTCCACTTTACCACTTGAGCCGCTTGACAACTTTCACCATTAGCGGAACAACGGACAAACACCAGCACACTCGCTCACAATATGGCACACACAAGTCGAATTTGTAGTCAGCGCCATCAATTCGAGTTGAAGACATTCCCCAACCGCCCAAGCTACCATTTTCCCATTTCCCAACCTCCCTACTCCCTACTCCTCACTCCCTACTCCCTTCAGGAGGAGGCCTGTGTTTTATTGCCCTGTGCGCTTTGAGGGCGACAAGAATGTTTGGCGAGTGCTTTACAGCACCACGGTCCGGTGGATTGAGTTGTTTTGCATAGTTTAAAGCGAGTGACGTCAGTGGCAGAATTATGAAAATATCATAAGGCGGAGAGGAAAAGCGGAGCTGCATTCCTAACCCCGGGAAAACTGGTCTGGGTACGCCTGTAAATAATTTATTTATTCCCCCTCCAACGCCTCCAACGCCTCCACCGCCTCCTCTAACGTTTAGTCGACTTCCCTTTCTGCGGGGAATTTGTTGTCATTTATTACAGTTGCTGCCAGTTGGCCACTTGCTTTTTTGGCAACAACCGCGTCCGTGTTGCCAAACGTGGGGCGAACGAATAAACAAATAGCCAAATAAGCAAAAGGGCTACAAAAAAAATATTTCTGCAAATTCTAATTACTGTCATTTGGCTCTGGCTTAAGTTTTTCTCGCCGGCTGCGGCTGCGGCTGCGGCTGTGGCTTTCGGATCTTGGCAACTTTTGCCAAGGGCCAGCATAAATTGGCTTTCATGCAGCCAAAAACTTTTCCCTGCTTTCTCTCTATCTCTATCTCTCTCTCTTTTTCACTTTTTCACTCTTTGTTTTTGATTAAGTTAATATATTTTAATTTTGTTTTATGGCGGGAAGCAGTAGTAAAACGAGTGAAATTATTACAGCTCATCTTAAACAAAACAAAAGTCGTTTGCCATTTATGGACCAGTTAATGTAAAAGACTTCTCCAAAATAGGGAAGGAGAAATAAGGGCTTCGTCGATGATTTAAATAGCCAATCCTAGTGCCCCCTTTTTCCCACCCCCGAAAAGGGGTAGGCAAATAAGTTCAACCCTTTTTATGTTGCTCACTCGATAAACTTTTATAGTTCCTGTTACTGTGGCAGTCGCTCCTCCAATTGATATTCCGTGGGCCAGGCGTCGCTTAAACTGTCCTCGGCTATTTATTTAACCCCAGTCTCCTCGCTGCTGCTGCTGCTGCTGTTGCAATTAAAAACGCTGATATATGTTCTTTTTACAATTCAATAAATTTACGCAATGCTTTACTGTTGCCAGTCCCCAGTCCTGGCTTTTAATGCAATATTTGTGTTCGCCTGTGCGCGCTTTTTGTATACAATTTATTTTGACTCTGTGGCGCGGCGAAACGAAACCAAACGAAACGAAACGATTCAGAATCTTGCAAACCAATGACAGTTTAATTAATTGCCGCACTGTAATGCGTTTTAAATTGTCATGTTTATACGGAAAAATGCTCGGCAAGGGCCTCGGTCCTTTTGCTGGTTGTGGACACGGCACGTCCTTTATGGTCAGTGTGTGTGTGTGTGTGTGTGCGTGTCTGTGTGGGTGGCTTAATGCCCGATTGTGGGACAATGGGGGAAAATCGCCAGTAATAAAGCAACACAACTATATTTTCATTGTACTGGCACTGGGTCTGATTGAAAAAGTGCTTTGAAGAAGTCAAAACAAACAATTGTGGTCAAGCGGAATGAGAAAATGAGTAAGAACATGGTTTTCCAAGTCAATAAGAGAGTTTATCTATTTTCTGTTTCTTATAAACAAAGTAAATAAATAAAAGAAATCGAGTAATTAAGAATTAAAGATCAATCATAGCAAGTAAGCAATAAAAAGAGACTAAAAGACAAGACTGAAGGCTTCAAGATGCCTCAATTTATATTTGAATCTCTTGGATTTGCTTCAAAATCGAAATGAGCCCACTGTAGCCCTTTAATTCATGTGTGTGTTTATGGGCAGAAGGCTGTCTGGCTTGCTGGCCGGGTAATATTGTTTTACATTTGTGTTTCATTGTTTTTAATAATTGTTATTATTGTTCGGGGCTGTTTTTCGATTTCAACACCTACATATTTTCATAGGAATTTGCACATGCGGTTGAATGACCCCATTCCCCGCTCAGCTCGCATCGCTAATGCAATTTCAATGGCCGCAAACTACAACAACGGGCAATTTAAATGTCAACCGCAATGAGGATGATCGAGTGCTTATATATATACATATATATAATATAAACATATTTATGCACCGCATGTGTGCGTTAAGCCTCGGCATGCAACTGCTCTGATTTGATAAGACGCTTAAGTGCTTCGGTTGGACTAATTTATTAAAGTGCTTTATTAATGCCCTTACGAAATCCCGGCCCCAATTGCGTCGTGGCATCTGGATGCTCCTAATTGTGAGTCCTGCCCGAAGGAAAACAACAAGGACAACGGCATTCAGCAGTCGCCAGTATAACAATGGCGGTCTGGGTCACATTTTCCGAGCCAATGCGCCTGCAACACGGCGAATGCGTAATATTAATAGGCGTCTACGTAAGCAAAATCTCTTGGCTCTCGCTCGCCCGTTCCACGTTTCCATGGCTCTACGGCTATGAGCTTTTGCCATAATTGCAAAACGCCTTAAGGCTATAGACGCGTTCGAGCCTATATACACATGTCCATACATATGTAAGGCACATAATTATTACTTCAGTGGGTAGGCCTCAGAGTTGCCGAAGAATGGGCCCTCTTTGGGGTTAAATGATCCTTAATAATACGGATTAATTTGGTTATCTATTGTGAGAAAAGCCTTTGAACAGTAAAGACGATGCCAAGCATAATTAGAGAGATGTGTCTGATAATTAGCTGATGGAATAGAGGGTTCTGTTGCGTAATGAATATGATAATATCGTGGTTAAGCAATACCTTAGGGATAAGGCTTTACGGAATATCTAGCATGTCTTTATTCTATATAAATATATCGATAAATCCTTGTTCATATATTTAAATCATTAACTACAAAAAACCAAAATCTTTAATTCATAATTTCTCCTCATTTTCATTTACTGCCAACTTTACAAACCCCCCATCGACGCCTCTGAGATAACATTCACGCCCACTGCACTATGAATTTGCCTTCATTATGTGCTCACCAAAATAAACACACACAAATATACACTCACATATATAGATAGTACTTTGGTCCATGATACATATCCGCAAACATGCGTTTATATTGTCCAACAATTTGGCGACTCAATTTGAACTTGACTTCAATTAGTCTCCGAGGCGTGACACAAATTGTTTGTTATTGTTCCCTGGCCTGAAAGCCATTTAATCAAAGTAATGTAATTTTTCAATAATCGAATCTATACGCAGACCGAAGCAATTATTTCAGGGCCTTTTCATTCGGCCTGATTGGCAAACAATTTTAAATGAAAAAGTGCAGCGAACAAAAAAATTGGCAGCGAACAACAAATTAAGAATGCGATGAAAGGCGGCAATTAAACGGTAAAAATCCAGTGGCCAGGATGCGATTTTTACCGGCTCCTCCTGCTGCTTCCCCTTGCCGCTCCTACTGCTGCTGTGCTGCTTCAGAATATCCCCTGAATATCCTGATGCTCTGCAGCAGTTACGTGTGCCAACTGTCAATGCAATCAGTAGCCGTAATGCTGCCCGGGCGGACAACTCAAAAATGTAAATCAAGCATGCCTCTGATGACGCAGTCAGAAAATCATTAAAATGAGCCCACAATGGCACCGGCCAGCGAGGAGTCAGCAGTGGACAACAGGACAGCAGAGCAAGGCTTAAAAAAAAAAGGACGAGTCTGTGAGTCTGTGTTTATATTTGTGTCAAGCAATTAAAAAATCATTGCAGCAGCAGCAAACAACCGGGATAAGTTCCAGAGAGTTCACCGAGTGATGGACTATAAAGTGATGCTTAAATGTTATATAGTTTTAAGTGCTTTTACTATAAATTTAATTAAATTAGCCTTGGGGTTTATTTATAAATACGGCCGCCCGCTTTAATATACTATAAATTATATAAACAGCTTTTAGAAAAAGTCCATTGAAAGTTGTTCTCTAAAAGCAGTTGTTTATTTAAGATACCTTTAAATTTCCCTAAAATTAAGGTAAATAAATAACTTTTTCATAGTATATATATATCACTCCCTGATAAATAGTTTATTGTTTAAATAAATCCTCCCTTCCTGTTACATTTTCAATGGGTATTGAGTATAAAATGCTCTTGTAATTGTGAAGCAGACGCGTCATACACACCCAAACGCGCATTACTCATACGCCCTGGTGGCCTGCACCTTTTGTTAAAGCGAGTGCGAGTGCTGCTGGGCGGAAATTCAGGTGGAAAACGTTAAGAGGAGGGGAGAAGTAAAGAGGTTGGTTGGCCTGGCAAAAAGGCAGTGGCGATGGCGTTGGCGGCAACTGAGATTTTGTCGTGGCGTTGTAAGTGAAAAGGATCACGACCACGCAAATGCGCAATTTATGTCGTCAGGTGCAGTCAACGGACACAGCTGTCGCCCGGCCCCTCGTCAGCACCTAGAGCTGGCCATAACGGGTAGCTTGTTCACCATCCCCTTAACCAGGTGGGCTATAGTTATAGCCAACTATCTGGACCCACACCCAGCCGGCTCCCTCAGCACCGGTTCATCCACATTTCACATCCCTGGCGCGTGCAACACGTAAATGGCAGCGAAATTTATCAAACGCTTTATAGCCCAAAGGCGAGTCCGAAGTTTTTGGCTTGCTGCGGTCTGGGAAAAGTCGGGAAATAATAGAGGCTGAGGTGGCAGCATACACACGTGCCACATGGGTTTGTTGGGCTTAATCTTGTTCACATGTCACTGCAGCTTGTTTGGTCATAAGTTGGCTGCCCTTCCATTCCTCTCCCAAAAAGGTGGGAGGAATAGAAAAAAATAATTGACGTGAAATCTGGTCGATTACCACCCACTCCACTGCTGACCGCCGCCGCCGCCGCCCACTTTATATGCAGTTAATTACAGCGTCGCTGACCTTGCGTGCTGCATGCCCGCATTTTGGCTTTTGTTCTCTTGGCATGCCGCTCACGTCTGTGCCAAAAATCTTAATTTCTCTGCGGCTCTGCGTGTCCGTTTTCTTGGCCAACACCGTTTCATTTTCTTTTCTTTTCTTTTTGTTTTTTTTTTTATTTTTTGGGGTGCAGCTCCATGGCGGCCAAAGTCCTGGCCATCATTCATAATTGGCGTGCTGCACCTTTAAGGCGTATTTATGGCACAGTGGCATTATCGGGCCTGCCTCGGACTGGTTGCTAAATTGCCTGATATATAAGTCCACTTTCATAGCAAAACTGCCTGGCAGAAAGGGGAATTTAAATGGAACTTCATATTGGGGTCAAGAGAGGAATTTATAAATTGCATTGCAGCCATTTTCGGGGAGGGTGTGGTGTAAAGTTGCCTAAAAAATTCCATCTCTTCGAATGCAATCTTAATTCATTTTCTAGAAAGCCCAAACATTGGCTCTCCGTTTTGTAATAACTAAATTGCATGATTCACTTGTAGTTTCACTGCAAAATTGGTTTCAAATGGAATTTCGCCCTTGGGGTCAGCTGGGAAAGTTCAAATTTTCATGAGAAACCAGCTTCCTGAAGTAAAAAACATTTTATTTTTATTTTATGCCGACTTATTGTGGGCTAATAAATAAAGCTACCTTTTCTGTCTTGTTTTCCTTTTAATGTTTTTTTTTTTTCATTTTTCAAGAAATCTGGCATAAAAATATATCTAGCTTGTGAAAGTTATAACTTTTTCAACTGGAAGTAAGCTAGAAATTAAATTCTCAAAATATAAATAAATAGTAAAAGGTTCGGATGAATTTCTGGCATCTCAACGATTCGGTTTCGATTTGGTTTCTATTAAATTTAAGACATTTTAAACCTTTACTTCTCCCGCAAAGATATAAGCCCTAAACAAATTATAAGAATATGGAAATTAAAAATGTTTTTGAGAGGAGAGAAAGGAAACTTGAATTCCTTTCGGAGAAAGCTAACAAATTCCATTAATGCTCGTTAATCCCATCCACAGTGTTTCGCCCAAAGAGTTTTCCGTCCATTGTCTTGGGTGGAAATTCCTCTGTCTCAGCCCACTGTTTTTCCCTTCGACCTTCGCAGCGTGGCGTTGGCGGTGGGGAAATTTAAATTTTGATTACAAACTGTGAGCATGAAGCAGCACTCACCCACCCACTCCGTGTCCTGGCGCCCAGCAGAGCAATTATTTGGTGAGCTTGACAAGGTTAATGCAATTTGCTGCACCCAAAAATCATTCAAATTTTCCCAGGTGGCAGGTCCGCAGGTGGGCATGGTCACGCATGCCTGGTTGAATAAATTATCATAAATGATTTTGTAAACAGTTTTAATAATTTTTTGGCCGCAAAATGAAATTCATATTATTAGCCAGAGCTGGCCAGCTGCACTTTGTGCCTTTTCCTTGGGCCTCCTCCGCCTCAGCGGACTTTGCATACATTTTTAATTTCCCTAAGTGAAAACGCCACAAGTTTTCAAATTGGCCTTTTTCGCGTGAGTTCGCCCGAAGTGCCGGCTGATTTTCTATGCATTTTCCCATTTTCCCCATTTGATGTGTATATATGAGTCCGCCTGCCATTGTTCTTTGTAGCCTTTTGTACCATGGCGTGGAGAGCCTGCGGATCGCGACCTCACACACAACGCAGCGGAGGAGCTGTGGAGCCGCTTTTGGTTGCCGAGGAGAGCGCCGCTGGCTCATCATAAGTTTTGATTTTGAGCAGTGCTGGGAAAGGATGAGGGGCCTTACACTATGAGAAAATTTATATAAAATCAAATGGGAGCTTAATTGAATATTAATCTATTATTTTAATATTATTACAAATTTTAAAAGCCTTAACAAGTCAATTTCTAAGCTTCTCCTAAAGCATCTTCAGCATGCCTTCTTGGCAGGCCTGTGAGCGAATAATTAGCAGACAAATCTTTTATAATAAATTAAAAAAAAAAATAATATAATTTAGGTTTCTGTTCTATTAACTTTCATATAAGAATTCCTGATATTTTTCCCAGTGCTTGCTGCATGCTCCATGCTGTGCTTTTGTTTGCCAGCCGCGGGCAAGGCGCGGAATTGCCTTTGCCGTTGCAACTACCAAGTTGAGGAGCCGTCGAAGTGGGTCCCGTGGAGGAGCCCTGAGGAGAATGTACAAACTAGCGGGGCTCGTTGGTTCTGGGGATGCTTGGAGTGGTGAATGCTTGCTCCTGCTGCTGCCTCATTTTTTTTTAAGCCAGCGCCACTCTTTGTCTTGGCCACTAGGAAACTCTCTGACTTCGGCGACTGCATTAGACGCATAGCTGGCTTTTGTCTTGGTCGTTATCGATTATGGCTTGCTGCCACGCCCCCGCTGGCCAATGCAGCAGCCTCTCCCTCAACCCACAAAATGTTTGGCCAAAAAGGAAGAAGAAGGTGGAAACTTTTTCAATAGTTGTTCCCAGGACATGCAGGATGTGCAGACACTTGATTGCTGCGCCCGCATGCTGCCATGTGCTTTGTGATTTGTGCGGATCTCTTTTTTTTTTGGCCAGCTGCCTCGGCCAGATGTCAAAGCCGGGAAGGGCCTTGAAGCCATCTGCTGAGCAGTAAGGAAGGACTCAGCGAAGGCAATGATTGAAATTTATGCGAAAATCAACAATTGAGAAGAGGAGCTGGCCAAGACGAGTAAGTGGCTTTTATAGACGAGATGAAGAAAAAATATTATCAGCAGTGGATTGATAGGTTTCTGATTTTATTTCTGGGGGAATTGTTAGGAATTTTTGAGATTAAGTAAATTAAATAATTCTGTGGAGAAAAGTAACTTTCGTATGGATTTATAAAATGTAAAGGAAGAGTGAAAAGTCTCCCTTTGGCAGCATTATTTAATGGAGAAATGTATACAAAACTAAACTTATTTTTTAACATTTTAATATTTATATAGTCTCTGGAAAACCTTAGACAGGTCTTTGAATCCTTTTCCTAACTTTCCTAAGCCGTCTTTCGATAAACCTATCGATAGACTCCCAGCTGACCCTTTTTTCCTTGAAGAGTTTTAGTTATTTTCCCCCCACATATGAGTGCTAGCTATGTGTTGGAAGTTTTCTAAGAGCAGCCCGTTCTCTTAGCCACTTTTGCAAGCTCTCGAGTAAGCCAACTCCTCTCGCTCGACCATAAAAAGCTAAGACCTAATTCTCGACTTGCCCTCGTCCCAGGCCGCAGCTCGTGCTAATTGTTGGTATTGTTTCCCTTAGCCAGCAAACTCCCACAGTGCCGTGAATGGGTGAGTGAGTGAGTGAGTGAATGAGAGCGAGAGAAATGGAAAGTGCTTGCATGCAAAAATGCGACCCCCTAACCGCCACCGGGCCACCCACTCCGGCCTCCCCCCAAGGACGTCCAAGGAAGAGGGAGCAAAACAAAGAAGCCAAAAGGCGAGCGCCGACGCCTTTGATTTTTAGGCCAAGTGACCAAGTTTCTCACCCATTTTGGAGTGGGACGCTGACCGCAAAAAAAACTAAAGAACGTTGAAAGCTGAACGCCAAAACCTCGTATATAGTTTTATGTATGCCCAACACACACACACACACACACACTCGGAACACTCACCGAAATTATACCAAAATATTCAAATTTATATTGATTTTGCTGCGCTAACGTGAAAACGCTCACTTAAACTTAAAAAAAAAATAATATTATGGAAAATGCTGAGTGCAGAAATGCATGCGAATCTTGGACTCACCTTGAAGGCCTTGAACGAGGAGACCACATAGAAGGCCCCGTCCTCCAGCTCATCGAGATGGTACTTGCGATCTCCATCCATGGAGAAGACATAGCGTGCACCCCGTGGCAGATCCATCTTGGGCGAAATCTTGTCCAGCAGATTGTCCAGAGAGGTCACATCCCGGCCTGGACGATAGCGCAACTCCACGCCGGGAAAGAAGGGATCCCCATTGCGGTAGAAGACCACCCGGCGTGCCTTCCAGTACGAGAGATTGTTGTAACGCGCGGCAGCTGCACTGGAAATTTCTGGCCGGGACTTGGAACGCACCAGCGGCACCACCGGCGGCTGCTCCGAGGTCTCGCTCATATTGTCCGGATAGCCGGGACTGATGGCACGGCTCTGGCGGCCACTGGTTGCTCCTCCGCCGCCGCCTCCACCTACGCCGTTCCGCTGCTGCCAGTAGTCCGGCAACTGGCGATCGGATAAACCTACCACCTGCTCGCCGGCTGCTAAGTCCTCTTCGTCATCATCGTGGGCATTCTGAATTCGGAAGCTGGAGGACACAGGGCGCTTGGAGGGACTCTTGGCCGGACTGCTGCGGTTGCTGTCGTGTCCGTTCCCGTTGATGTTACTGCCGTGCTTGTTGCCGTGGCCGTTGTGCTGCAGATTATCATTCAAATGGGGCTGCGTCGGTGGCGGCGAAACGTTTCCCTCGAGCGGTGCGTTCGGACTAATTTGTGGCATTGTTTGGCCGCTCAGAACGGAGTCGTTACTGCCAGCTGCTAGGCCATCGCCAGCACCGCCACCTCTGGCTTCGCCACCTCCTCCCCCGCCTCCTCCTTCTCCTCCGCCGCCACCGACATCCACCTCATCCTCCATGTTATGGGCCTGGCTCAGGCTGGTCATGTAGTCGTCGTTCTCTTCGTGGGACATTGTCCTGGTATTGGTATGCAGAAACACTCACTTCGGCGTTCTCTTAAGGCACTTTCTCCGGGTCACCACTTGGCTTATAGCTTATAGCTTATAGCTCACCTGGCTGACTTGGCTCACTTGGCCCACCTTGCGTGTTCGGTTTGTTGTGGTCAAAGGAATCGCTAAGGGCAGCGTCGTCGCGTCGACGCAATGCAAAAATTTGGAGCGCAAAAAAGTGGGAAGCAACTTCTTGGAGTTTTCCTCTCAGCTTTCGTTTTCGCCCGCAGTCGCTGGTTGTCCAGCGCGGAGCCAAGGAGCTCTTAGCTGCAAATTAGAAATATATGAAAGTGGTTTGGAACTCATTTCTGGAATCCCACCTTCTTTTAAAGAATTTTTACAAACAATATTGGTGGGATTTTATAAATAAAATTTTTAAAAAACATCCGAACAATTTTTAAACCTTAAATTTTATATTTTTCTTTTATTTATTTTATAAATTTCTTATTCTTCACCTGTTACAGCAACGAAAGAGCACATTTTGCAGGACTTTGCTGTTTTTTAAAGTTTTTGAACTTCATTAATATAAAATAATATATAAAAATTATAAGATTTTATATTATTTAATTAATTAAATTAAAAACTGACTTGCGTTGAAATCAGAAATAGTTAAATTATATAAAATTATATTTCTTAAGCTGCTAATAAAAATCGGTAGACATAATTTCAAAAATCATAAGTTATGTGGTTGCAATTTTATAGTGTCTTTATAAATAAAAATCAAAAGATTAGCAAATATGTTCTTTTATTATAAATAAAGATAAATATACTTAATAAATATTATTTCTAAAGGCTTAAAGTCATCGAATATATGCATTTAATTCAATAATCACATCGTCTATTGTGAAGATGCTACCCCTAATTGCCTCATTCATAATCCGGTAACAAATTGTACATATGTTCCTGCTCTTGTCCGTCTCAAGGACTGCACTTAGAAATATCAACTGTTAACCATGTCCTCTCACCCTTTGCTCAATCGATATGCCACGAGCTCTCGATGCAATGTGTCCAATGCTCCCATTGCCCAGGGGCTCTTCAGAGTCCCTCCTCTCGAATCCTGGTCTCTGCACCCAGGGCTTCCAGCTCCCCTATCCCTGCTCCCTGCTCCACGGGTCAATTGAATGGGCTGTCCGGCGAGCAGCACTTGCCACTGCCTTTGTCCCGGTAAACAGACCGGAGACCGAAGAGCCCCACTCAACCATTCGGCGTGGGCACTACAAACATTCACACTTCTGCGGGCCAAAGGGATGGAGGCTATGGAATGGTTGAGAGGGAAAAAGGGAAACTGAGTTCAGGGTTCAGAGTTCAGACCTGCTCCGCGTTCGCTGGAGAGGCCGAAAATATCGCGTATTATTTGCCCTGCCTTGCCTTGCATTGCTATTTGCTGTGCTCACACGTAGAAAAATTGGGAAATTGGGAATAAATGGTTTTAAGAGATCATAAAAGTAGTTAAATCAATCAGTTAATTGCTAAAATTATATTTAGAAAATTATAAATAAAGTGGTTACATGCTTTTAAAAATATAAGTCTAAAGGGTAGAAAGGGTACAGCAACATTTTTAGCAGTCTTTTAAAAAATAATTATTTAGTTGCTTACAAATAATTTGCTAAATATTTTAGACAATATAAAATTTATTTAAAGCTGCAAGACTGGCTATAAATATTAATGAAAATTGATGTAGAAAACCTAATCTTTTTGAATGTGGAGCAGTTTTAAAAATTACTAAAAACACCTGTTAATCCCTATATCTAATTTACCTCATAACTACAATAAACTGAGATACTTTGAAGAGTACACACAAATATCTAAAAAGAAAATATGATCTCTATATTTATTTTTCATAGCAGTTTCCCCCATTTTCGTGCAGTGCTGCCTGTGGTAAGCACCGTAAAATTGCAGACGGCTGGGAACAAGCCGACGACTCCCGGCTTAAGTGGCATCGGCATCGGTCTCCTGTGTCTTTGACCACTCCGCACTCACACACACACATACACACAGGAGTCCTCAGCTCACTAACAACCATTCAGACACACACAGACAGGACCTGGATCCTGGATACAAGTCCTTTTCACTGCATTGGAATTTCGTGTATTTTACAATTGCAACAAAAAATAAATATTTGTTGGCAGCAGGGGAATTCTTGCTGGCGGGGCCTTTTTTCAACCTATTTTTTGTTGTCCACCTGTTTTTATTTTTTTGGGTGGTGCTTTTTGGTGGGTTTCAGGCTGGGCTGCCTTACCTGTTTTATGCAAATCTGTTTTTATTGCAACACGTTGCACGTTGCTTCCCTTTGCTTCGCGTATTTATGGCCGTGGACGATTTTTTTTATATGGTTTTTTTTTTTTTGTTGGTCCGTCGTCCGGCGAAAGTGGCGATGTGGCTTCTTTTGCGGCAATTAGGTTAATGACACTTGGGTCCGACGGTTGTTGCTTTGGGTTATTTATGCACAAACTGTTGTTGCAAGCAGCATCCTGCCCCCTCTTCAGCCTCTGCCTCTGCCACTTCCGCTAATTGCCTATCAATCAGCCGCAATTGTGTCCACTTGTTTTCGGGGGGTCTGAATCGGGGAAAACACTCACGGATAAACACATTTACTTGAATCAAATTTAATGAACTCGAGATGGCGAGATGGCAAGATGGCGAGATGGCGACGGCGATGGCGATGGCTGGAGTTTATTAAAACATTTCTCTCCCTTTTTGGGTAAGAAGAAAGTTTTCGGCGCAAAACAAAAGTGCGAAACTTTTGCTTACTTTTCTGGCGTTTACCGCGATGCACAAGAAGAAATTCCGTGTGGCAACTTTGCCGGTCAAAGTGTTTTTGAATTGTGTTTCGAACTGCGCTGCCTGCTGGCTTTTCTGCTGCTGCTGCTGCTGCTGCTGCTGCCGCTGCTACTGCCACTGCCTTTCCCCCTCTTGCCACATTCCGTGCTGCCTTCGCTGCCTTTTGTCCACTCTAAATTTCCTCGGCGACGCAGCCAATTTTCTTAGAGAGTGCCTTTCCTTCTCTTTCACCCGCCTTCAGCGCGAATCGAATTACACGTTCGCCGCTGTGTGAGTGACTGACTTATGGGGCTAACTGCCCAGGTCCCCACTGCTTACCCCCCCAAAAGGAGGGGTTACCCTTCTCCGTCACTAATTGTGCCCTGCTTAGGAAAACCGCAAGCCCACTCATACACACACACACACACACACAAGCACACATACAGGTGTATAGGAAAATCCTAGGGGGCCATTTGTTAGGTTCTCTTAACCATTGGCTTCTTCGCCTTACTCATTGCACCATTGCCCATTGCTGACCAGGGGCGTAGCCATAAGCAGGAAGGGTGCCTAGCCCAGCCAGCTCCTCTAATTATTCGTAGCCAGGAGAGAAGATTCCTGGCTCTGACCGATTGATTAAAATGCTTCTTAGTCTTGGCTGTTTAAAGCCATTTCCTAGGAGCTGCAGGCCAGCAAAATGTTTACGATGACGACTCTCCAGGCCCATTTAAAGGGAATCCTCTTAAGCCTTGTGAACCCCCTGGAGCTCCTGGCACTGTGGTTAGGCGTTACGGGTTTTATTTATTTAATTCTAGGTTGTTTGTAGTTTTTTTTTCTTGGCTTCTTTTTTAATACAATTTCTGGCAATAGTAAAATTTTAAATATTTAATAACCAAGCCATAAATTTATAATTTTCAATTAAAAAACTAATTTTTGTTAGTTTTTACATTTTCTTCGATGAAACATGACTTGATTCTGATAAAGAATATTATGATTTATGTCGGAAATGAACGTTTAATTATAATACCCTGCAAATGTATCCAAAACATGCCTTAGGATATGCATTTGTTGTAGAAGAAAGCCTTTTTATCACATTACTAACCAGTTAAGAATATTAATGCCGAACCTAGAGCTCCTTGGGAGCTTCTGTTCCTATCTCTAGCAAAAATAGTAATGGAATACATAAAATAATTAACATTTTTCCCAACTATTCAACATAAAATGACTTAGAAAATGTGAAAAACCTTAACCACAGTGGCAAAACCCAAACCCGATCTCATTTAACTCCTCATTCCCCCTTTTAGAGAGGCCCTTTCCCCCGAGGGGAAATCGCAGCTTTTTGCTTATCGTGTTTATATTGTCGTCGTCGACGTTGTTGTGTGTGGCCCAGCGATTGTGTACTTGGGTTTATGTTCGTGTGTTTTGTCGTCGCCTTAGTCGTTGGCAGCACCGTCAGCCGTCTATAGTAGAGGAGGTCCTGCCATAGAGGGGACCACCGGGGGTGATGGTTATGCGCCACTCACATGCAACTCTGCCGGGCCAAAACAATTTGAGGGGGATTTCTAGCTGCTTTTGGTCGGGCTGTGAAATTTTCTGTGTCACGCTGGCCGCACGAGCAACAGTCCCCGCGAAAAGTCCGAGTACCCGCACCGTTCCAAGCCGCAGGAGAAAATTCCTTTGCCGAGTTTGCGGGGGGGTTTTTCGGGGGTAATTCTTTCATTCCAAGTTTTTTTTTTCTTTGCTTTATTCTCCTATTCTTTTTTTTTTCATCGTGGTACAATTAGGCCAAACGTTTGGGGAAATTTGTTTTTATTACAATGCTATTACTCGTGATTTGTATTAGGCGTAGGCGACTCTCTGTTAATAACTTTGTGAGCTCTCAACGTTGCGCCTTCCTGGCCGCCCTCGCATTCTTTTAAATTAATCACATTTTTGTGTTTCCACCAGGGGGTGAGGGGGGGACGGGGAGCGACGCAACGTTTTGGTGAAGTTAATGTATTATTTTAATGCCATTTCCGGCTGGCTGCGTGATTTGTGAATGAAAATCCATATTTCGGTTTAATTATTTCAGCAACCGAGTGCCACAATTGAATCATCGTCGGAAAATCGCTGAGTGTTATCTCTGCCCCGATAAATCGAAAATTCCCCCTTATACTTTATTGGCAATTTCGCCGTAATTTTCTCTCTCTCTCTCTTGGCATTTAAGCTTACTTAGCTTCGATCAGCAGCATCATTATTTGCAGTTTCATTTTCAATTATCTAATTTCCCCCCCAGCGACCACTCAAGGCAGGCAAACAACAAACTATTAGAGGAGCCAACACAGCCACGCCCACATCAGTTAACAACTCAAATAAGCTTCCTTTTTGGTTGCCAATTGGAGTCCTTCTTACCACAGACTTTCTTTCCTTGGGCCAACAAAGTACACACAAACTTGGGGGTTCTGGGGAGTTGGGCTGGAAACTTGGACGGAAGGAGAGATCACTGCCGTTTGGGTTAGTTACTTCTGGTCTAAAAAATATTATTAGTATTTTAAAAATACTAAAAATACTAATTTTACAAATAGGTTTAGGCCTTACAAATACTTAATAAAATATATTGAAGCTTGATAAAAGAGATTAATTTATATTAAGTACTTAAAATGAAAATAAAGAAATATTTATGATAAATTTCTCATTGTAACCTTATTTTATCAATAAAAATTAATTGCTCTTGATGATGTTTTTCTTATTTCAGGATTAGGACTCCAGCATCACTTTCTAACATATAGAGAAAAGCCATTTGCCATAATAAGCTCTTGCAGCGTCCCCGATAGCACCCACCAGGATGGTGGAAATGTGCAGGCTGCAGCATCTTGTTGCCATTTCGGCATTGTGCTCACATGAAGGACTCCAACGGGTGCTGCAGTAGCACCTGCAAATGCGACAGAATCCACAGACAGTCGATGGCCACAAAGGATGTTTTGTTTGCCGTAAATGCCCACTGTGCAGCGGCTGAGCACACACACGTGCTCACCTTAAATTTTCAGCTAATGTACTCACGTGCAAGCAGTCACACTCACACATACAGAGCGTGCGAGTAAACAGAAAGTGCAATGCAAGCCACTAAAAAGTCTAATGCCGCCGGCATGCATTTTGTATTGCATACTTTTCTGCGCCGTGGCCGAAAGAAAAGAAAAAGGAAAAGCGCCATAGGACCAAGGAGGAGCAGAGGGGGGAAAATGGGAGGTCCGGAGAAAATGCAGTGGAAAATATTGTGCAAAGGGCGCGGTCAGAAGTTGACAACGACAGCAGAGCCAACAATGAGGCATTTTTAATGTGACCATTAAACAATGGCAACGAGGACAATGCACATACACAAACACATACACACAATCAGGATAAAAGAGGGGCGAATGAGGGGCATTGACTGCAGTGGACAGCAGTGTCCAAAAATTAAACCCAACACACAAAGTTTGAAAGAGAAAAATTTACTAAATTGTGGGTGACTTTTCAAAGAGTATTGTTAATAATTAATAATATTTATAAAACAAAAACCTTAAATTTTATTTGAGTGTCATTTTTTTAAATTTTATAATAACAAAAAATTTGTAATTTTATTTTACCCAGCTTTTAATAATAAAAACATGTTAACATTTTAAATGAAAAACTTCCTAAGAGATTTGTACTTAAAATATTTGATTAACATCTATTTATCCCAATTATAAACCCCTAAAGATATTTATTAATTACAATATCCATGAATTCACCTTTTCCCACATAAACAAATTAATTTCAATCAAAATTCATGTAAATGGAAATCAGAACTGCGGTTTAAATGTGTTCAATTTGCCATCACAATGTAAGATTTCCTTGTTGCACACTCAAGTGACTATATTGGGTTATCCGCAACTAGCAAAAGTTTCCCCAAGTCTCGGGAATAAATATATATATAGTCGTATATGTGCGGAAAGAGAAAAGGCAGTCTTCGCATTCAGCTGATGTCAGTCGCGCGCGAAAACTTTTCAATACAAAGTATGAAGCCCATGACGCTACTAAAAGGAGACATTGAAGAATGCGACAGCCCCGATGAGGCGACAGAACAGTGCGGACAGAGAAAGTAGAACCGAGAACCCGACCCGGCCAGGAGCAATAAGCCAAGAAACGAGCCACGGTAAGGACATTTGGCCAAGCCACATACATACACATATACAACTGAATGAACCGCAACAAAGGCACTCAACTGACTCCGATAGCGACTCCGAGTGGGACGGCAGTGACTGCGACAATGAGTGCACATGGGAAAAATATTTAATAATAATGAAATAATAACAATTAGAAGTTACTTTTAATTAATAAGGCATACTGTGATGTCTACATTTATTGTGATGTAATTGTTATTATTGTAAATTTTGATGAAGCTAACCGCTAAGGCTAGCCGGAGCCCCGATTGCGGGCTGAATGAACAGCAGCAAAGGTCACAAAGGGGTTCCTGGTATTCCCCGTATGCCTTAATAAAGTATAATAAAAAACAAAAAAAATTAATAAGGCAAGATTGCAGATTGTAAATATTTTGTTTAAAATAAAAAGGGGGAAAATATAAGCTTCAACTGTTATTTACTAATCTAATCATTTAATTATGATTAAATCTTGTTAAATTTAATTTTAATTATACTTTAAGTTATTTATTATAAAGAAGAGCATTTCAAATGTTGAAATAAATAAGTTAAGTAGTACTATTTTTCTACTAATAAAGAGATTTAACACCTCCAATATAAAATCCTTTAAAAAAGTATTTAAATCTTTTTACCTATTCAACACTTTCAAATACTTTCCTATCGCAAGCTTACCTAATTCCTACATATTGTAAATTTTACAATAAAAGTTCCTAATAAATTCTAAGAATATTTTCCCCCAATGTACTTTGGCTTTGTCTTGCCACTCAGCTGCACTCGAACTCGCAACCATCGTTCTCCAACCGCCACCGTGTGTTCCCATCGAAGCTGTTGCATTTGGCCATGTTCAAAACCGCAAGCAGGGCGAGCATAACAAGAGTTCTTTGAATGAAAAGGAATCGAGTTGGAAGTTGGGTCCTCGGAATGGGGCACACACCCACAGAGGGGGGAGTGTGAGTTGGCCAACCAGGCAGCTGCCATGTCAAAATGAATGAATGGATGGGTATATGGCTGGAAGGCAAACCGACCACAAGCAGGCCAACAGCTTGGCCAACTTATATGTACGCATGTATGCACTAGGAAAATCAAATTGGGTAATTCTTTTAATTTAATTACCTTTTGAAAATTTTTAACAAATATAATAGTTATATTTTTATTAGAATGAAACCTGTAAGATTTAAGTAACATTAAGGTTTTAGCTTCTTCAGAGTAAGTTTAATAAATAATTTGTTATTACTCAACATATTTAAATATCTTCACATTTATTTTTTTCTAGTGCACAAACACATGCTTTGGCACATAAGAATTGCTTGCTAGAAAGGTGGAGGAGTCAGAGATAGGGTGCTCCTGCCAACGCATGTCAAGCTGGCCGCCCAAGAAGAAAAGCTCATGTCCTCAAATGTGAATGAGACCAGAATTGTCCTCGTCGTCGCCGTTGCCGTCGTTCCCATTCCCATTTCCCATTCTCATTCTCATCCTAGTGCTCGTCCTCGAACAAAAAGTTTCAATTGTCTCTGGCCGAGAATGTGTGAATGCGATTGTCCAAGTTTCTCATTTGCGGCAAGGGCTTGGATCCGATTCGGTCCTGCTTCCTGTTGCATGTGGGCACAATTAATTTTTGTTGCTTACATGCAGCACATGATCGCCAGGATAATGATGATGCCGATGCTGATGATGATGGGCGTGTGCCTTATGCGTCCATATTGTGCAATCCCTGCTGCCCTGATAAATGCCTCACTTGACCTGCCTCCGACCCCCGACTGGGACTCTGTACTCTTTCCCTGCTTGGATCTGGAATTTGGACTTGGTTCCTGTCCTGTCCAATGTCCTTTGTGGCCCGAAAGGAGGGTCTTATCGCCATCTCAGATAGTGTCAGCACCAGAGAAACTTTCGCCATTAATGAGTTATGCAAAGCTCGAGTGGAGACGGAGAGTGCACTTAGCGCCACATCCTGCATCTTGGAAATTTAATTTAAAGTTAAGAGTTTGGGCTTAACCCATGGAAAATCTAACAAGAATTGATTAAAAAATGTACATATAAGCATAAAGGAAACTTAAAAGATTTAAAGAAGAAGCATTTAATTTAAATTTATTTATTTATTTATATTTTCATAATCTTTGACATTATTTTTACCTCTTACCATTTCCTTTTGCTTTTTAAAGCCTTTTAAACAATTTCTAGAAATAATATTTTATTAAATTTCATCTTAAAAATGGGTTAAGGCTTTGTGGCCTGACGTTTCCTGCATCTTTTGTCGTTAATAAAGCAAATGACCAAAAAAGTTTTCCAGCCAGGAAATTAGCATTTGGCAGCCTTTTCGCTTTGAGCCAGTTGCTCTTTCCGAAAAATTTTGCCCGGCATTTTCCTGGGGAAATGCAAATGGCGGGCAAAGTGTTACGGTTTTTGGTATTTTTGGCTTCGGATTTTATTTTTTCCCGCTCAGTGGATGGGTAGCCGTGATTAGTTTAGGTCTGGGGGATTGGGATAGGGATCGGTATACCGGTCATGCCGCATGCCGCATTCAGGCGGCCACATGTTCCGCTCCGTATTCGCGCTTTTCGGCATCAAATGTTTTTCCAACGAAGGGGAGGACTCTCCTCTCGCTGCTTTTAATATGATTGCAATTCGCGCTGCAGGGCACCCGAGGAAAGGCATTAGCAGTGGCATTCACACGAATGAATGGTCAACTTTTTGGCAGCTTTGCACCAAAGTTTGTGGCTTAATGGCGGTAGTTTCTTATTGGGCAATATTTTGTTGCCTAAAAAGTGTTTGTAAACTTGTTTAAATAGGATAGAATATTTTTTGTAAAATATTTAATTAAATTAAGACAAAGTTTTATTGTAAAATGTGACTTTTTCTTGTTTATTTATAACTCAGATTTCAAACAATAACGAAGGCTTCGTCCAAGGATTTTTGGCTTAAAGGATAATTACCAGTTTTCCTAATAACTGACTCTGGCTCTCTCTCACTCAAATTTAAAGAAATACTTCAAACAGCTCTTTGTCTTTAACCTTTTCTAAATATTTCCCTAAATGTTCCACTTGAAGGACTCATCCCAATGAGCTAGGAATCTAACCAATAATCATAAGGCTCTGTAATGTAGAAAATGGCCAAAAGCAATATGAGGCCTGAGCAACAATTGCACACGAATGACATTTCTACTGGCCGCTGCACATTAGTTTCGCATTGCTGGCCTCAAATGGTTTTTCGGCCAGGCTTCGGTGTCGTCATTGAGTTTTCCGGCAACGGAGCAGACTCTCCCACCTTTTCGCCTTCCTTTACTTTGTGGTAATTAATGTGCATATGCTCGCACAGTGTGTGTTTGCAGTGTAGTGTGTGCAGTGTGTGTGGGTTTGTGTGTGTCAATTACTTTGGCTCTTGCAGCTGGCCGGTTACAAATTACAGGCTACGGGTCCTTCCTTTCTGGCGGCGAGTCCGAGTCCTTTTTTGGCGGCAACTGCGGCTGGAGTTTTGTGAATTTTATTGGCAAATCAATTAGGTGGCTTCAAATTGTGTTTGGCTGCTGGTCAGCGGTTAATTTATTTGATTTCATTTGGCAAGAGAGTAGAGGAAAAAAGTAAAGGGAGAAAAAGCTTTCTTGTAAATGAAAAGTTTGGTTTTTATTTTGATTTTATAGAGAAGCAGCAAAGAAAAATGTGTTTCCAATGTTCATCATTTTTATTTGTTAAAAATCCTAAAGAGAAGTTTTTAATTAACAAGAAAAATGTGTATTAAAGAGTAAAGTAAAATTAATTTTGAACATGATTTGTAACTAATTTGAATTTATTATATTTTGGTTTTTTGAGGATATCCTTTGATAGGTTTACCAATATATTTTATTCTGAAGGACCCATGGCAGATGTGTTGTGGCTCTCGGCTCGCTGCGGCTGTCGTTATTGCCAACAATCAGTTATGGGTTTGGTTTTTGTAGAGGCAGAGAGAGAGAGAGAGAGGGGGACAACGGGAATCAGCGTAAAATTTAATTAGCTTTAAGTGTGTTGGTTGCGGCGGTTGTTGCTGCTGCTGTTGTTGCCTGCTACGGTTTCGTAATTTGTTGTTAATTACTTTTTGCAGAGCGGCTTTTTATTGGAAATTAACGCCAGCAGGTTTTTGGTATTTCTGTGTGTATTCTCTATATGTATTTGTTTTTTGGTATAGGATAAGGTGGTGGCAACTCCCCCCTGGCTGCTGGCTGGTGGCGCTACTTAAATTGAAATCAGCCATAAATAGGCATTAAACTTGGTACATAATGATTTTAATGGCGGTTTTCTATATTATGCTGATTACTGTAAATTTTCGGTTTCAATTTGCCCGTTGTTATCGATTTTCCCCCTTATCTCTACACATTTGCTGCTGTCTGTGTTTTTTTTTTCTTTTCTTTTCTCTGTTCTGTTTCAATTTGGCGCTGTTTGTTTGTTTGTCGTTCGATATAAATTTATCTAATGACTCTGCCATTATTTGCCTTTTGGGCACGCATTTATTTCATGGCAAATTCAATGCGTTGATTTATGTGCCGGTTTTAAAATTTGCATAATGTTATTAATTTGCCTCAGACGTTGAAATGGCTTAAGACGGCCCAGATGGCCGCTGCCTGAATGGATAATCAAAATTTTATAAGTACCCCGGGGGGTACTGCATTTTAAAGTGGGAGAATAAATTAATAAAGGATAATAGACATTCTAAACAAAATTTAATATTGTATATTTTTCGTGTATTAAATTATTTACAGGGGTTAAAATAACATTTGCATCATTTTAATTGTTAACCATTTCCAAATCAAAATAAGCAGATCCTTTTTGGAAATGTAGATTTAAGAGCCGATGGTAAATAGTTTAAAATTTATGAACAAAAGGAGCTTTGAGTGACTTGTCATATATCTAAAAATACATATATAAAAACCTGTTATTTCTCTTAATCATGGCTAACGATTGCTGTTGCTCAGAGCCCACAATACCTGAACAGGTAACTTTAGCAAGGAGGCGGGATAGCGTGACTGAGATCTTCGCTGAATGTGGAAAAAAGCTGCGCTACCAGGCTCGTCAGGTGGTACAGCTGACTAAAAAAAGAAGCCAGGAACTCCTCTCCAAGCCATGTTCAATCTTAAAGAAAAAGAAACTCCAAACAAAATCTAAATGTCAACAAGGGTAAGAAGGCAACAATTATGGGTATTATTATACATTTATTTTAATTAATTTAATATACATTCAACTTTCCTAGTTTCTGGCATAGCTACAGCGTTGATGATGTGGCCACTGGCATTCTTGTCCTGATGATCCTGCTGCTACTTATTCTAGGGCTTTGCCTGGTTCGTAGCTATAATCATGCTCAAGCCTATGGAACTGGTGGTTGCTTGTGGCCCGTGCTTTGGGGCCAATGCCAGATAATGACCTGATGCCGAGGAATCCTATATACATATATACAAAAAACCCCCCGCAAACTTTTGTTCAATTGATTGTGGACAATAAACGCAGCCACAAACTAGAATCTGCAATGTTTTGGGCCAACAGCCAGCGGCGTTTTTACACCAATTTCAGTTAGTCAAAGGACAGACCGCAAATGAGGGGGAAGAGGAGGTGCTACACCTTTAGCTAATTAGGCCGCTGGCAGTTGGGCTTTCCCTCTTTCACTCTCTCTCTCTCTCTCTCTCTCTCTCTCCTTACATTTTTTTGTGGCAGGCACTGCCAATCATCAAGCTGTTTAAATAATAAATCACTTTAAAATTAGTTTGCCAACTTGTGCAAGTTGAGCGACAGCAAATTAGTGAAAGTTAATTAAAACTATTTAAATTGCAAATTATTTTAACGTTTTTCACACACACACACACACACACACACAGAGAGAGACACACACTCCAGAAACCCGACCCGAAGTCGTGTAAAAAGTTGAAACGTAATTCACGCACACGGTCGCCACCCACGACGAGTATATATGACTTTTCACAAAATGTTTAAATGAGGGAAATTAAAAAGGGGGAGAACCCTGCACCACCACGTGGAATATCTAGAAAAAATGTCAAGTTGCCGGTGGTAGAAAAGGCAGCAGAGGAGGGGAGTTGGGGAGTTGGGACTGGAAAAAGGGCGCTGGGGCGTGTACGTGTGGCGCAACAATTTGCATATAAAAAGGGTTGTTAGACTTTAAATAGCAGGCCTGGCCTATTATATGCATTAGGCCCCAGATATGGCGGGGCATTAAGATAAGGCACTTACGCCCAGCTTACCAGAGGCTCCACACACACCGTACTCTCTCTCTACTCCGTGCCATGTATTCCGTTCCGTATTCCAAAGACCCCGGCGAAACTCCATACAAAACCGTACACACAGTCACCTACGCAAAAGTTAATTTATGCGGGCATGTCTGCTCCTTCTCCTCTTCTACAGTTTCTCCTCACAGTTTCCCTGTCTCTTGCGCCGGGAGTCTGGCTTGTTGAAATTTTAATTAAAGGGAAAATATTTAAGGATGCAGCGGCAGTAGCTTGTAGCACCGCCAGCGCCAGCAGGAATGAATAAAAAAAAAAAAGCGAAGCGGAGCGGAGCAAAGTTGAATGGAGTCGACGGCGGAAGGCGGAGCGGGGAAATAACCCGCATACTCTAAAAACTTTTGGCCTTGCCAAGAACTCCGGCATCATCGTCACTTGACAAGTACTTAACTTCCGCCACTGACTTTTGCTTAATTCCTAATGATGGAATCCCAACTGCATTGCACGTAAACAAGAGCGCGAAAAAAAATATATGTAAAGAACATTGCCAGGACGATGCCAAAGGATTGCGCAATAAACGTGAGATAATTATGCTGATGGCGGCATGTGATGAGAATAATTATGAGCACGAACTGGAAATTATTAGAGTTTATAAGTATTAAGGTTGTTTGTGTCTATTGTCTCTAGTTATTTAGGTAGGTAAATAGTAAATATACATGCCTTGGCTTCTCTCTCACTGCAAACCCTTTAACAAACCCCTTCAAAGCCTCCTTTTGAAGAGTCCAAATCAATGAGGAGTCACAAATCTGTTCACCATTTAATTAATGAACTTTCCACTTACCTTTGGCTTGCTGGCAGCTCTTAATTAGTTTATATCTTCCGTATCTTTCGCTGTGCTCTGCCAGGCCAGGGATTGAAGCCGGGGCCAGGCAACAGTTAACCCATTGCCCGGCCCGAGTCCTGGCTGCTGCTCCTACTGCTGGTATTTCAATTAGCAGGCTAATAGAGGCCGAATGACTTCTGACCCTGCAACGTGCCACAACTGACCGCAAGGAAGGCACGTCGGCTGCCTCCAGTTGTGTTGCACGTTGCCCAATGGCCACGTTGGCCAGACAGCCCGCATCTCTTTTAGGCCATTCGTATCTTTTTTCTTTTTTTTCTCTGCAACTTCAGTCCTGGATATCACGAGCTACAATGGCTTGAATCGGAAGGTGCACTGGGGAAAGCGGCTTTTAATTATAACAATGTAATTGAAATTTTCAATTTGAAAACCTTTCATAACTAAGGGAAAAACATATATTTTTATTCGGATTTTCTATGTTTATTATTATTTAGGTAATAAATCTTCATATCTAAATCTGTATATTGAATTTAACATTTAATTTAATTTAACAATTAAGACTTTCTGAATTTTTCATAGTTTTTGATAATTTTTATAATATATTGAAGAAGTTCTTGAAGAAGTTCTAGCCTAGTAATTTACCTGAAAATAATTAAATTAATTTAGTCAACCACTTTTATAATTTAAAGTCATCATTCTTAACTTTTTCTTTTACCAAAAAATTAATTTAAAATATATTCTAATAAGAATTAAATTTATTAATATGTTTTTTTCCTCTGTACATTAGCAGCAGCAACATTTGCAAATATCTCAATTGAAAATGCCTTGCCTACGTGAAGTCTCCTCCACCTGATGTCGGCCTCTATTTTTGGCTGGAATGGCTGGTGGCTGGTGGCTGGAGGCTGGTGGTGGTTGGTGGTTGAAGCTAGTAGTACTAGCCAGCTAGTGGGAGTCTGTGGGCCTAAATGTTGACCGGACTGCTTTTATGAGGCTCTTCTAAATCAATTTGACAGGGATGCGGCATACAGAGCATGCCGGGAACTCATCAAGGCCGCAAACGAGGTCCTCCTCGAAGCGATTAAACGTGGAACATTTGCGTTAGTCAACATAGTTTGACATTCCAAATTAATGAGCACTTAAGCGCACGCATAACGCATTTATTTCGGCTGACAGAGAGGCGTTTCTGGGTTTCCCTGCGACGACACTTTGGCGATGAACCTGCCAGCAGCCGAAAAGTTAAGTGTCTCTGACAGACAGATAGATATACCGGAATACCGAATTCCAAATTTTGGCGGTGGCTAGATTACGAGGACACAAACACACACACACACACACTCACCCGAATGATTTACAAGGATGCCACGTGGAATTATGCATGTACCCGGCTCGCAACTCTAATTATGACGCATTAATCACCAAGGAGCAAGGAGTTTATGTATCTGCTTTTTATGGCCCAAAATATATATATGTACATGCTGATGTTATAAATCACCAAAGATTGTGCCATGCTAATTTCAAGCCAAGAGATATTTTTAAACATTTATGGAAGGTGCTTTAAGGCTCTGGAAAAAAATCTTTGAAAGGTGAAATCGTGTCCAAGTGCGAAATAAATTAAAATAATCCGCTTCACGTACCGCCGGCAAATTAAAACAAATGACATTTCACACAGTCCGTCACACACGCATCGTAATACAAAAAATATATATAAATAAAATCGTGAACTTAATGCCAGTCCCGTGATGGAAATAAAAATAAAAATGAAAATAAAAATAAAAATCACCTGAGCAGCAGTAAAAATAACAAGGAAAACTAAATATTTCATAAATCCCCAAAGCAGTAACAACGCGAAAAACCTCATGACTGCGGCTTCACACAATAAAGTTGAAACTCGGAAGAATTAAATCAAAAAACATAAAAATAAATATTAAATTTAACCAGCTTGCTTTGGCGTGCAAAGCTTTAAATAAAAAAACTGAAAGAAAACAATTCACGTTGCGTATACGCCACGTTGCGGTGGATGCTGTTTTTGCTTTTGGCCTCAGCTTGTTAAAGCTCACGTGGCTGTCAAACGATGTCAGTGACTTTCCCGGAGCAGGAAATTAGAGCGAACGCCAGCAGAAGTCGCACAAAACAAACAGACAAAAAGTTAATTGTATGAAATCAACACACTTAAAGTCAACAGCAACAACAACAACAACAACAACAACAGCAGCAACTCGAACAACAAATACGCTGAACATGTTGACAACAGTCAAGGGCAATATTAGGGGCAGGCCCACAGAAAAAACCCCCTCCAGCGAAACCCCAGCAAAATGCTGGCAATGATAGCAGCTCGAGCAGGAGGCGTGGCACCGGAAAGGGGCAAAAAGAAGCTGGAACAGGGGACAGGAGCTGAAGCCGAGTCAAGTCGATCTACAGCCAACAGTCAGGCGTTGAAGAGCAAGCAAGGACCCACCTCACACTAGCAGCCAGCAGCCAAGGACAACTGTGTGGGCACACTGAAAAGAATGTCAAATAATTAGCTGAGATTTTAAAGAAAACTATTAATAATATTATATTTTTTAAATATATTCCTTTTATACCTGAAGAGTTTAAAGAACTCTGCAGGGTTGAAACTGAAAAGAAATCTTTAAGTAGACTGTTACTTAATTTTAAAAATTCACACACCCCATTCTAGTCTTCGATTTTTAAACTTTCTTACCATCTCTAATAAATAAATACATCAAATAAATTCCGACTTATTTACTCTCTGTGTACAGTGTGAAAAAAAGAGTAAAAATGATGAAGCTTCTTCCTTGGCGAAGCTGCTTTTGCTGCACATGAAAAAGATGAAACTGCTTTCGGTGTTTGGTAGGTAAGCTAAATACTCAAGGATCCTAAAGAGGAAAGCGCGGGGACCAGGACCAGGACGAGGACGAGTGCGAGTACGAGGACCCTGGCACAGAACACTCGAGCAGGGGACAGAGACAGACAGACAGACAGTTGGCCCAGACACGAGACATACCTTGACACTCGCTCTTGCTCTTTGGCGTTGGGAACGAGAACGAGAACGAGAACGAGAACGCCGGAATGTGTCCTCGTTGTCGTACAAAAATACTTGAGCAAATCGTGTTAAATCGCGCTCAAGTGTTAAAGTAATAAGCACTTTTAATAAATAAAGTTGAAAGGTTGCCCGGGCGTGCGAGCGAGGGCGACCTGCAGCCAAACACAAACAGAGACAGACTCAGACACTCGCTCTGGCAATTGCGGTGCTCGGGATGCTCGGTGCTCAGGATGCTCCTCGGTATGCTTGTTTGTCTTCTAATGGTCGGGGTTATTATATTTCTTCTGCAGTGAAATAAAATCGGAATTGCCAGTGCCACTCACTTCGGGGGCTTAAGGTAAACGGAAAAAATATTTGAGGCATTGTTAAGTTGTAAATCGATATTGGAAGAGGTTAATTGGGGAACTTGAGCCTAAAGATGTGTGGATATGTAAGGAAATGGGCAGTGGATGGAATAATAATAATATTATAAATATATTTTATGGTTTTTAAAGAATTATACTTAGTTGAATATATGTAAAGTGCTATGGTTCATGAATGTCATTAAGAATTATTTGGAGAAAAGCCTTAAATAGCTTTTTCAATAAAAAACTCCTGACTATAATTAATTAGTATTAATGTATATTACAAAACCTAACCTTAATTATATTAAACATTGTATAGCTGTCATTATAACATTTTTAAAAAGCATAAGCTTATAACAACAAAACTTAAAGTTAAATCCCTGTTATCACCTCAATAATATGCATTTATTTCTAAAAATCAAATCCTTATCTCATTTATCTTCAATATACAATACAATATAGTTTGCATATTAATGTGCATTATGCCCTCGGAATAATGAATGCAACATGAGGCACTTACGTGAATAATCAATTCATTTAGCACATTCCAATTCAGCCTGGAGTGCGGCTCATTAGTCTTTGATATATATATATTTTTTAAAGCACACACTCGTGCCTCGTACTTGTGCGTAAAAATATCAATGTAAATCACTTAAAGGCATAATTAAAACATATTCGCATCGTGTAAAATATGCGATATTTAATAATATTGGAGCATTTAAAAAAATGGAAACAGAAATATGCCCAGACAAAACAGCCGAGAGATAAGGCCAGGGAGAGCAGGAGAGACGATAGTCGAGTGCATCTCGTGGATGTGAAATTACAATGGCGAGTGCATTAATTCAATAATTAACACTAATTATGTGCGCCGGGCATTTATTATGCAGCGACTGCGATTCAACTGCGACCCGATCTGGCACTTGTGGTCGCGAGCAGCAGCCCCGGAGTAGTTAATTATAATTTATGCATAATTAAAAAGATATTTATTAAAAAAGGGATGACAACAGTGCAATGCATATTGATTGGGGCCACCACTCTCTGTCCTGATTGCGATTTTCCACCCAGTTTTCCACACGCACACACACACAGCGACATCCTGTCTAATACCGTTAAATGCGCCATCATTGTCAACAGCCGTGGCCTGCTTTTAGAGCCTCCCGTCTCATCCTGATCCCGATTTCAGCCCCTAAAGTCCCCTCCTCTATTAGAAGCATAATTTTCCACGGCCATAATCACTTTAAAACAATTTCGTGTGCGCCACATTTAATGAAAATTAATTTAAAACTTGCACAGGGTTAGCTGGCACCGGCGAAGGCACAGGCCATAGGCGCCTCTTACATATACATACATATATACATAATTTTTTTTGGGATTTTCTTTTTGGTTGCTGGCAGAAAGCCGCTTAAATTACCCCAAAAATCCCAGACATATAATCTTATGCCAGCTTTTCTCCCTCTGTATGAATGTGTGTGTGTGTGCGAGCGGCTTTTTTGTTTTTGCATTCAACGAAACTTTGGTTAGCTGTCGGCTGGTGTGGCAATCACTTTTGAGCGTAAGCTGCGCCATATTGTCTGCCATTATTGTCAGCGTACGGGAAACGGAAATAGGGTGTCATATTTTTCACTGTCTCCCTGAATGTCCTTCTGGCCTCCTCTCTGTCTCCTCTGTGTGGTCTCTGTGTGTGTGTCTGTGTGTGTCCCGGTTGTAAAAATGCGTTAAGCTCCCTTCCACTCGTCCTTAAGCATTTCAACCCTGTCCTTTCTGTCCTCTCTGTTCGTCGGCTTATATCCGGCCAGAAAAAGAGTCCTGCTCATGACATCGGAATGATATCTCATTACCCGGCTTAAGCCAGTTTAACATTTCTCTGCAAGTTCACAACATTCACACATCTGCAATTAATTTCGGTTGGCACTGTGTGCGTTGGGATTTTCGGTCAAGGTAATTTCAGTTTTTAGTGTTTAAGAAAGAAGAAATAAATTAAGGTTTTAAAGTAATTTGTATATAAGAAATAATCCCAATCTAAATAAAATGTTTTAAGAATATTATTATTTAAGCTTTATTTATTCATGAAAATTGTAAGTAATTTTCTGAATTTACTAAAATTTAATGGAAAAATTTGTTGAAAGATTCTCTGTTGTTTTAAGTTTTTGTTTCGGTTTGCTGATTGATTTTTCACTGTTTTGCTGGATTTATGTCGTCTGAATGGGGTTTTTCTTAAATATACAAATTATTTTCCTATAAAAGTAAATTTATAGTAATTGAAGAATAAATCTTAGGAAAACCTTTAAAAAGTTTGTAGTTTCAATATGTTTAGAAATATGTAATATTTAGTTTTACTTTTATGTATTAAAAGTATTATAATCATTCTGCACAAAATATATAATACCTTAGCAAAATATTTGAACTTTATAATTAAATTTACGCCAAAATTTAATTCTTTTTAAATATGTTTTTTCTTACAAATTAAATCTCAAGTGAATTGTAAGCAATCCAGGCAAAGATACTTAACCTTTTTCAAATATTTGTCAACTTGCCATAAATGTAATGAAACCCCTTAACCCAAGAACGATAAAAAGGGAAATTAGAAAGTATAATGAAGTGTTTTGAGACTTGCCTTTATATTTTGTTTGTCTCATCACCCAAACAGACATACACCTCAGTGCCCCCTAATGCCACAATCCCCACCACCACCATAACCACCCAGCAGCAGCTGCCTTCCATTTCATTTGCGTGGCAGCTCTCCGTTGGCTTTTTGCTGCTTTCCACCGCAAATTTGCACCATCTCCCCGTGGACCGAAGTGTTCGCGTTTTATCAAGTGCCACGAGGGCAACACTCATACGCCATGTGCGCCATGAATATTTGTTAACCGCACTGTAAACTGTGTTTACAAAAATGTTTGCCCCGTATGCATGTTGTTACTCGCCCTGCTACAGTATGCAAAAGCGCTTCAACAGCCCCCCTGGATCCTCATCCCCCGCCAAAAAGAAAAAAAAAGAACAGACACAAACATACACAAAACCCGTAAGGCAGGCGGGGAACACCGCACCTGCGGTTCTTGTGCTGTCTTTTGACACATCGCACTGCCAAAAAGGGTAAAAGGCAGATGTTCTCGGCTGACTGTTGAATGGAACATTACGCATACGCCGCGTGGCCTCCACTTGGATATATGTATGTATGTATGAAGATGCCCCGTTACATCTTTAGTTAATGCATCCTGGCCATCTTGGGTTCTCTGGCCATTTGCGGTCACCGGCCAAATGTCTTTCATTAGGTGGTTAAGCATAAATGCCTCGGCCCAGACATCTGTTTTCTTCGGATGGTGCGCCCAAAATGTCTTCATTAAATTAAGGAATTTCTTCGGCAGCTGTTAATTTGTTGGAGAATATTCTGCAAATTCTTCTGTGTCTTGGGGTTGTCAGAAAATGGTTAGGTAAATGTTAAGGATAAGTATTGTATGGATAATAAATTCCTGTAAGCAGAAAGTGGTGAATATCGGTTATGTAATGGGAATTTAGATGTTTGCAGCTTATATGTAGGTATTAAAAGTAATAAGATAACTTTAATCAAATATAAATATTAAATAAATATATTTAAAAGCTGTTTAAGTATCCCATTTCTTATATTATTTCCATAAATGTATGCAGCCACATTCATTCCGGAAGCAATCTAAAAGCGATTGTTATCCACAGAAATATGAATTAAATTCTCGGAAAATTTCCCCTTTTATTACAGAAACCTATCGTAAGGATAATCGCTTCCATCAGATGCTTAATATGCCTGGGTCAATCAGGCTCAATTAACATAACGCCACAGAGGGAGGCATCCCGGAGAGGTGGAGGAGAATTACTGGAGCGATGGCAATAAAATCAACAAGAATGTATTGAATGTTGATGCAGCATACTTACCGCATTCGCCCATCGGTTTACACATTAATACGGATGTGCGCCTTACGACTGATTTAAGTCGCTGGCCACCCACCGATTGGCACATTTATTTACATTAATGCCTCATATTTACAGGGATATTAACGGGAGCCATATGCCAGTGTCTGTAAATTATATAATTAGCACGCAAAAAAAAAAAGAAGAGAGCAACAAAAACACACCGAATCGATAGGAGGAATTAACAAACATTTATTATATGTCCAACAACATGCATGACCCCATAAAAAGTTAATTGTTAATTGTTATTACAAGTACAATAATGTATGTCTCCGGAAAAAAAAACTGTCAAACAAACAGGCAGACATAAAAATATATAAACATAAACATAATTATAAAAATAAATATTATTTTAGAGCAGTTTACTTACGTGTGCGATCTGCTCTGCATTTCTGCCCTAATGCGATTAACTCACGCAATTGCCATTAAACCCAAATTTTGTGCTGCTCCAGGTCCTGCGGCCGGACGAAGCCGACAACCTGCCTGTCCACGCGGCGGCAATTAAAACTCGAAGGCCTTCTCAAGGCACCAAGTACGACCCCGATAAGTAGGCAGAGAAATATGCAAAAAAAAATTATTAGTGTAAGAAAAGTGATTTGTGATTGGCTCGGGAAGCTGTAAAAATTCATTAAATATAATTTCTACTGGCCAAACAGCACGTAATAATCGTAAAGGAAACGAGCCTCGAAAAAGGGAAGCTCTAATAAAATTTTGTAGGACAAGGACATTAAAAAATTAATAACAGGCACTCACCCATTGTACTTTGACACGCAGCGTGTCTGTGCATTTTTCATGATTATTATTGTTTTCGTTTTGGTTTTTGGTTATTTTTTTTTTTAGGCATGTTACATAGTTGGCAGTTCGTTAGTGGTTAATTGTTTGGAAGCCGGAAGCACAAAAAAAAATAAACAAATAAAATCATTAAACCATTATACAGTATATATATGAAATTTATATGTGCGTAAGTTTTTTGTGGCTGCTGCTTAAACCGCTGCCACTTATGAGTTTTTGCCTTGACTATGGCCTCTATTTTTTTCTTTTTTTTATATTTTTTTGCCTAGCCTGCCCATTCAGGGGACTCGGCACAACATGGCGTATACAATATTTTCCATTTTTATGCCAAGATTTATTAGTTTAGCGATAAATAAAAGCAGCCGCTCTACATAGCGTCAGATGGGGAGGATGGTAGCTATTCCAGAGAGCCGGGGAGGTGAACTGAACGCTCTGTCTCAATAAATCACTTGGCATACTGTGAAATTGGCTTTTATGTCCCCATCCATGGGCATTGCTTTCATTTCATTTGTGATTCTCGAATGGATCTAAATTTTAAAATAGCTCTTCTATCTAAATCTATTATGTCATATCTGTTTGAAGTTATTGCCTGACAACCAATATGCAGAGCGCACACACATGTGAAGTATCAGCGAATGAACAATTGATGAGATGGATGATGAAGAATATGAAAATCAATATAAAGATAGACTTTATTTAGTTTACAACTTATTGATACTGGAAATTTAGGGAACCTATTTTCGTTTAAAAGAAAAGAAAGTTAAGATTATTGCTACACCTTGATCTTATCTACGAAATATATTGAGATATAAGCTGATATTTTCATCTTACTAAGTCATAAAAGTATAAGTAAATATTACCTTTATTCATATCTTAAAAATAATCTTATCCTTTACTACAATTTCTTATAAAATCCTAACTAACCAGTAGCAATCACTACTCATTCAATCATCCAATATTCAAATTCCTTAATACAAATTCTTCATCTTAGCTTGTTGTCCCCTACTTAGTATCCTTTCCGCGACAAAACTTTCCCGGTGGCAACTATATATTTATCAATGTATTTTTATAATTTATGCATAACTGGAAAGTTGCAAAGCAGCGAAAAACTCATTATGACCAGCACAGGTGCGAGACGGTATGCACAGATGTTACTCTTGTTTAGAGAAGGACACTGCCAGACCAAGGTAAAGTGCAATCAGCCACAAAGTGGGCAGCTGGTTTGCCAGCAGACAATATCATTTACTTGTAAATTTTCGGTTTTATCTGGCGACTGTCAACATTTTTATCAGCATCGGCAGTGGCAGCAGCTGCAGCTGCTACTGCTACTGCAGCATCCCAGGTAACCCAGGTAGAGTAAACAGAAAGGCACAAAAGATGCACGTGTGTGAGTTTGTGTTCCTGTGTTTGTGTTTGGGCACAAAGAATGCAGGCACTTAAACGTGTTGCATAATTCAGGCGGCGTTTATTCAGAGCCATTGCACACTGGCAGCGTTCTCAGCAAACCATCGTCAGATCAAAAAACGGAAGTTGCTCAAGAGCAGCAGCAGCAGCAGCAACATTTTGATGAGCTCCACCGAACTCTCGGCTCCTGCTAACTTATTAAAGTGGAATTTGAAAGGAGAATGATGGCTACACTGGGGGAAAATGTATATTAAAACTTGGTAATGGTAAAAATATTACTAGATTAAACTGGCAAAGAAATATCACTTCTTGACGGGGATATCCGTATATTTTCTAGCTGATTAGTAATGTTAAAATTATATTTGCTAAATAAATAACTTAAAATATAAGAAGTTATTACAAAATTTGTGATTATAGCTAAACTACAAAATTTTAATTTCCTGAATGTAATTTAAAAAGTATGAAAACTTTTAATTTAAAAGTTAGAAACCAGAAAATATCTTAATTAAAGATAATAATTATTTAGATTACTTTAGTTGATCTAGAAGTTCCTAATTGAAATCTTTATTTATAAAAATAAAAAGATATATAATATAAAGTAAAATATCTATCGCTTTTCTGCACAGTGCACAATCTCCATGGTTTTTGAGGCAACTTATGTACCATTATGCACAGGCATTTTAAGCCTTTCCGTTGTTTGACATTTATGAAGTTTACTCTATCGCTGTTTACACGCCTTGCTTCAATCATACGAGAAATCTGCCAGATTTTACTTTCCGCTTGCTTATTTTTTCTGAGCTTTCTTTGCTCTCTTTTTTTTTTTGTATTTTTTGCTTATTTTGCATAAAAAAGAATGCCGCACAAGTGTCGTCGCAGGGGCCTTGCGCGCTTGGCGCTGGTAACTAAATTATAATAATCTCTGGTGGCACAGGCTGTCACTATGATGGCATCATCCGTATCAGTATCAGATCATAACGGATTATGAGTGTATCATGTCGAGCGGCAGCAAAACTCTTCCATCCACGCTCGCCCTCCACTCGTATCTATCTCTTTCGGATATTGTACTCGTAATAAAAGGGAATTTACATATGAAAGTTAAACTTTGTGCGCAGCATATATCGCTGGCTGTTTTCTCCTTCATCGGATGCGTCCTTTTGCTAATAATGCCTGTGTATGAGAAAGAGTGTCTGTGTGTGTTTGAAGAGGTACCAGACCGTGAGCTCGTGTGTGAGTGGGAGTGTGTGTACTAGTCGCCATAACGTATGCAACATTACACGAACAAACATCTGACGGCATGAGGCAAGCGAGAGCTTCCATCTTCGTCCTCATCAAAATGAGAAGCAACCGAGAAAGGCGTAAACATGGGGGATGAAGGGCGAAGGACCAAGGACGAAGGTTGCACACTGGCATCTTTTAATATTGTACTCAACCGTTGTTTACATACACCGAGAGAAAGCAGCGAAGCCAACACTAAATAAATACAGGTTCAAAATGAATGCTGAGCATAGAACAATTGTGGTTGAAATAAATGCACTTGGAAAAATCTTACAAGCATTAAAAAAATCGAAGAAATACTTATATATACAAAAATATTATTAAGGTTAATATAATGCTTACAATTCCAATTAAAATAATTATTTTAAGAGCTTCTACTGTAGTTATAAATTGATAGATTTTAATTCTTCATGAATTTATCGTTTTTAAAGGTTAAAAAGAAAGTTAAACTTCATGTATATATTTTGTAAAACTTCATTTAAAATTGAAGCAAGAAATTATATAGCATTTAAAATTAATAAACACAAAACAAATGGCTTTGAACTATAAGAAAACTGTATAATAATTAATAATAAATTGCTAAGTTTTCAGTTCTCCTGTTTTAAGCAGGGCTCTCTTAAAAATTAAACCAAAGTTAAAGCCTAAAATAAACACATTTGAATACCAAAAATTAAAAGAAAAATAACATCTACTTTTAAGCCACTTTCAAGCACATTAAAGCCCCAAATTCAAGCCAAGATGAAAACACATTTAGCATATATAGATTTTTACTAATCATTGGTATTTTTTTTCTCAATCAGTTTTCAGTTTTTTTTGTTTTAGTTTTTATAGCTTACATTCATTACCAATTAGTTTAATTATTTTACATCGTTTTCGTATTGTTATGTCTCATTTTTCATTTTTGTTTTTTGTCTGGTTGAATCACAGTTACATACTAAAAATTTATTTATTATTACACGCTACCCAAAAGATTTTTGCAAGCAAAAATTGTGTTGTTTTTTTTGTGTTTTTCGTGTGAGTGTTACCCAAAATACGAGTAATTTCTCGCAATGCATTCTGTAAAGATGTCACAGGACACGCTGTGAGTGTGTGCTGTGCGTGTCTGTTTTGTGTGTGTGGTGTGTGTGTGTTGTGTGTGTGTGGTGTGTTTGTGTCTCTGTGCAAGTGTAGTTGTTTGAGGTTGCGCTTCGCGCTGTTTACACGGCCTATGTCTACATTTAGCGTATATATTTCTATATATATTATATATATAGTATATATATAAGTTCGCTAGCTATACTTGGTTTTGTTTTTGTTCGTTCATGTGGTTGTTCTTGTTGTTGTTGTTGTTGTTGTCCTGTGTGTGTTGTGTCGTCTCAGTGGTTGTTATTGTTATTGTTAGCTGTGCTTCGTTTATGGCACAAGTTTCTTAAATCCAGCACCTTCTTGGCCAAGTTTGAGCTCTTCATAAATTGTGGGATTTACTTCATTGCACTGCGTATTGCTGAGCGGGTTATGAAAGTGATGCGCCGCATCTGCGGCACTCTTATGCTGCTGCTGCCGCTGCTGCTGCTGCTGATGCTGCTGGTGCTGATGATGCTGCTTCCCCGTAGCAACACCTGCCGAGGTGGCCGCTGCTGTCGGCGCCGTTGTCGTCGTGGATGTCGTCATTGTGGCGGCAATGCCATTACGACCATGGCTATGACTGTTGCTCCCGCTGTTGTTGCTGTTGCTGTTGCTGCTGCTGCTGTTGCTGCCATTTTGCGTTGTTATGGCCGATGTGACAGTAGGCAGCTATGGCATGGTTATTCATATACACAAGTCCGCGGGTGTTGTAGATGTGTAGAGTTTCAGGGCGGGCGGGGTTGTAGGTATAGAAAAAAAACAAAAACACACATTGACAGTTATAACATAAAAAAATAAGTAAATACATAACATACACCCTACGCCTACGATAATACATACAGAGAGGGATATAGGGATATATGGCTATCATATCACTAAACTAACTTTGGCCAACAGCGAAAGGAGCAATAAAAACAAACAGGTTCGATAAGTAAAAGTGGAGGTTTAACCGACTATAAAATACCGATTTGGGAAGTCAAAAGGAAGGATATTAAAGCGGAGAATAAACATTAGGTTTATTTATTGAATTATTTATATAATTTAATATCAAACAACTATTAAAAATATAGTTCCTCAGATAAGCTGCATTTTAACAATCCATAGATTTTGTATCAGATTTTTTGTTGTATATTAATTTTAATAAAATAACTAAAGTCTTTCCTAGATTTTGACATACAAAAAATAACGGAAGGTGAGACTAGTCATTAATATTAAATGTTAAATTCTCTGAATTATTTCTTCACAAACTAACACTTGTAAAATTTAAAGAACCCTAACATCTTCTTAATATAATAACCCACTTTTTTTTTATCAAAAATCCCCTGAACTCTCAACTTGCCAAACTTAATACACCCTTTATCCCTTGTGGCTACCCCTTTTGTAACATCAAAAACAAACAAAATAAAGACCAAAATCGATCGCTATACACACCTGCACCTGTTCCAGGCCCCGGGTATAGGTGGGATTCTCGAATGCCACATTGCCGTTGGCCGACTTTCCGTAACTAGAGCGCTGGCGGCGATAGAATACAATGGCGGCCGCCGCCAAGAGGATGGCCAGGATGCTGGCCACAATGCCGCTGATGGTGCCCACGGCACTCGAATAGCTGCTGGTGGCCGAGGTCACATGGTGCTCGCCGAGCGTGAACCTAATCGGATCTGTGAGCACGCTGGCACCTGCAAGACAAGCCGGCAAATTAAAATCCAAACGGGGAGAAAGAGGACTCAGACTGGAGCGCCAGTAAACTCAACTCACCGTAGCTATTGCCAGCCTTCACCACCAGCTCGTAGAGCACATCCTTCTTGAGGCCATTAATGCTTATTGTTGTGTCCTTTACGTCGATGCGTCGTATCTCGAGAGCAGCCATCGCATTGCTGCCACCGCTACCCATACTTGTTGCATTATTCATGGCTGCGAGGGTATCCATTCCGGAGTTTTCCATGGAGGAAGCATGGTCCTGCGAACCCGAACCGGAGCCAGAGCCCGAACTGGTTGATGTTGGCGGCAGGACGGCGGCCTCGTGGTAAAATATTCTATAGCCGTCAACGGCATTTGGATTCTTTGTCGGCGCATCCCATCTGTAATGAAATAGTTTTCATAGAGCGACGGCGCCGCATTATGAGTGCTTGGTAATATTGTTGCAGGCGCACACAACTTGTCTGGAATTTTAATAAATTTAATGCGGGCACCAGGTTCCTGGGGTCGTCCCCAGTTTTCCAGTTTCCTTATTTCCTACTTCCCCCCCCCCCCCCCCCCCCCCGCCCCCCCCCCCCCCCCCCNNGGGCCCCGGGTCCTGGGGTCGTCCCCCCTTTTTCCTGTTTCTTTTTTTCCTCTTCCCCCCCCCCCCCCTCAGCCGGGACATCCTGCCCTGCATCAACCTTTGACGTTGACCGAGTGTATTAAAGTGAGATAAAAATCTCGGCTTTAATGGATTTGCGGTCTATTAGTGGCCCACACACATACAGAGAGAGAGAGATAGAGAGTGAAACTCACATGGTGCGAGAGGATATGGCGCTTGGAAGGATAATGAATGTATTGGGTTTGCTGCGCTAAATGGATGAGTCCACTTCCGCTTCGGACAAAAGTGTTTAAGAGCTTAGCCCGGGGGGGCGGTTGGAACGTGTCCCACATAGTTTGGGGGAACTCAAAGCCAAATGGCTTCTGCTCGGTTTAACTTTGTTTTTCGGGAAGGACACTCGAAAAAATAAGAAGCTAGGAAAATAGCTGAAGGAATTTAATTTTAGAAAAGTAGAAGAGCTTTTGTAGCTATAAGAGAGAGAGCTATAAGAGCTATTTGGTTAATAGAAACATATTTGAAAGACTATTACAACCTTAAACTCTTTTGGGACACTTTCTTGACAATTTTTTAATGAATTTGCATTAAGAAAATCTGTAATAAAAATTCTTTGAGTACCTAATAATTTTAATCTTTAAAAATCTAAACCCTTTTCCCTTCTTATGCATACACATTAATCTTTTTTAGACTCACCTTATGGAGACCTCGCTATCGGAGACCACACTGACCACTATGTTCTCCGGTGGACCCGGCAAGCGATCCCTATTCTTCTCAAAGCAGCCCACAATGGTGCGGGCATACTGAAGACTGCAAATCTCCTTGGAGCGCACAGACTCCCCTCGGCACCAGTTCAAGCATTTCCGAGGCACATGCTCATCCGCACAGCAAGAACGATGATCTGATCCATCGGCGGCACAGCGCATAAGCTTATCAAAGTCCACAATGCATTCAGGACGATCGGCAATGGCATCAAAGTCCACATAGTAACTGCAGGCACTCCTGCAGGCCATGGTGACATTTTGCTCCGCGCAGCACTCGGAGACATTGTGATTCAGAGCCGGCGTATTACGTATACGCACCGAAACCGGTGTGGTGGTGGCCCCAAAGGGATTCTCCGCATGGCAGAAATAATCACCCACATCGATGGCCTGCAACTTGCTGATCCTCAAGGACATGGTATAGATCGAAGGACGCGATTCGTTGTTCTTCACGGATATGAAATAGTTGCCGCCATTGATGACAGGCACTCGACCATCCTTTTCCCGCCAGAAAATCGTCTTGGGCGCCGGCTTGGAGTCCACAGTGCAGCGCAACTCGATTTCATCGCCATATGAGGCGACAGTGATGCCAGCTGCTTGGATTTTGGGTGGATCTGCAGGATAATAAAGAGTCATCAGAATTTAAAGGGGAATTTTTTAAAAAAGGAGCTACAGGATTATTAACCCCCCCCAGAGGGACAATTACTTACAGCATATGTTAACCCTTCTGGTGGCCTGCATGGGCACTCCGTAGCCATTGTCGGCATAGCAGGAGACGTGCTCCATATCCGCGGATACATTGTGAATGACTGTAACCATGTGCCGCGAGGTATCCTGCCGCACCAGGTGTCCGCCCACATAGAGTGAGATGGTTGGCGCCGGATTGCCCAAGGCCAGACACAGAATGGTCATGGATCCACCCTCCGGTATATTGTCTGCCGGATGCACAGTGGGGGGCTGCAAGTGGAGAGTAGAGTTACCTTGTAATGCACACACTCACAGAGATGCCTGGAGGAACACTTACATCCACAAAGGCAGGCAGGGCGGGATCTGTCCAGGCCACCAGCGTCTCAGAGGGCAGAGAGTCACCTCGTTCGCCCACCGCCTCCACGTAGAGCACATGCTGGGAGCTCGGCTTCAGGTTGT
The DNA here is from genome assembly GCA_008042515.1 of Drosophila truncata. Taxonomy (NCBI): domain Eukaryota; kingdom Metazoa; phylum Arthropoda; class Insecta; order Diptera; family Drosophilidae; genus Drosophila; species Drosophila truncata. The sequence continues at coordinate 238,508 of VNJQ01005887.1, read as the reverse complement.
TCATCCGCAGCCAGGCCAGCTTCGTTTCAATCTTAATGAATTGCTCGGCCCTCATGGCCTTGTGGTAGACTCTGAAGGAAGGAGGAAAAAAAAGGAGTCAAAAGGAGCAATTAGGGAAGGAATAAGAGGCTTGTCAATTGGTTGAAAAAATTATAAATTCATTCCTAGGGCTTAAGGCTTGTCTTATATTTTTCTGAACAAAAGGAACTTGAGATAACAGGAATGTTTTTCAGTAATTATTATATTTCTTTAAGTTGTCCTTACTTCATATTATTTTTAAAGAAAGTATCTTTGCGTTTATTAATTTAAAATTAATATGTTTCGCTTTCTATATTAAAAAAATTTAATGGATGTAGTTTTTTTTTAATTATATAAGCTGCTGTTTAATTTATTTTTAATTTATTTTATTACATTTATTTTTCATCAAAAGAAACCTCACCTGTAGGTAATCCTTTCATGCGGATGGGCATACTCGGGCGGCTGCCAAGTGAGCTGCATCCAGGTGGCACTGTGTGCTACCACTGTCAGCGAATGTGGTGGCGATGGGGCACCCCAGGTCACACCCTCTCCTGCACACACACGAACACACAAAGAGACCGCACAACAATTAAATCAACTCATTTTGGAGTGGAGAGTTAGTTGGCCAACTCACCTTCGGTGGTCCGGTGCTGGTCCGTGGTGTTCAGCAGCAGCATCGATGCTGGCAGCGATGTGCCAAATTTGCCCCGCGTCACAACCGTAATGCGGTACAAGGCATTCGCATCCAAATTCGTCAAATCGATACTCGTCTCATTGGTGGTCAATTCCTAAGTGTATAATTGCATCCGAATGGCGAATGGCGAATGCCGAAGCCGAATGGCAAGCGAGACGTTAACGAGAACGAGAAAAAAATGTGCGAAAATTGCTATGAAAAGAGTGAAATCAAAACAAATAGATGACGATTTAGGGTAGACTTAAAGAATACCCTTTTATATAAAATAATAAGACTTCGTTAAATAAAATTCTTGCCAGGTATTATTATTTTTATTATTCGGTCAGAATCTTGTAGAATTTTGTAAAGGGATCGTATATAGTTCAGATATAGTTCAGATTTAAGTCCAAGAAAAATTGCCTCATAATCAAAACTTATATTGAAGCGTTTTATGATTAATATACCAAAAGAGGTTATAAAAATACAGATTTTTATCATAATATTTCTTTATAATTATATTTCATCATTTTATTATATTATTTTATATATTTTAAACCCTAAAATCCCTATACTTCGCATTTGTAAATACCCTTCAAAGCAATACAAAAATTTTGACAACATTCCCGGAGACCAGTCTGCCGTTCTGCTGAAGTCTGCTGTTGGCTGTGGCTTGGCTTGATTTCGCTGAAAGACATGTCGTCATGATTAGTACTTTTTGTAATTGCTGCCATGCAGCGCAATTTGCGGTATTTAGCCCGCCAAATGACACCGCACCCTCTATACCCCTGCATTCCCCTACATTCCCCTCTATGCTCTTCCCTTTCCCCAATCAACCAACTGGCTGCATCATCAGAGTCATTCGTAGGATGCCATTGTCGCAGTCATTCAACTCATCGGAGCTCATCTGCGGGTCTGTCCAGTCTCTGGTCCAGTTCCTAGTTCCATGTTCCCATCCACGATGACGTTATTTTGTTTCAAAAGCCATCCTCGAAATTGACAGCTATATCTCGGACACTCTGCTAGTCTATGCATGGACTTTTGCCACTGACCAAGGACGAAAGAGCAAAGGACAAGGGACAAGGGATGGTGGTGGCCCCCAACAAAACACCACAGATCTCGCTCTCTCTCCTCCACACTGGGAAATCCAAAATCCACAGCCCCGCTTGCTGCAAATCCACATTAAAAATCGTTAGCGTAATCTGTTGGCCTTACAGCTTCGGGGGCAGATGGATGCGCTACGCGAAATTAACTGAAGGGTATTTCGGTCTTTACATTAAACTTAATAATTTTATAGAATAAAATGTAATGTAAATTTAATATAATATCAAATATTTAAATAATATTTAAGAAATATTCTTTAGCTTTTAAAGTTTAAACATTTTTAAAAACCTTTAGTTAAGAATTCCCTTCTTAAATATATTTTGTTTCATACTTTCATGTATATTTTCTTTAGGCTTATAAATTTTTAAATATTCTCGGTAATTTCGTAATGCTTTCTACACACCCTACAATGTCAAAACCCAACTCAATCATTTACACACTGAATCGCTCTGCTGCCTGACGTTGTTGCTGCTGCTGTGCCAATGTTGCTGCTGTGTTATTTTGGCCCTCTCTGTGTCGTTTTTTAATCTCCTGCAGATGTCGCAGTCTCGGTGCGGTTTTTGGCCTTTAATTGCATTTTTGGCTGCGTGGCCAGTGCGAAAAAATGCGGCGCGTTAAGTAATTTATTTCGCTTTATGGCCGAGCGCTTTGTTTGTTTTTTAAAGCCACCTCGGTTCTGGCATTAACTTGGTTTGTTTTTTGTATCTTTTTCAGTGGCATTAGCAGCATCAGCTCTCGGCATCATCAGCGTTTGTTATTTCAGCTACTTAGTGCTGAAATTATTTGATTTGAGTGCCACGCCTCCCCCTGTGCCCCCTGCTACACCGATTTTCCGGCATAACGAGTCACTTTTGAGTATGTAAGTCAATGTCAGAGCGATGTTGGACATCTGTTGGTGGAGCCAGTTTGGCCAACATCTCTAAATATGTATGGAGCCCCCATCTCGCTTATGGTTAGAGGTATTTCTCTCTTCTATTTTTCTATGATTTTCTGGCCGGGGTCGTAAGTCGTAAATCTCAATTTTCGGGGAGGGTAAGTTGTGGTCGTGTGGTCGTGACAACTTGTGTCAAATATGATGATGACGAGCACTGGACCCATTTTAACCTCAAAGGCAACCATCCAAGCCAGAGGCTGGAGTTAATTCGTAGATAGAGGCTTCCATTTGACACAGGTACGGCGGTCAGATAAAACTAACTATAATTTAGTGACCAACGTCCCTCCAGAGAGAATAAATTGCCCGGCTCAATACTAATTTCCTTCCATTAGAAACTTATCTAAAACGCATTAAATTCAAAGCCCGAATAGATTGTCAAGGCAAAGAGGGAAAAACGATTTATTATGCTCTCGACAGGGAGGAGGACTCGGTCCCAAAAAGAAAGAAAAAAAAACAGAAAAGGGCAGGCAATACTAATAGCAGCCAAAGGACTCTTAGTTGGGCGTTTCGTGTGTCACTTTGGCTTTGCTTTTTCGGTCCCCTTTCGTAATTACATTAACCGCAACTTAAATGTGCCACAATTGGCATGACGAGCGGGTCCTAACTGAATAATTAATAGGGTGGCACCGCCACCACCCCCACTGAAATAGAGGTGAGTCCCCAGCAACTACTTGAGCGAATATCTGATCAAAATGCATAGCGCCATGTCCTTGGCTACTTAGCTTATGCACTGGAATAAAATATTTAGAATTTAGACTTTAGAATAATCTAATATTCCAAGTTCATTCAGAAATCATTTGGCTCTTTAAAACCGTAATTAATGTATAATAATATAACATATAATTTAGGAACCTACTTCACTGTTGATTTGTTTAAGCTTAGTTTGTAAATATTTTTAGCATTATTTTAGACACCTTAGTGAGTATTTTTAAACCCCATTGATTTCCATAGCATATTTTTAATTAATGACAAAGTGTCTCATCTTTAAAATAAGTAAACCTTTTATATAGAATACAATTATTCTTTTTTTAAATATTTACTTCTATAAAATTGTATAAATAGCTTTCATAGCTTATGAAATAAATTCAACTTTTTAATTTTCGGTGCTCATCTCCTGTATCTCGAGCTACTCCCCCTTAACGAGAGTCACACTCCGGCCATAAAACTAGGTCCCTGGTTGCTCATTTGCCAGTTGTCTTGGCCAGGGCTCCACTGCAGTGACAAAGCACATAATCGCCGTGGCCCAGGCCCAAGCCAAAGCTGAAGCCCAAAACCCAAACCGAAACCCCTTTGGCTCCATCACAGCTGTATCAGAATATTTAATGTGTCTAATTTCTGGCATCGTGGTGGTCAGTGGTCCTGTGCTATTTCTCTTTTTTTTTCGTTACTTTTCAGTGTCGCCTGGCTATATTAAAAAGTTTTTTATGGCCGTGTGTTTGCCAAACACAAACACAAATAGGGAATAAAGAATAAAAGTCAACTCGAACTAACGCGGCGGCACTAAAAATCATCGCAAAAGTTACGTTACGTTCGTTTTCGGCCAGAGTCAACATATACACGGAGAGACATCATTTGGAAATCAGGACGACAGTGGTGAGGGAAACCTTTTATTTCCGCTTTTGCCACCCCATCCGCTTATCCCCCCCGCGCTGCTCTTCCTGATGGCATGTAATATCCTGTAGAGTCGAATAATGTTTTTGCGGGACCGTTGTTGTCGATTCTGGTGCTGCTGCTGCTCCTGCTCCTGCTGCTCTTGCTGCTCCTGGTGACACAATGCCGGCCGTGCAATGGCGACGAATAGAAATTGCCAAATTATTGGCACTGATTCAATCAGGAAGGGTTCCCTTGGCTGCTGGCAAAATTACCTTTAATATAAACCGATTTTCTAGTTTAAGTACAAACTTTTCCCGCAGCCACCATGACCAACCAGCCATTGGGCCATTAGTCTTGGCCCAGTGATATTGCCACCCCTTCTGTATTTCTGACACGTCCAAAAGCAATTAAGTTTGTCCATAAAAGTGTCACACTGAGTCAACGCATTGCAGGCAGCGATAGCAGCGAACTTATAGATATATACTATATACATATATACGTATCTGCGATACAATAACCCATTCAAAGGGGGGTCGCGAGGCGCGTTTAAACCATTTGACACCGTGGGCACCGCAAAAAACCGCCAACTGAAAAGCATTTAAGCCAAGCCGAAGCCAGCCCCAAGTTAAGCCAACAGCATCAGCCAGCAGCTACTGCAACAGCAGCATCAGCAGCAGCCGTAGCAGCAGCATCAGCAGCAGCAGCAACAGCAACAGCATGGACCGCAACAGCTGCGTACGCTGCTGACCAAAGCAAGCCTGCGACTACAACAACAACAACAACAACAAAAAATGGTAAAACAAAAAGAAAAATTCAAGCCAACAGGGCGAATGAATTTTCCACAACACAATCAACAAAAAACAGCTCAGAATATAAGATGAAAAAAAACATGGAACCAAAGCTGACACCACACAGTATCTTCCATATCGATTGCCTCTCGGCCACAGAGTTGCTCACGTGACGAAAGTTACTGTCACGATTGCCAAGGGGGTTTTTTGCTTCTTTTTTTCATATTTTTTGAAGCTGTCAATAGAAAACGGTGCTTCCCAAATGCTCTCGGCCTATAATCAATCATATATTTTTAATCAAATCGATGGGCCATGAATCTTTAAGAGCAAAACAAGTAGGCAAAGATAAAAGAAAGATTGTGGTAAAGTTGTTAAGACTTAAGATGATTTTGCAGTTTAAATTTGAGCTCGTATACTTATAGATTTTATGAGAAAATGTTATATTTTGTTTTACCAATATTCATTTAAATTAAAAATTATTTTATGTAGAAAGAATTCCCAGTAAAACCCTTGAATGTCTAAGGCTTAGTCTCACGTGTTCAGCTCCCATGGATTCTGCTGCTGGCGGAGCATCATTGGCAGGTCGTCGACGACAGGTTGCAATGTCCGCCAGCAAGAGCAACAGCAATAGCAACTGCAATGCCAGCAGCATTGCCACACAAAGCAGCAACGCAGCAACGGAGCAACACCAACCCCACTTTAAATACATTTCTGTGCGCATCAACACGCGACAAACTCTGGGCAAGGCTTTGCTGGTTGTTGCTATTGCTGTATTTTTTAGCATTTGCAAGTTTTTCGAGGCCAATAACTCTGCTGATGGCCATGGCTGATGCTGCAACACTAGCAGCACCAGCAACGGCGGCAACATTGGTAAGAGCAGCAACAAATGCAAACAGGCCCAGCTGCCAGCAAAGCGCGTTGATGTGTGACAACAACAGCCAATAACTACAACAACAACAACAACAAATTGCAACAACAAAATGCGAACAACAATAAAAACAACAACAACAGCAATTACAACAATTCCAATGGCAAAGCCTGAGCCAACTTTGGCCCGTTGTTTGGTTTTGGTTACTCTTTATTCGTCTTTTTTTTGCCATTTTTTCTCTCTCTCTCTCTCTTTTTTTGGACCGCCTGCAATTTTTACCAGTTTATAGTCACGTTTTGCCCGTTGCCAATGCATATGGCGGCTATAAGTCCCCCCCCCCCCTGGGACGCGTTCCCCCAACAGAGCCCCCCCGAAAAGGCGTCAAAAACTTTAGCCATAGCTCGACATACTATATACATATATATGCTATCTATATATCTAAACCTGGTCGATGTTTTGGACAGAGTTCAAAGATTATAACACTGAATTGGATTAGAGTTGGGCAAACCAAAAAAATATTCGCCTGCTGTTCGAGTATATCTAAAATATATATATTTCTATATATACTATATTTATTTAAGCCGTTTTGCATGCGGTGCTTGCACTTGAAATTCGTTGTGACGGCGTCGGCGGGAATTTCAATTGATTTCATTCGCTGTATAAACAATGGCCATCGATATATGCATTTAGTGAGATTTAGCCGTTGGCAAAGGATTTAAATAAATAATTGAATAATTGGCTTAACTGCAAACATTACTCATACGCCCTGTGTGTTTGGATAATTTTTTTTTTTTTGTATCAAAAAGCTTCTATGAATTGTGTGGCAGAAATTAATTTAAAATAACGTTGAAAAAAAGTTGATAATAATAATAAACTTTACACCGATGTGTATATAAGGAGTGAAGGAAATAAAATAATACATAGCATAAAACAGTTGAAGAACTGAAGGAAAAGTATTTTTAAATTGACTTTTTATGGGTAAATTTTATGGCATTTACTATTTTTTAGGGACAACTCTTTTAGTTATAAACAGAAACTAATTTTATATAAAAACTTTTAGTTTCAAAGGTTCTGAAACTTTTAAGTTTATATATTTTATTAATTTGAAAAGTAAGGTGCTAATCACTTTAAGGCATTTATTTGGGAATGCTAAACTATTTTAATTATACTTTTAATTTACACTAACAAGAGTCTACATTTTCACACATTTCTAATTGCTTTTTAAATATTTCCTCTTCCATTCTTAGCTACAATTTCCTCCGAGACAGATGCTGATCTGAGATAAAGAAGTTGGACAATTAGGCCCGCCTCTGAGGTTACTCATACGCCATGGCGGTAACGACCACAATATCTGCTAATATGACTGGTTGTTATGAAAGCAATTTCCTGTCCCCGAACTTCTTCATTAACTGTGCTACCAATTTAAGTTCTCCCCCGTCGGAAAGTTGTTGAAATGGTTATTGTCCTCACTGCTGTTGGCTGTTGGCTCCTGGCTACCGTCTCCCGATTCCCCAGTATCCGCTGCCGCCCCTGGTCTCTGGCATACTCAGACAAGGCAATTTGTAAGCTCTTTTCAATTCCATTGGCACTCGAATATATATAATGTCAGCATTTGGGCCCAAAAGGCAAATCGTAATAAGGCGACCGCCCGCAGTCCCCAATGCAAATGAAGTGCCCCATTGTGTGTGTGAATCTGAATCTGAATCTGAGTTCGAGTTTGAGTTTGAGTTCCTGGTCGAGTCCTGAGCCTGCCCGGCAGAAAATAAAAAAAAAACTTTTGCCTGCCAACTCACAGGTGGAGAGCAAAAAGAGAGGATGAAGAAGAAGCGAGTTTAGTTTTGCTGTGGAAAAGTTTTTCCCAGATAGAGTCTCTGGCATTGTCCATACCCAATATATACTCACATTTTCCAATTTGGCAACTGTCTCGTACATGGTCATGTTATTGACTTTGCCATATTGTATGATGAATTCAATATCCTCCGTTCCAGTTGTCGTTCCACTTGTGGCATCCATATCCCTTCCAGCGACGGCCGGATTCCCATTTGTAGGATCCACGGCACCGGCTGCCAGTTCATCGCCGGTTATCATGTCACCTGGCGACGCATTGCCAGCAGCACCTGCACCTGCTGCACTGCTGCTGCCGTTGTTGCCAGAACCACCACCATCCGCATCCGGTTGAGTCCAGACCAAGCTGATGCTGCTCTGGTTCACAAATGTCGCATGCACATCTTCCGGCGGTCCTGGGATATTCTGGGTGCCTGTTCAATGGAGGAATAAATGGAATATAGTAGACCGTACCGTACTGCATCGCTTTGTTTTGTTTTATAATGCAACTTTAATTGGCCAATATTGGTTTTGTCTGCTCGGGCTGTGTGGTTGGTTGGCCCAAAGCATTGACCAAATAATTTAGCGCACAATGGCGTGCAACAGTGCGTATGCTCAACGTGCACAGACACGCAATTAAACAAACAGAATTAGCTGCAAACACAAGCCCGGCCAAAACCAAAGCCAACGGCAACGGCAACGTCAGCCCATCGGCAAAGACAGACACACAACACAGATGGATGCACCACAGGGTGTGACCAGTGATGCAACTATCTGGCCTCGGTGTCGGCCTCCAGTGACTGTGACCTCCAGTGACTGCTGGGAAACTGATTTATGGTGAATGATTTATGGTGAAGGATAATCCCAAAAGCAGAAGCTTCTTACACTTTAATTAATTAAATTTGAATTGAAGATAAAACAAAGCTGATTCAGATGAAAAGTTAATTCAAATATGCCTAAAATAAAGATATTAATTAAATATTGAAAGCAGAAATTTGCTGAAATTTATTATAAAAGGAAGTGTGAACAGATCCTTTAGTAGTTTTCCTTTTTTGTTAATTTTAATATAAAAATATTTAGATTTCAAAATATTTAATTAGTATTTCAATGAGAATTTAATACTATAATTGAGGATATTTTAAGAAAGAATTTAGTGAAGTATTCAATAAAGTATAATAAATATGTTTTATAGGGAATATTTTATGGAAGATTTTTGAAAGCATTTCAAGGAGTATTTTAAAGATAAATCGATTATAAAATAAGATTTTATAGAGTATTTTATTAAATATTGTTAATCAAGTTTGGGAAGTATTTTAAAGACTTTTAATTGATAATAATAGAATGAATTTCGAGGATTTCATAGAGAAATTATTAGTTTTTTAAACAGTATCGTAAAGACTATTATTTAGAGTATTTTTATATTCACTTTAAAAATTATTTCAATAAATAATGTCAGGTAAACATATGATAGATAAATATTTTAACAGTTGGTAAATAAATTAAATGATCCGTGTTAAAGTATTTTACAAATATTTAAACAAAAATTCTTAAGAGATTGAAGCTTTGTCTTCTTTTTCAAAACCTGTTTCCTATTCTCATTGTCTTTCCCCTAAAGCTAATGCAACTCGCCTAATTAAGAGCGAATTGAATGGATTTATCTTCGTCAAAAATTGAAATGAGCTGATTTTCATTCACTGGCAGTCACAACTTGGGCCATCGCCGACCGCAGCACTGCGCTGACGGAGTGAGACAAAGGCCAGGGACAGGATGGGATGGACGGAAACCAGTGGCTGCCATGGTAACTACTCACCTTCTTCGAAGCACTGCAGAATGTTGCCGGCATATGATAAACAATCGGGCACATTGCTCGACGACGACGACGACGACGATGACGATGAGGACAATGATGAGGATGGCGTTGCCGCAGCTGTTGCCGATGATGATGTTGCTCCCGATGATGCTGCTCCCGTCGCCGATTTGGTGGTCAGAGAGAGCGGCATTACGCCACGACAGAGGGGCATGCAGGCGTTAATGACGCCGCGGCGACTGCAGCACGGACTGTGATCACGTCCCCCGGCAGCACATCTGGCCAGGATGGCTGCGGATTAGAACGGGAGATGGGCAGATGGGAATGGTTAATATTGTGGTGGAAATTTGCATAAACTCTCCCTCCCTGTTTGCACCCCAGATACGGCTCATTGTGCTCTGTTATGGAGCAATTTGTGACATGAACTCATCAATTTTGGCCTCTTGCCACTCCAGTTGAGATGATAATTTAAAGGATTCGTCGTGAGTCGACAACATGGCAGCAATTTACAGGAAATTAACCAAAAGATTTCCTATCATTGACTAGGTGACGGGTAAATTGGGGCCAGATTTTCAGTGGACTCATCGTTGGCATTCAATTCGAGGTTTTTTTTAAGAGCATGACTTGTATATTTTTGGGTGCTAAGTGTTTTCGATGGAACATCACATCAACTTAATGTAAAATTTCTATGAAATCTGAACTTAATGGTTGGGCTTTGATTTTATAATGAAATCAATATTTCTTTTCTATTTAAAGCTTTGTCAGGTTTCTTGGAAAATTTTTTTATTGAAACCAAAGAATATGTATTTCATTTCTTTATTATTTATATGTAGGAAAAGGCATACAAATTAGGCTTCAATAAATAAATACTTAAAGTTTAAACCTAGAAGTAATCAACGTTAAATTCTTCATCCCAATATATAATAAGTTATCAAGCTGATATAATAATTACCCCAATTTTCTGCATAATAACCATTTGGCATTAAATATAAGCATATTCCAAAACTGGGAGCACACTCTGATATCATTTGAGAAGCCCTTTGTTTATTCTGACTAACGCTTTGCCAAACAACGTTACACAGTGGCTCCTGCCTCCCAAATTACATAAGCCAGGGACAAACACTGACACAGAGCTCTCCTGCCAAACGGACGGACGAACAGGCTTTTCGGTGATGAAACCATTTTGGTAAATTCCCATGCATTTAGCCAACATCAAACATCCCCGACGGAGAGCTGCCGTTTTCAGGGGGATTGTTTGCTACTAATTAACTAAAAATTGATTTGCATAAGTACAAAAATTCATTATGCTTGAATGAGCTGGCGAAGGCCTCACTTAATATTCGAAATTGCAACGCCAGACGGAACGAAAAATGCAAAATGGGCTCATTCATTAAATTAACAAAAGTCCGCAGGACAATGGCTGTCTCTATCCTGCCGCTAATTAGTGTTTTCCATGGTCGACTGTGTATCAAGGGGGGGGGGGGGGGAGCCCCG
>VNJQ01005887.1:0-227388 GCA_008042515.1 Drosophila truncata | reverse complement strand
GGGGGGGGGGGGGGGGGGAAGCCCCTAAAAATCTCTCCCCAAGACCCCATCTCCAGCTGTTACTCACGCATTTGGGCTCGACAGGCTGGTCCCAACCGCTCGATATCGGACAGGCGGATGTTGTAGGAGCAGAGCGGCGCGCATTGGGGCAGCAGTCCGGAGGCCTGGCAGCAGGTCGTCATGTTGTATCTGGAGGCCATTGGCTGGACCGGTTCCGCTGGCAGGGTGCGGGTGATCAGACGCGGGGAAGCCTCGCTCTTGCCGTACGCATTCACTGAGACCACATAGAACTCGTAGTAGATGTCCGCCTCGAGACCCTCGAGAATCAGCGGTGGCTGGCGCTGCAAAGCTTAATGAATTAGCCAAACAGTTGGGCGGGGGAATAGTCACATGGCGGAGGAGATTACTCCACTGAGGGGAAAACTAAAAGAGCTTAAATATCTAGGATTTAGTAGGTTAACAGTGAGAGTTCTTATACGAAGTTTTAGTATTCAATTTATCAAAATAGCTTGTATTAAATTATTAAAAATTAAACACTTCTGCTGTTAGCTTATAAATTCTTGATATTTAAGCTTCTTTAGCTATTCTTATCGCCCCAATTTCTCCCCGTGTAATACCTTCTCCACGCTCAGATAGTCATCGCCAACGCCCAAACGTCGGAACTTGACGTGATATGTGCTGACGGTGTCGGCCAGACGCTTCGGCTTGTTCCAGTCCAGAATCACGAAGCTGTCCGTCTTGGCCACCGTCCGGAGCTTGGACGGCGGATCGGCCAGTACACCGTATCCCTGGAACAGACAGCTGTTGTACTCGGGCATGAAGCGCAGGCATCTGAAAAAAAGGACGGGAAAAAAAAACCAGGAAGAGAAGAAGGGAGGCTTTGGTAATTGGCATTCGGCATAAAAACCCATCCTGCGGAGTCATTAGCAACTAGCATTGTGTGTGCTTTGGGGGGAGGATGAAGAGTGCGGTTGATATGGCCACGGGTTTGATATTAGGGCTTAACGGCCTATGGATTTCCTGGACAAGCACAAGCGATAAGGATGCGCTTGGGGAAGTGATTAACAGGGTAACTAGGAGCTCCTTCTGCGCATCGATAATTATTGATTCTAATTTAACTTGGGAAAGCTTCAATATAAGGAATGTTGGGTAAGGCAGCAAAGGTAATTGGGAAGCAAAAATATTATTTAGGAAGAAATCATTATAATTTAGATTAAAGAAAGATATCGTATATTTCCTAGTTAATTTTTTATTCATTAACTTCCCCTTAACTTACTTGAACAAACTAAAATCCAGTGATTGCAGCTTCCCCGCGCACAGTGGAAAGCAGGCCGAGGGTATTCCTCTAGCCCGGCAACAGGGCGTATGATCGAAGTTATTAGCCAAACAATTAAAGGTGATATTCGACCAAGGGGCACACACCATGAAGTCCGGCAGGGTGGCCTGATCGGTCTTCTGCGGATCACACATCTTGTCCAGACACATACGATGGGTCATGCCATTATCCTCGCAGCACTGCCGTGTGTCCGGTAACTGAGGCATTGCCTGCTTGTCTGTGGTTCCAGCTCGAGACTCCGCCGCCGAGGCACTGGTATGGGTAAAGAATCTTAGCCTTTCGCTGGGCAAACTTGTGCCAAACTCATTCGTGGCCGTAACAATGACGGCGTACATAGCCAACGGTGTTAGGTTACTCAGAACCAACTGGGTTTGATTCACGGGAACGGTGTGAAGCTCCACAGACTCCGCAGCATCGGCGGCTGTTCGATGAATGATCTCGCCACTCAGCTCATCCTCGTCGAAGCTGTGCAGTTTGGTCACATTGATAGTGTAGCCAGAGACTCGCTCGGCCAGCTTCTCCGGCGCCGTCCAGCCCACGCTAACGCTCGTCTCGCTCACATTTTCGATGGTGAGGAAGGTGGGCGAACTGGGTATCAGCTGGACACCCTTCAGGATGCACTGCAGACCGCTGAGCGTGTGCTGGACACAGGAGACGCGCGTCTTCAGCTTGTCCGTGAACGGGGTATACTCGCCGCGACACATGTCCTGGCACAAATCCGGAATCTGCTTTTCCACACAGCAGGGAACATGGTTGCGGCCATCGGCCATGCAGCGTACGATGCCGGGAAAGTCCCGTTCACAGGCCTCCGGATCGACGCCAGTGGTGCCATCCAGGATATTGTGAACGTTGCAGAAGCCCATGCACTGGGTGGACACGTTGGCCCGCTCGCAGCATTCCGTGAAGTCGTGGGTGACCAGCGGCGGCACTTGACTCGGCCGCCAGAAGCTGCGATTGTCCTGCGCGTCCAACGGCGGTGGCAGCAGGAACACATCACTCGACTCCGCGGTCGAGGGGTCCGTGGAATTGCCGGGACCACCCGTTGATGAGTGCAGCTCCTTGACTGTCAGGGGTTTAAGGCGGGAAATTAATTGTCATGTAGACAGTGAGAGAAAAATTTGAGGAAAGTAGGGAAAAGAAAGGGTTGGATTTTCACTTAAAGTAAATTTAAATAGAACCTACATTTATTTATTTTTTCAAGGCTTTATTTATAATTTTTTTCTAGCTTTGCGTAATTTTAATAATATTGAACATCTTTTTTTTTGAGATTGTTTTTTTTATAGTATAAAAAAACTTTTAATTTTTATTTTCTGTTTAAACTCACCCGTCAGTATGTGTATACTCCTCAGCACAGGATCAGAGTTAAGCTCGCATATATACGCCCCCGAATCGCTGGGCTTGAGGGTCTTTATCAAAAGCACCCAGACCTCACCGCCCGTCTCCAGATTCTTTCCCTTGGGATCTATATAATTATAAAAAAAATCAAATATAATAAATGAATTATATACATTAATTATACAACTCACTTTCATCATGGAGAATGCGCACACGATGATCCTTTGTAACCCGCACTGTGCCTGCGGTAAGGATCTCGTCACCCTTTTTCCATATTACTGTGTTATTTGAGGAATTATCGGACACTACGCAGGTTAATAAAGCATCTTTGCTTTCCAATATAATTGATGGTCCGCCGGTTCCTGGATTTTAATAAATAAATTAAAAGTTATAATGTTAAAATAAATAATTTTAAATATTAAAGCCATTTAAAAGCTAAGAATAAAGTCAATTAACACTAAACCAACAAGAACAACATTCAAATATAATTCCTTTTTTTAATAACTTAACCTTAAAAATAAATCTTTAATAATTAAAAAACACAGTTTTAAGCTGTTATCATATTTATTTCTCACTTACCAATAGGCACACCAGACTTAACATTAGTTAATAGCACACATATCGTTATTATATAGACCAGCAAAAGCCTGAGCATTATTCCTTGTAGGATCACCTGAAAAATATAAAAGCAAACACAAATGTTTACAAAAGAAGTACACCTGTTATAGAAAAAAAAAAGAAAATCAAACAAAAATCCCTGTGCAAACTTTAAAGAACGAATGCGAATATTTTTCAATCATTTTCAACGGCAGAAGGTAAGCATTTTGATATTGCAATAAATGGCCGAGCTGAGAGGGGAAACGCCAGTGGCAACTATGGGGGTTTGGGCTCTGGGAAAAGCCGGGCGGAAAGGGGTCGGCTGTCGACGGGGGAGTGGCAGATGGCTGACCTGGGAAATGCAGCCAATTGGGAACCGTTTGGACGGGCGGAAGGAAGGAAGCACAAACAGCTGAAAGTAGCGTCACTTTTGCCTTGGACCCCGTGTTGACGTCAACGTTGCCAGAACATTTGATGTTTGAAAAATAACATTCACAAAACCCCTCGAAAAGCGCCATCCCACCCTTCCCCCTACCTTTCATTCATACACTTTTCCCCGTTTTCACTTTCCCCTCAGCTTTTTCCCCATCGCCACTTTTCCCGCATGCCGTGGGATGCCTGGTTTGGTTACCTGTTCGTTTATGGCCAACGTTTTTGGATTTTTGTTTAAAAATTCGAACGAGTTTTTTGCTCTTCCTTCTACGTTCTTTTTTTTCGCAGCGTTGATAAAATGTTTAACATTGCAGTGGCAGGTTACACAAGGAAAAATGTTTGAAAGGAAGGAGAGTTACTTTAAGTAACTTTTTTTGGGGAAATATTTTAAGTTCATTGGGTTCTTTGATTTAATATACATTAATTTAATTTTAACTTCATTTAAATGTAAATAACTTAACCTTGTCTTATGGAAATGGTGGGAAATCGGGAATATTTTGTTGCAGTGATTTATCCAGAATACTTTAAAAATTATTTCAAAAGAATATTTAATAGAAAATATTTATTAAAGAAAGATTTCTAAGGAAAACTTATCATAAGAAAATATAATTGAAATATTGATTTTAGCATTTTATAAATATATAAAAATATAATATATAAAAAACTTATTATATTTTTTATATCAGTGTTGTTCTGAACTTTAAATTAATGATTTCCAGCATCCCTTTCAGACAACCTTCAGGCATTGTTCCCTCAGGATTTCTGCAGTGTAAAAAAAGGGGGTTCCTAGATTTGTTGAAATTGGTTCGTGCATTCTGTGAAAGGTGCTCGAGCTGATTGTATCTGTGTGTGTGTATGGTATGTGCGTGTGTGTGTTTACTTTCGCATTTGTGTGAGTGCCCCTGTGAACGTGAGCGCGTAACTGAGAATTTGTTGGCAGCTTTAGCGACCATTCCACAGGGTAATGGCAACAACAAATTGCGTAAACTGCACTGCAAAAAAAAAAAAAAGTGCGTGTGGCTATGGTGTGCTTGTATTCAATTACGAGAACGGTTAATCGATTCACCTAATCGTTGGGAGTGGAAGCAGACGGGGGGCTAGGGGTCGTCATCAATGACGTTTACACCCAAGCCCCTTTTTAACGCGACCCCCATTGCGCTGACAAACCGCTTAGCTTGGCTCTGGCATTTGTTTGGCCATCACCGTTCAACGGCACTTGTAGGGCATCGACAGAGGGTGAGGGTGCTGGGTTCCATCCGTGAGCACAAGGTGCACAAGGTGGGCTTGTACCTGCCTTTGTGCGCATCAAGCGCATTTCAAATTGAATTTACAAAGTGCGAACGCGATGCCCGGGCACGCACTTGCCACCCGTGACGCAAAGATTGAGTTACCTGTGAGGAGGCAGGTGTGGGTGGGTGGCACTGCAGCTCTCCTTTTGTCTATGGCTGCGCCTGCAAATTCCATTCATAAATTCCAAACGAAGGAGAGAAGCAACGCGACTGGAGTCGTCTTCTCGCTTCGCTCGCGAGTTGCTCAATTGCAAAAGTGACAAATTTGATTAAATTATAGCGCTATTGCAAAACGATTTATCTTTCGCTGCACTTGGCTGCCGCTGCTGTAGTGCAGAGCAGAGCTGCCCTTTTATAGCATAGCTCCATCTCTGGTGTCGCTTGCCACCCACTCAATTAATTGTTTTTGCTGTTGGCTCTTGGCTTTTGCTCTTTGCCGTTGCCATTTTTGCGCACTCATCCAGGCACGCACATCCTGCTGACACACAAACACACACACATACACATATGCCCAAGTGCACTATGAAAAATAACTAGGAAATAATTTATAGTATTTGTAAATTATTAACCTTTAAACAACTGTGGCATTCGTAGATACTTTCTTTCAACATTCTTTGACTTAAAATAAACTTTTTTAATAGCTTTTTTTCTATATTTTCTATATTTTCATGATATTTTCTCTCAGTGTCTTGCCTCTCTTCCATCTATTTGTCTTCATCTGGGCCACAACTACCGTCTCGTCTTGTCTCGCGTCTCATCTCGCCTCGTCTTGGTTCGCTGTCAACGTTCTGCTCGTTGACGATGTAAGTAAATTGTATAACGTGGCGTATGAGTAATATGATATGCATGCTTCGATTCCAAGCGTTACGCTGTGTTCTCTTCCCCCCCCCCTCCCCCCTCTCTGCTCAGCTCGTTGAAGATGATGTGGTAATCAGTTTTGATTTTATTAGCACAACAGCGAAGGAGCTGCCACAGACAGTCACTTAGCCCCTCCCGAAAAACGAGGAGAAGCCCTGAATCTTTTTTTTTCTTTTACGATGTCCTCCCTACATGCCACGCCCGGCTTCTGCTTCAACTTCTTGGCATGTCAAGTGGCACACATCAATCCAATCTTACCACCATACCCACCAAGGGTTATGATGGAAGATGCGCAACGCCCGGGTCATAATTGTTAATGAAATTACGTATACGTTTTTGACTCGAGGGCGGTAAATGGTGCGCTTAGTTGCGCTTGTTTTAATTAAATTTCCTTGGGAGACAATGTAGCGAAAGAGCGAAACCGAAAACCGAATTTAAATTGGGAGTCAAAAATGTTGGGCTCTCAAGCGGAATGTGTAAAATCCTAATTAATTCAATTTGCCAGCAATTCAGGGTAATTGCGATTTAGTGGCAAATGTTAGAAGCAAATCTTGAGCGGTTTTTCGAAGAAAAGGAATTAGAGAGTTTTGAGCGTAAATTGCGTCTAAATAGGTAATGGAGATTAAAAGATTAAAGGAAGAATATTATTAAAAGAAATAAAAATGGGAAAATTATAGAGATTACATTAGATGAAATAAGTTTTAATGAAACTATCTAATGAAAAGTAATTCAATTAAAAATTCCTAACAAATAACAAATACTCAAAGCACAAAAATCAAAAACCTACTAATATGCTTAATAAAACTGTTTGGCCAAAGTTTTCATTAATGGTCAAAGCCCTCAAAACGTTTAATTGGCCATTAAAAACTTTTTAATCTAAGTACAAATTTTCATATTCTTGAAATTTTACCCATGAGACGATGCCCCTTGAAATTCCATTAAATATTTATCAACTGCATAAATTAGCATATCTCTTCACCTTTTGTTTTATATTTATATTTTTGGAAGTTATATTTCTGGAGAACTTTCTGTATTTTATTGCCTTTCCCCAATACTTTTGGGCCACTAATTAAGGAAGTGAGCACACACACATTAATGATAAGATGGAGGACACTCTCAACTCTCAAGGTAAATGAGCCCAAGCAGGGACAACAAAAAATAAGATGAGCAACAAAAGGAAAAAAGAGAAGCCGGAAAAATAGTCCCCAAGAAGGCATCATAAAAGGACCCGGGCAGCACATTAAGTAAATTAAACACAAAAAAAAAGGGAACCCGAATGAAAAACAAAAAAGAAAAGTGGCGGAATAAATAAAAAAACAGGAAAAAAACCAAGGGACATTTACACATTATTTTATAACATGGCCAAGACAGACAAATGACAGGCGAGACAAGGTGGACAGCGGTGCTGGCTGGCAATTGCCACACCAGATCTACTCCGTGATAAATAAAATACACCGCAAAACATTTTAAAAGCCAACCGACAACACTTTCCACTTTGCTGCTAATTTAAAGTTAACACCAAAAAGTCGCAGCCACTAGAAAATGGTGAAAGACACTGGCGGGCTGGCATTGGGGAAAACTGAACGAGGGTTTCCCACAGCCGAAGCGAAGCTCCTCGCAACTGTCTTTCCGTTCTGGCCAACTTTGTCTGTCCGTCTGTCCGTCTGTCTGTCTGTCTCTGTCTGTTGGTGTGGGGACTACTTTATGGGCTCTGTTGTTGTTCTTTTCTTGTTTTTTCTTTTTTTTTTTTGGTATTCGGGTTGGTTTTTTTTTTGCCTGAGCTGGGCAAGGTAATTTTTCTTAATTACCGCAAAATGTTTACCTTGTTGCTCGGTCTCTTGCCATGGCTTTGGCTTTGGGTGTATATATTTTTTGGGCAGCCCCAGATAAGGTGAGCATCCCTCAAAGGCAACCCATAGATTGTGCGCTCCAGCGCAAAAGGTGTAAAATATTTTTCGACAGTACCCCCAGACCCGACTACAACACTTTACATTGTTATGGTTTGGTGTTTTTAAGCAGCTTTTGTTCGTTTCATGTTTTCACACGGCCCCCGGAGGACAGGAAGCGAAGGCAAAAAGTAAAAGTGTTGCATACTTACCAGAGGCGACAAGCTCTAGCAACGCACACACACTGAGAGAATCTGGGGGGGGGGTTACCTCCAGGTGAGTGAGTGCCACAAGGTAAGCCAGAGAGACCTACGAAGCACACACACTTTTTTTTTCTAATGGCCACACACACAAATTGAAACTAATGTTCGTTGCTATGCATATTTCTGTTCTTGCTCTTGCCCCCGGGAAACTTGAACTTGAGTGCAGGAAAAAAGCCAAGAACATTGTCAACCTTTTTGCGAACGGGAAGGTGAAAGTATGTTTAGGCCTTTTGTTTGGCTTTTCCTGTTTTTCTTTGCTTGTCGAGGCCTAGGAGGGTCTGCGGGTTGAGTAAGAAATATGATAATCAAACAAAACAAAACAAAAAAAAATTACTCATACGCCGTGTGGCCAGAAGTTGTACGAACATAAAACTTTTAGGTTTTTCGGTGCGATAAGGCGACAAAAGCCCAACTAAAAACAACAGGGCTAAAAGTTTTGTTTTCAACAAAAAAGGGGAAATGGAAATGTTAGTTTATAGCGACAACACACCTTGATTAAAAAGTTAATACCCCGATTTGGGCAACCCAAGAAAATTCCCCAAAAAAACCAAAAAATAAACAACGATACGTAGCAAGAAAGTGTTAAATTATTCAGGAACCCCTTTCTTCAGTCGAAATTTTTGTAATTAAAATTAATACGCAGAACGGCAAGAAAACCCCAACAAATGCCAGAAACAACCGCGAAAATCGGCTTGTGGCATTAAGCCGGAAAAAAAAGAACGCTGGGAAAGGGGGAAAAAAAGAAATTTGTTTTAGCATTAAAACAAAATCAACACACCTCAATGAAAAAATCTCCCCAAAGAGGCATAAAAAAGATGGGGCATCAGCCCACAGATGCACAGATGCCGGAAAGAGCCCAGTTGGGGGAGCGGCAGGGACTGGCACAGGGGTAGCGAATAAGCAAAACATGTTACAACAAAGGACCAAAAACATAATGAACAATAACAATAAGAGCCGCAGAATGCCAAAGTGTGGCTTAGATTAGTTGCTCGACTTGGAGATTCTTATTGGAGTGCTTTTTTTGTTATGATTATTATCTGGGTTTAAGGCTAAGGAGGGAGATCTTGGGGTAGGCAGGAAGGCTATATTTATATACTTTAAGAAACAGGTTTCCTTGACTGGATTTTTTTATGTACTTTCTCCTTATAAAACCATATTAAAACGCTTGGCTTGGTTATTTAACAAATTTTAATTAATAATACTTAAATAATACTTAAAAAATTCAAACTTCATACCGCTACACTTCATAGAACGTCTATCTTAACGCAAAATTGCACTAATTGCTCTAAAATAATTAAATTAAAACTAAGATACCATTAAATATTTTATTATTTATGAGTTTTTCAATCATAATAATAAAATTTTATATTGCAAAAAATATTATTACTAATAATTTAATCTACAGAGAACAATTTCTTCAAATTAATGAAATAGTCCACGACATTTGGTATACAAATTAACTAAAAAAAATGGGCTCCTTCCGTAAATTAAAATTTATTTAATGAGATTAAAGGTTTTTTTTTTTTGAGATTCCGAAGAATTTTCCCAAAGAGAAATAAAAAACCTTTAAATACACCTAAACTTCCCTGTAAATACCCTTCAACAAAATTGGTAACAAAAAGACCAAAAATGAATGCTCGGGCATAACAATAACAGAAGCGGCACATTAAACAAATATTCCGCAACAAAACAAAAACCGAAGCGAAGATAAAAAATAATTCAGCAGAAAACGAGGCGGGTTGGGAGGAAGGGTGAAGAGCAGACGAAAGATTTACTTTAAAATATATTTACATATGCAAATGCCAAAAGGGAAAGACACTGGGGGAGGGATGAAGGACGTTTTTGGTTGTGTCTAAGCAAGCATGTGAGTATTTGTAAATCTGACATAATTGCATGCGCATGTGTGTGTGTGTGTGTGTCTGCAGGAGTTTGTTTTTCAGATTGTTTATTTTGTTTGCACATTTCGCTGGGCAAAGGAGCAAAAACTTTTTATGCATTTTTCATACACATAATTCGCTTCAAGCGCAAATGCACAATAATAATAATAATAATAATAATAAGAGCAACAACAAAAGGCGGCATAAACAGCCATAACAATCCCAACAAAATGCACAGCTGAACAGTGACAACAATGCCTCAACAATTCGCCATGTTGAAGGCAAAAATACAGAAGATAACTATACAGAACTAGAGCTGAACTACACTGAACTATAAATGTGAAAATAAAATATTTCTCAACAATATTCTGCTGCTCAGACTTGGAATACTACCATTAACTTGTCTTTCCAACTGATAAACACATTAAAAAACACTTAAATATATCTATCGTTGTGTTTAAATATATATATTTTCTTTCTCTGTATGACTATTCCAACCAAAGAACTGCCAGCTACAGTTCTACGGCGACAGCAACAACATTGATTTTACATTTCCGCCGCTTTGCCTGCTAACTTCCGTTTCCACCACTACCACTACTATTGCATAGAGCACATTGCACATCACAAACACACACACACACATTTTTGTTTCGCATTCACATATGGGCACACACAACAGGCAGAACACCCCAATGCTGTTGTGGGTGTCTTTGGGGGCTTTGATTGCAGGCAGCAGAACAAACGAGCGACAGATGCATTTCAATGGCAGGCGAGGATGCGCTTCTGAAGATGTCCTGGCAAGCCAAACGGGTTGGGAATATGACTTAAAATTGTATAAAGAGGTTGGGCAATTTTTGTTTTTTATTTTATAATATTTAAAATTTATTTATTCTTAAGAATTTGTATGGAATACCCAGCGTAAGCCAAATTATGCAAGCTTCTTGGTACTGGCAGTAATGTTATTTATAATTTAATAAATCTTTAGAGTTAATACTTTTATTTACTACTTTTATTGAATATTAAACTCAAAAGTATTTATATTTTTATTTATTTAATTTTTTAACATATTAATAAGCAAAGTATTTGAATTAAAAATAAGGAAATACGTCCCTTTTAGTTATATTTCTTCTTGAAAATTTCCTATAAATAAATAACCAATTTTAATCCTTAGAAAGACCTCCTCTCGCTAAAGTAATTGCTAAAATGATGTACACTCAACATACGATCGAAATCACACCATTAATATTGCCAAAGGAGATTGCACCTTTTGCAAACACATTTATTTCAGCCATTTCCTGTACCTGCAAGCCGCTCAAAGTGACTATCACTTATGTACACATATGTTGGCAGTATTTTTTATTTATTTCCCTCCGACTTTATTCAGAGCAGAGCATAGATGCTGGTTGCCACTTCAGAGTCTCAACAAAGTTGTAAAGAGCATGGCAGAGCAGCAGAGGAGCCTGCCGTTGCAGTTGAAGTAGAAGTTGCAGTTGCAGTTGCTGTTGCAATTGCAGACGCACTTGCCTTCGGCTTTTCCTTTGGCTTTTGGCTTTGGCTTCTGGTTTTTGGCTTTGGCAGTTTGTTTCTAGTAGTTGGCAGCACATAAAATATATACATCTATATAGTATACAAGCAGCTTCGCTGGAAAACAGGCCACAAACATGTGTGGGCGATAACCGAAGTACTTAACAGGCCAACAGCTACAAGTTGGCTAAGTCGGTAAGCTCGAAAAATGCCAACAACCGGGGCGCCATTTGCTCCAAGGACCCGCTCCTGCTGCTGCTGCTGCTGCTGCTGCTGCTGCTGCTGCAGTTGACGAACACTGACGAACTTGCTGCAGACAAGGACCCCCAGGACCTCCCAAGGATCTCGGCTGCAGTTACATGGCTGCCGCCTGGCTGTATGTGTCTGTGGTTAGAAATTAGATTTACTAGTTTGCCGACAAACCCCAAAAGCCGGCACCCCGCCTGCCTCTTCCAACCGTCTGAAAAGTACCGAAAAACTTCAGCTAAGCCAGGGAACTTTTCCCCAAAAATAAAATACCAAAAAAAAAACATCTAAAAAGACGTTGGAAAAATCATAAAAAAAAAGATACGAAGTAAAACAAATGCTTGCGGCACTTTAGAGCTCGTACACCCCGTTGTACTATTAAATTTACCCATGGGACCGTGTTGACTCTTTGGCTTTTTCGGGACAGTTTCAACACTTTTGTTGTTTGGTCCTTGCGAACCAAATTGGTTGCACAAACACACAAGCCAGCCAGGATATCAATAAAAAAATATTGCCCTCCTTTTCCATCATATCTCTCGCTCCTCTTCTGTATGTTTGTGAACGACTTAATCACTCGGAAATATCAGTGGTGTATGTGGGTGGCTGTGTTACCAAAGTGTTACAAGTTTATGGTCATCAGGCAAGCCAAGTTAAGGGATAGGAAAGGGGGGAAAAAAACTTGCCAGAAACGAAAACTTTTATTACGGACATTTGTGACAGAACAGCAACTTCTAAGTGGTTCAATTGGACGGGTCAGCCTCGGTCGCAATGCGGTGTTAGTTCGCTCAAAACTTTTATGGCCTAATTTCGCCATTGAAAATCAAGTGAGATATTAAGAATTTATACATCAAAATAGATAAACTATTTTCTATATCAACTACTTTCTTTGCAAAGCTGAGGGGAAAGTTTATAGTGCTGCTAGAAAAACAAACATTACTGCGGATTGCTGGGAAAATTAAGAGGAAAATGGAGAAAAAGTTAAGCTATATGGGAATTCGGGTTTATATTTTCTTAATTAAGTTAGAGTATGTACTTTAAATATTAAAAAAGACTTTATAAACTAACACTTACTACTATACTATCTCCTTCTAAATTCCCTTTGTAAAAAAACAAGCTTCCATAAATAATTTAGTAATAATCTGATGCTCTGGCAGATGGAAAATCTAATTATGAGCTGCGGCGATAATTTCCAGCGGTGCGCACGTGCCTGAGGATGGGAAAATGCTGCCTCTGGTTGGTGGGCGGGGAAAAAAAAGGCAAGCGAGCCTGATTTCAAAGAGCAATTACATTAATTTTACTCAAGTGCAACATGCACTCAGCGCTAAACTTCATTGCAACAAAATTTCCGCTCCAATGTGCAAAGAGTTTTGCGGCAGTCAGGCCAAAGTAGCACCAGGATGCAGGACCAGGATGCAGAGAGCCGAATCCTGGGCTGAAGGTGAAGCCCGGAGGCAGTGCAGCCATCGGTGGAAAGTCAACCGCGACCAAAAGTGCCAAGTTCGTGTCCCAGTGATGGTGGTCTCTCCTGGTGTACCTCTCTTACTCCTCATCGTAGTCCTGCTCCCTCTCCTCCTCCTCCTCCTCCTCCTCGTATCTGTGTGAGCCCACGAGGTGCTAATGAGCTGCAGTTTGCAGTCACTGAAGATGTTAGCAGGCAGCCATTTTGCTGTTGCCAACTTTGGCTCTTTTCCGTGCTGACAGCACTTAAAAGCTTTGTGCCACACACACACTTACACTCAAAAGAAAAATGTGAAGTATTTTTTAGGAAGGATATTAAAAATAAGTCATTATTTATAGTTAATATATTAAGGAGAGAATTCATGACAAACTTAAAGATTATTTCCTTTCTAAGAAACTTTTCTGGTCAAGGTTTCAATATTTTTAAATATTTTCATTTTCATTTTATTAATTTAACATTTATACATATATTTAACGTTTTTCATCCCTATTAAATGTTCATTCCTCTAAATCTCAACCTATTTCTGCATCCCCCCTTTATTATTATTTATTTTTTTATTCCGTGTAACGTTTTACAAGTCTTAAATGTTGACAAATTTATTATTTTCAGTGTAATGCCACCACCCATCCGATTTACCCCTCCCTCCTTGTTTGGTGACGTGTGTTTATGCTGTTGATATTTTTGACATTTTCGTTTGGCATTCTCGTTATTGTTACTGCACTTTATACAAGAGCTGTTGCTGTTGCTGCTGCTGCTGGTGCTGCTTCTGCTAGTGCTACTGCCGTTCTTTGTTTCTTTTTCCTGCATTATTTTCATTTTTGTTTTAATTAAAATTTCACATGTCAACGATTTTTCGAAGGTGACTGTGTGTGCGTAGGTGGGTCGCCATTGCCGCCGCCACCGCTACCAAATGAATGAGTTTCTCATTTCCTCAGCCAACAAGCATCCGCCCGGAGGTTTTTCTTCTTATTGCACCCAACACTTGCGGCTTTCAAGGGTATGCTGCATTCGTGCAGAAAATTAATTTGAATAGGCTTTAGTTCTATGTGGTAAAAAGGGGGAAAATGGTGACATATTTTCATTTAAAATGTTGAAATAAATATTTTAAAGGTTCCAAAAATGTAATTCTTCTATTAAATAATTTAAAAAATATAAAGAATTTAATGGGGAATATAGTTACAGTTTATTTTTAATATAAAATTTATGTTAAAGACATTTTGTAATACAATAATATTAACATCTAGAAATGCGATAAAAAACAATAAAAGCTGGGACCATTTTTATATTAGGAAAATTATTATAACGAATTTAACCAAAAATTGAAATATTAAACTTTTAATTTATTTTGAAAGCAAGTAAATTTAAAATGAATACATTATTTAACGATTTATGTATATCTTAATTGCTTAAAATCCTCATGGACAATGAAGTCTTGAGAGCCTCTTAAGCCAATTAATTTTTAGAATATACCCACAACTTATATAATTTTTTTTTAAATTAATTTAGTGGGTGTGATATAGTCGGCGCTTTGATGTAGATTTCCTTCTTCCCCCCTCGCTTGTTGCCATCGTGTTCATGTCGACGGGGATGCTGTCAGCTGCATTTTGCGATGGCAACTACAAAATAACGGGTCTCGACCCATCAACTTGTCCCCTGCCACGGTCTTTTTTGTTGCGATTTTTCCGCTTTTCCAGTTGTGCCAATCTATCAAGACCAAGCATCCGCCAACGCCAACGCGCGTCATCTATCGATGATTTCGCTAACTGTGAAACTATATAGCAGGGCACCCTGTCAGCGAATCGGATTTACCACCACCCCTCCTACCCATGGCCAAAAACCCACCAGTTTCCGTGTTTGTGTTGCCAGGTTTTTGTTCCACTGACATGATGCGCGTCAATTAAAATACGGAAAATGGAAAAGTTTTGCTCGCTTTGGCGATAACAGGACGGGAAATTCGTTGATCGACTTTTATGCGCTCGTCTGAGACAGTTGGGATTATCCCTTTTATGCAATCATAAATCAAAGGCAGTAACCCCAAATGACATCGAGCTAAAAAGTATTCAAGGCTTTTCCTTTAACTATTTCCATTTAATAAAGTCCCTTCCCCGAATAAATATTTAATGGGACTTATCAAGCCTATTCATATTTGATAAGTTACCATTTGCCCAGGCAATTAAAAAGCCCGAGAAAACATTTAATTTATTGTCAATCCAATGGCGGACATCACTTTGTTCTCTTTGCCGCCGGCCAATGTTTGCATTATTCTTTGTTTTTATAATTATATACATATTCTGTGTATGCGTTTTAATAATGTAATCCCTGCAGTTATTTGCGTTGTCCCCATTGCCGCAGTCGCCGCCACCAAGCAATTGTTTAATAAACAAATAGCAAACATTACGGTGGTGAGGAAAAAAAGAATTTAATAAATGAAAACATATGAAAAAATAAACCTTAATCAAATTAATTAAAATAATTTTTATTACTTGCGAAACCTGTAATAAAAACGCACAATAAAGTCGACCGGGAAATGCTCTTAAAGTAAACAAAATAATGGTTTTATGATATTTATGAAATCTATACTTTATTCTGATTTTAAATCATTTATTTTTTTTACCAGCATAAATAACATAAATAGATTTGTTGCTTTTGGCCCTGACCCCCCTTCATAGGCATATTCTTGGGTTATTAATTAAGTCTGTGAAAATGCAAATCAATGTCCATTGTCCGGGCCCGTCTGCACAATTAATCAAAAACCCATTAACGATTTTTTCGAGCCACCGGGACCGGGGCTGGTCCACCCTGAACTTGTACTGATTAAATGCAATTAATTTTCTGTCAGCAACAATTGTGCCTACAATTTAACAGCCGAAGAGGACGGCCTGACATAAAACAAAATGAGGCATCTTTGCCTGAAATCAGTTGGAAAAAGCCATTTCAGAAAATTAACAAATAAATACATGAGTGAGCGCAGCAGAATGAAAAATGTAAATACAACTTGGCTGAAAATTAAGTTTTGTTTGGCCCATAAAAAAAAATGTTTTTAATTAAAAGAAGGGGAGACGACGTCGCTAGGAACAAATGACTATCAACTTTACAGACTTTATGAAGTTGACAACAAGAACAACTCGAAGAACTTGATGAAAATAATAAGAAATGAAAACTTGGGAAATTCTAGCAATTAAGAGGGCAATCGTAAAAATTCTCTTATTAGTAAGAAGCAAAAAAATTGGAAGATATAAATAATAAATTAACTATGAAAAAATTAAAAATTATTCAGTTTAAAAATAATCAAATTAATTAAAAACTTAGTTCTTTTCCTAACAGAAATATATTTTTTACGAACCCCATAAACATATTTTCAAATAAATATATACAACTTAAATTTTTTACTAAAAGAATACTTTTCTACCAGGTATCGAATTACATTTATTACCAACTTAAAGCCATTGTAGTATATCCAAATGTCAGCCTATCGAAATTGTTGATTCAGAAACACTTTAACCCTGCAAATAATTAATCATGATACGTCAGTCGACCCGCTTGGCAATGTAGGAAGTAGTATCTATACTTCTGTATTTGATGCCACTCCAAACTGAAAACTGAAAACTGAAAAACCCACTCCGCCTGCGGGCCATCTTCAGTCAGTTGTCAGCGTTGTCAGAATCGGTGGACGGGGCCAAAGCCAATAGCATTTGGTTTTAACACGTTTTACTCTGTTTCTGTTTGCCAAAACATTTCGTTTGCTCGTCGATTTTTAATGAGAAAAGGGTTTATTTTATTTCTCTGTTGGTTCTTTTTTTTCTTTCTTTTTTTTTCTGGCACGGGGTTTAATCACAAAACCGGAGGGACAGGCCATCAGTCAAAGTGGCAAACTAATGGTTTATTTATACAGACAGGATTGAGGGATTAAATTAGATTTTAATTCCAAAAGAAAATGTTGCGAAATGCCGAATGTAGAATGCTGAATGCTGAATGCTGAATGCGGTTGCTGCCGGTGCCATTCATTCATGGCGGCAAGGACATTTTAAGAGGATAAACCTCTTTGGGGACTACACTACATTAAGCAAAGATCATAATCTCCTTGAACAAGAACTTTTCCGGAAAACTAAAAACGGCAAAACTGAAAACTGTAAACTGTAAACAGAAAACACAAAACTAAAAACGGAAAACAATGGCAAGGAACTGGTGTGTAGACTGTGGAAAACTGTTGCATGCCAGCGGAGATAGAGGGGGACATTTGTGGGAAAAACTGGACTACGGACCGTGGACCGTGGACCGTGCTGCTTAGTCTCTACAAATGCGCGAAAATTTACAAAACGAGCTCTCACCCTCTTAGGTGCTGAGGTGCAATCTGTTTACTCAATAATTTGCACCGAAATGAATGTAAATTTTCGCACAGAAATTCCCCAAACGGCGAGATGCATTCCGC
This sequence comes from Drosophila truncata, assembly GCA_008042515.1. NCBI lineage: Eukaryota > Metazoa > Arthropoda > Insecta > Diptera > Drosophilidae > Drosophila > Drosophila truncata. Next base: position 209,857 of record VNJQ01005887.1, on the reverse strand, counting down.
CGGACTTGCTGACGTTGCGCATACGCAGCGTTGTACCAGTATGCAAACTATCCAACTGAGAGATGGATGTGGAATGGATGAGGAGTAAATTCTGGGGAATCAGGGAGTCTACCACTGGGAGCCAAAGGAACCAAGGAGCTAAGGAGCCACCATAGTCAAAGAAAACTTCCCTCTCTCTTCCCCCGCCACAGTCTGTTGCAGCAACGTAAAAGTTGATTTATAAACAAACTTTTGCGGCACAAAGTTGTGTTCGGACCGTCAACAAATGGAAAAGAAAAACATGCTCGCCAAATGGCCAACGAAAGTTAAAAGTACGCCAAACCATTCTCGCCCAGAGCAGATGCCGTCTGTGGCGCGTGATCCTTGGGTGTTGCTCTCTATGGGTGAAAATCCCAAATACACAATAGATGCCAGCGAGAGTTGACGTCGAAATCAGCATAAAATACGCAGAGAAAAACACATCATTGAGAGAGCATTCACAAGTTAAATAATAACGCGACCAGATACAAAAGCACAAATAAAGTAGTTGAGTTGAGTGCCAAGCACTCCCTCCGTTCCAACCATTCGCCACGTCATGGAGTTGGTGTCTGGATAGATGGCTTCCATATGCACAGAGAATGGAGTACGGAGAAAGATCACTGAGCGATAGGACAAGTGGATTCTTGAAAAGTGGATTCGGTGAAAAATAATTGGGCTTAGGTATTCAGGAAGGTTTTTGGGATTAAAGATACTCTATTGTTTGCACGAGAAATTAACAGGAATAAAATATGTCATAACTTTTAAAATGATTTCTTACTTATCAATATTTATTATTTTATTATTTATTAATTTATTTCCTAAATATGATATTAAATAAAATTATATTTAATATTTTTTAGGTCCTATATTTGTAGCTAAATAAATGTATTAGGAGTTAAGACATTTTAAATATTTGTAAAGCCTTTGATTTCCATTAGAACCTGATCCTTAATATGAAAGACTTAAAAAAGATAATTACAATAGAAGTTAGACTTCAAAATTTCCACTATAAATTAATTTTAGTCCTTATACATTTGAAATATACTAATTTATTATTCTTTTATTATTTTTTTATTATTTCCTATTTTGTATAATTACTTAAAGCTTCTTAATTCAAAATAGCAGCACCTTTAATACTACCTTATGCAAAAATTTCCTACTCCAAGTTTCAGAATTGGCACTGGCCCATCATATTCCACTTTAATCCCCAACACAGTTCGCTCAGTGCCAAAGTAGCTGCAAAGAACTAAATAAGAACCACCTCTTACCCACCAAAAAAAAAAAAAAAAAAAAAAACCACCCATCGAATCAGAGCAGAGACCAGCCCACACTCCGCTTTCCCAATTTCCACTCACCGCCTCAGCGAGTGCGGCAAAAGTCCTCAGTCAAATCAGTTGTTGGCACGATTTTTGCAAGCAAAAATAAATCGCAAAAAAAAGCACAAGGAAAATCGTATAAAAAAGCAAAAACAAAGTTTCGGTGCCGCCAACAAGAGAGTGGAGAAATACACGGATAAAATGATTTTCCTTTAAGAAGTTATAATATTTTGAAACTTAGAAATATGAAAATTCTAAAAGAAATAAAGAGAAAATGTAGAAAAATAAATATTACCACCATAAATTTAACAAAAATATTTTAAAAGGGTAAAAAATAATAAGGTTACGTTTACAGTTTCTAGAAAAATATGATTTAAAATTAAAAGACAAATAATACTACGAAATAATAAATATTCTCATAATATTCATATTTTACATATTTTTTCAGAGTGCACAAAAAGCGAGTCAAGGAAGCAAAAGCAACGCACAATCGACAAGTTGTGCGCGCTGCCTTAACTTCTGCCACAAAATTTTAGTTTCCGGCTTTTGATGGCCGGGTTGCATGCTTCTTTAGCCTTCTTCTTTTTCTTTGCCTTCTGCCCCAAGTTTTATTCTTTCGGAGTCTGCAGAAAAGATGTTTTGGCTGTTGCTTATTTGATTTTCGTTTTGGCTTTTGTTGCACCAACACTGCCACAGCGTCAGCTTCACTTCTCAGCTTCAGCTATAGATCCCAGATCCCAGCTTCATCTTCATCTCTATAACCAGAGACAAGAACAAGAGAGAGTTGAGCATGTGTACCGCAGACACCAAGTCAAAGCAGCCCAAAAAACCGAGCCAAATACGCAAAAATTTTTGTAATTTTCCAACTTATAAGCGAATATCTTCAAAACGAACGAACGGCCAGGCAGATAGGCAAACCGATGAAACCGACAGAAATTCGGGGTAAAAGTTAGCCGTCGCCCCTCTCTCCGAAAGCCACTTGAAAAGCAGCTTTAAGCCAACACAAAACCGACAACAGAACGAACAATTTTGGCCAGCGATGAAGCCCCAAGGAAAAGTTCCGAGGGGACCGAGCACAGCTGATGTCTGGCGTCTTAAAATGAAAATGAATGGGAAACCTTTTTGGCCCCGCTTGATTGAAAGTGTTGAAATAGTCTTTCGGGTCAGCTGTCGGGGGCATTAACATGACCAAATTGTATCGGGGATTAGTGCTAAATGATATTGCCGCCATACAGATACTGATAGTTTCTTATCCTTATATTGAGTATATCCTTATATTGAGTACTTATTATGGCAAATGAACGTTGACGAAATGGTTTTCGATTGTTTTGTGTCCTCGCATCCTGCTGTCTGTGCGAAATATATACTGATAAGCCATTTGGACATCTGGGAGCTTATACATAATCGATGGCGAAATTATTTCACAGCAGATGGCCAGTATTTGGGCTGTATTAGGGCTTTGGTATAACGATTAATGGTTTCGAGAATGGGAAATGGATCAATTCTGAGAGCAATGGGAGGAATTAAAAGTAAGATTTCTGTTTATATGGTTCCTTATTAATTTTTGTATATTTGTTCCGAAAATCCAGTGCTTTCCCTTACTTTAAAACCTCCTTAAAGTATCCTGCTAAGTAAAAGACCTTTCTAGTTAGAATATTTCTAACCACAGACCACAGCTCAAGCACATTTATTAGGTCCTGCCACTGAAACTACACAGACACAAACTAAGCCAATCCCCTTCATCCCCATAAAAAAGGATATTTAGCTGTGGCACCTGCCACAATCAACTAACCGCGCTTCCAATCTGGATCAACTTCCGCTCAGCAGGAGGACTCATAAATCCGAGAGGCAGTGGCCAAGCCAGCAGCTTTATAATCATCATCAGGCCATAAAGTATTGTCTGCTTCAGCTCCCATCTCCCATCTACCGGCTCCAACAGGTAAATAAGAAAACTTTTGCCTCACTCAACCTGCGCCATAAACAACTTTCCTTGTCTTGGAACCAAACGAAGCAGATGACGTTGGTCACTGGTCTGCAGTTAAAGTTGGTCCACAGCATCCATGGTATTTTGCAATTAAACAAAAACCAAAGAGAAGCCAATAAAACTTTGACCACTTTAGCAGACCGGAGCAAAGGGCAGACCGCCCCATGATCCTGCCAATGCGACTGTGCCAGCTCCTGTGCCTGCTCCTGCCTGGCCACACACATACATAAAAGTGCGAATAATAATTAATAGAAAATTAAATTTTCCACTCTATGTGGGGGAAATATGCTGAAGCCTGTTTTTGTAGTTGAATCGACAGAAAACTTTGTACGAAAAACGCACAAAATGCAAATAATATTTTAGAGCATAGAGGCGGGCAACTAAGGTTTTTGTTTACAAATGAAAATCGGTTTAGCAAAAACTTTCCAACAGAAAATTTGCCTTTTTTTCACTCCCCCCTGCGTCGTATTTATTTGTTACACAAAGGGCTGAGTGTGGCAAATAGGGATCATAGTACAAATATACAAAAAGCAAATAATGTTCACAATTATGGTAATTTTTTTGATGCTCAATTTAGCAGTTTACTCAATTTCAAAATCAAGTTAATATTTATCACAAAAAGACTAGTCTGACTATGTTTCAGTACATTTAATTAAATCAATCTGTGGATTGTAATGAGCTTTTTTCGATCAACTAGAAACATAAAGTTATTAAATGGGAAATGAAAGAAATATTTGCAAATCCAGAAAGTAAGTTGAACCAGAAAATGTTAATAAACCAGAAATCGTAGGACTTTAGAAAATTAATAAATAAATGTTTAAGTTTAAATTAAATCTTTATAAATTATACAGTAAATAATGCCCAGTTTATTTTTCAATTTAAAGCTTAAAGAAGAAATATTTATTAAGGTAAAGAAAAAATTTAAAGCCCACCTTCATATCCCATTCTATAATATATTTGTATATATATTCATATATGTTCCCATATCATAAAGATGTCACACCCTTCCCATCATAATCCCAGCTTCACCCGTCAGAGAACAAAGCGCAAAAAGGCCACAAAATAAAAAATATAAAGAAATTCCCACATTTACTCCTGATTATAATTGAAAATTTAATTATTTTCAATGGGAAGGAAAGCCCAGCAGGGCTTATTTGTTCACTGTATTTGTGGCTGTGTGTGTGTGTGTGTCTGCGTGTGTTTTTACACACACACACACACACACATGTAATATATATTTATGCCCTGTGTGTTTGTGTTGCTGTTTGCTGCCTATTAATGTCAAGTTGCCGTAATGAGCACACAAAAAGCAGCTGATGATGCTTGCAAAAAGGACACTGAGCGGATAAAACGTGCACTTAATTTATATAAAATTATTTAAATTATCCAAAAATTAATATAGAATATAGAATGCAAGCAGAGAAACCAATCGAATATATTTTTGCAAGGTTTAAAATATAAGTTTGCTATTATTATTTGTAAATTTATTATTTGAAAAATATTTTATTAAAGTTAATGACATATTTTGTTATTTATTGTTGAACAGAAATGTATTTTTTATATTAATTATATTAATTATCTTTTGCCTTTAAAGAAATGTTTACCAAAATATCTTCAATTATTTCTCTCCGTACAGTCAAGGACTTTTGGTTGGAGATTTTTTGGGTTGGGGCAGATATCAGGACAGGAGTAAGGATTGGGGATTGAGGATTGGGGATCGGGGATTTTCCTGTGTCAAGGCGTAAGAGCGTGCAAAGGCATTAAGGTTCGCTTGGAAGGGGGGGAGATGGCGTCCTGTTCGGAGGATATATCCAAATGCCGGGACTTCTGCTCCGACTGCTGGCTGTTGCCGCTTTTTCACTTATTTATGAAAATGAACCAAAAATCAAGAAGTTAAATTGGTTTTGTGTTTTGTTAACTTTTGTCTGCCACGGCTGCCTTTCAGAACATTTTCAGTCCTTCCTTCTCCGGCCACCCTCCTTCATCTTCCGATTTGGCTTTTTGCGCTCTGCTTCAACCTGTCGACTTTGTTGTTGTTGTTGCTGTTGTGACTTTGTTTATGCATGCGTGGATGTGTGTACGAATGTGTGTATATAATTGAAAATACTTTGGATGGATGGAGGGGGGTATACCATATATGTATGGGAGGGTGAGTGGAAATAAATATGGGCCCAACGAAATATACAAAGTGAAATTTATACCCGTCCGCCTGAAACCTAAATACGTATTATGCAGACGCCACACTTCACTAACCCGGCGGAAAGCCCCAAGAAAATCGCCCCACCATGGCGTGTGTTTTTGTCCGTGTGTGTGTGTGTGGGGAAAACTTTGCCGTTGACAAGGCAACTTGACATCGAACCGCAGGGAGGATTGGGGATGGGAAAATCTAGGGGAAGATACTGACTGACATAGTTTTGTGGGCGTCTCTCCTTTGTGTTCTCATCTATTCAACGGTTTTCGTTTCAATTTTTTTTTTTTTGTTGCTGTTTTCTTGTACCCTGTTGTGTTTGGGCTCAAAGTTATGGCAGAAAGTATGAGAATGGCTGTAAGTAGTTTTGGTAACTGTTTTTGATAATCAAATGTAATTTATGTGTCTTGAACTTGGCCCTTCGCATTGCTCTGACTCTATGTGAGTCTCATTCCGCTGCGGCGGTTCAATGTACTCAATATTAGCAGCCATAAATGTTTATTACACACAGACATTCGGTTAACCCCTTTAAGCCTGAGACATGGCCAGGAATTTATGGCATTACTACCAAAAAAAAAAAAGAAAAGGGGTTGGCAATAGCCTTTTTTCCCTCAGAGTAAGACATTAGATTCAATAACATCGAATCAAATCGAATAGCCACCATAATTGATGAGTATGATGCGATGTGCCAGACTAATTTCGCCGAGCTTATTTGCTAAATTAGCCAACAAAAATAAATAAACGCAGATATAATGTATTAAATACAATGGTAGGCTTTGTTCAGATGTACAGATCGACAGCTTGACATGTTTATCTGTATATTTACACATATATGTATATTGTTTGTTCGGAAACGTATTTAAAACCGGTTTCGTTTATCTTATTCCCAGCCAGATCTAAGAGTCATCGACAATTGCCAGGCAAATAGCAGATCACAAGTAACGAAAATGCAATTAAATAAGCTCAAGTGCCTGACAAACGTTTCTGCACAAAATTATAGCCCAAATAGCTGAACAAAAGTATAGGAAGGCTTCAGTAAATTGCTAAGTAATTTGCAGAGTAAATTGTGGGAAAGTCAAGCAATGAAAGGTTGTAAAAAAAAAGAACATATATGTAATCCTCGCTTTAATTAATAAATAAGTGAATAAAGTCTAAAAGTAAAATCAAATTTCTATTAAATTACTCAAGTATCTAAAGAAATAATCACATACTTGCACCAACTCAATCACTTTTCAAACTTAGCTTAGCCCAACATTAATTCCAAACTAATTCACACAGCTGTCTTTGGCTCGCAAATCCTGTCACTTATCTCCCATGCACCTGACCGCTTTCACGTCTCCCAAACTAAATTATGTGAAAGCCAGAAACAACACTGAATGCATTTGACAGCATTATAAATGCAGAATTATCAAGGTGCGCGCCCAGGACGAGACCAAAGAACATCAGTTCCCAGTACCCAGTACCCAGTACCCAGTTTGCAGTCTCCAGTTCCCAGGACAACCAAGATGTTAGTGGTGATGGTGGTGGTCCGTGTCCCAGACAACTCGAGCTTAGGGAAATGAAGCTCAGCTCCTTCCCTCCTATATAAATTGCATTAATATGCAAGGGGGGAAGTGGGGCAGGGCAGGGCATGGCAGGACATCAACAACAGCAAGAAGAACAACAAATAACCGCTTGATTGCAGACTATTAACAGCATTAAAGATGAACAATTTAAGTAATTCCCGAATGAGCACAAATATTTCACCAGGGCCAATATATGGGCTAGCCAGATGCTCACTCTGTGCCTGATAATCCAGATCCTTCTAAGACACACACACACAGCCCACTCTGATATACACAAGTGAACAAGCCCAGACATTGGGTGAAGTAAGGCATATAAATTACTAATACGCACTGTTGTCCCTGCCTGCACTCCGACAGATACACATGTATCTACAAGCATATGTAATTCAAGTGTAAAATAACAACGTTTTCACCTTGCCCACAATGTTGCCAAAATGTTTCACTTTGTCTGGGACACAAAGATTCAATTAGTTTGTCATTGAATACATTTTGATATGTCCGGCCAGTGTTTGATTTAGCACAGATTGTAGACATTTGCTAATTGAATTATATTTATCGAGAAATTCTATCATTTTCTTGAAGGATTTTATAATTAGTTTACAGCTGAAAATGAGAAATTTCAGATTGTATTTCATATTCGAATGAAAGATTACAGGTATTTTAATAATTATTAAATTCCATGTAACAGGATATAATAATTCTAAGAAATGGCCAAGCTTAAGCTTAAATTCGTGCAAGAATTTTAGCAACAATTTTAGCAGTATATTCCTTATACATTCCGGAGTAGAATTGCACTAAATTGGAAGCTAAGAAATTATTAATGAATGATGATGATTTCAGTATGCTTCATTTTAAAGTTTCTAATAAAAACCTTAGGTGTCTCCCCTGAACCAAGAAAACTATTAATTAATTCCCCCATAATCACACAAATTTTCATAAAAATTATAGAACTTTGTCTTTGTCAAACTCACAGTCAGAGTCAGCTGTTGCCGCTTGTCTTTTGTTCAAGTTTCTGCAATTTCGCACAGCTTTTATTCACAGAAATTTGCATATTTTGTGCGCAGGCGTACCGCGTCAAATGGTTAAAGAAAAAAAAATAATAAACAGCTGTTTCAGCTATTGACTTTTGAATTGCAATTGAATTGTTTTTATTACTATTTTTTTCGTCAAGTGGTTTGGTGGGTGACTGGCTCGGCGGCGGCGGCGGCTGCCTTGACCTTGTAACTGTTTTCAAAGTACTTTGTCTCGGTTAATTTTTTCGCGGTATTTACCTGGCATTTTTGTGGGCATTTTTAAGTGCCTCCATAACTTATGATTTCATTCTTCAACAGAGGTGTGAATGAAGAAGTCAAATATGGGACCACAAGTAAACCAATAAAGATGTACATGAGTTACAATTGCTTATTTTTGGTTTGGTTTTGTGTTTAAATATTGGGGTTTATACCCTCTAAGATGGTTATTTATAAGTTTTCTATAACTATATTAGGCCATAAAGAATGTATTTTTATTAATCATAAACAAAACTAGTTAAAGTTGGTCGGTTTTTGTGGAAGTTATTGTATCTTTAAAATATATTTTCACATATTTAAACTGCGTTTATATAAAATTGCAATAGAAAAAATATAAATTTATTACTAATTAGTAAACAGATTACAACAGACTAGCCTCAGTCTTTATGTTTTCATTACTTTTATTTTTAAAATATTTTAATACCATTTATTAAACATCATTTCTAACGAAAGAGCATGTATTACTTCGCCACCCTTTTGCTAAAGTTGCTTTTGGGTTTATTTATTTACTTTTTGTTTTTGTTTTTGTTTTTGCACTAGAATTCATAAATATTCAAATGGCCAGCCGAGCCAGTTTGTTTGAAAACTTGTTTCGTCCGAGTGTGGTTTTGAATTGGTTTCGCGCAGTAAAGGGTGAGCGAGAACCTACAGTATGTGCACTTGAAAGAAATGCCTTACAGGAACCGGTTCCCCTAGTCATATGTGTATATACTAAATATAATGAATAATGACCAACTGACGACGACGACGACGACGACTGGCTAACCTGACTCTCGGTTCGGTTTTTGTTTTAGAACAAAGTGTTTTCTGTCAATTATAAATCATTAAACTCGGCTAGTTATATGGCAGATCATCGCCATGAATGATTCAAATCACGATGGGAAAACGTTGGAAACACTTTTCACTTCACTCCGACAGATAACCATCATTATAGTCAGAGAGATACCCCATAATTGCTGGAACACAGAGGAGGAGGGCTTCTCCGATTTGACCCCCTCGGAGGTCGTCATTAGTCTTGTACTGAAGCCAGACATTAAATGCCCATCGAAAATTGCCAGCTATTTGTGTTAATCTCGTTCTATGGAATCGCAGCCACAGAGACTAATGGCAACCGAAGAGGAAACAACAAGGTTGGCTTGTGGCTAGCTAATTTATTTAATTAAAAAATGTTTTACTTTGTTCTGTTCTAGTGTTTTTTTTATTTGTTTGCGGTGGTTGGATTTATTGGAGGTTACATGGGAGATTATGGTATATTTGGGGAGCTGTAAAGCTGAAAAAAGGAAATAAAAATAAGGTAATTAAAGGTTGTATTTAAAAAAATAAATTAAGAAGACTTGGTTTGCTAAAATCAATATAAATACAATTGCACAGCTCTTTTTAGGTATCATTTAGGTTTCTTGTATTTTCATTAATTAAATCTATGTATAGTCACAAAATTCCTGCTAATTATTCTACAAAATCGATTCCAAATAAATACCTCGTTAATCAAAAAATTCAAAACTCTATAAGCGATAGACAAGCTTAAACGATAAAAACACTCAGCCAGAGCCGGGGGAAAAAGCAAAACTCTGTCTAAATAAGAGTCGTTGGATCATTCAAACAAAAGTTTGCCATATAGTTCGGTTAAAATCCCTAAATTGCATAAGGGGATAGGATATAGATATAGATGAACACCCAGCCTTCCTCTGGGTGCATTTCATCCCACTATCCACAATTCAATCCCCAATCCGCATCTCCCCTTTCCACAGCCGCAAGAAACTTTCAATTGCCAACTCGGGGAAAAGTTAAAAAGCGGCACGCGGAAATTTTCTATTTTCTTTTTGTTTTTCCAGTTTTTGTTGTATTTTTTTTTTTATGGCAAAGCATCAACAACTAACTGCTAAACTGTAAAGTACCGCCAGCCACCCTGTGACCTCGGCACCTCGCGCCCAACGGCAGCCATTAAATGAAACTTAATTAGCCCTAAATAAGCAACAGAGCCAATGAGTAAAATGTGGCTAAAATGGGTTGGGCTTCTGGGTGGCTGAGCCCCTGGTGTGGGTTGCATTTTAATGCACAAACTGAAAAATCATTGATTACTTTGGCGAGGGTTTGTTTTTGGCGGGGCGGTGCGGTTGGGGGAGGATATGGGTGGGAGGCTATGGGGAAAGCTATAGGGGTTTTGGGCGAACGAAAAGAAAAACGTTTTGTGCATTTTACGCGATAAGTTGATTAAATTGCATAAAAGTGGGCCGAACGGATCGAAGGCGGGAGAGGAGTATAAGCTGGATACACTGAGGGATAAAGCTGTGATTTGGGAATATTTAAAGAAAAGTCTTACCCCTTAGGAAAAGTTATTTGAAAAAAAACAATGTCAAATTATTATATTATTTAAAATTACTTATTTTTACATCGATTTAGGTTAAAATTGTGTGTATTCCTGTAAGCAATAGTCTGAAAAAATATATTTTTCTAAAAATAAATACCTTACATTAATTTTTTAATTTATTTTAAGAAAATATATACTTTAAATAAAGCATTTATAATGAAAATGAATAAGAGAATAAAATGTTAATGCTGCCATTAATATTATTAAAATTATTCAATGAAAAATCAAATGTTAAAAGCTATTGAAATTAATTTTAAAATTTATTTATGCAAATATATATATTTTTTATATATATATATATTTTTTTTTTGTATTGATATGATATTTCTCACACAAAAATACTTTATTTTCAGTGCCTGCACTGGGCTAAGTTAGCTCTATAAAGTGGGCATCATAAAACGCATTAGCCAGCGGTTGAGTGGGCGGCCCGAACTCTCTCCAGATTGAGATTGAGTGCCGCTAATTTGAATCCGTAATTTCCTTGGGAGGCATGCCATCAGGCACCACCTCGACCATCCCCCCTCGCCCACTCTTCACAATATTTACCCAGTGGGTGCGACCGTAAACCGGCTTAGAACATGGCTGCAATTTTGTTGCAACTTGCAACGGACGTAGCATTCCCGTTTACGGCCGTATTATATGCTCCTTGCCGCCTGGCCTCAGCCTTTTTTGCATCTACTTGTAGTTCATCGAGTGCTTTGAAGGGATGGAGGAAAACCTCTCCCCCGCCCGCCAACGATTTTCCGGAGAAAAAGTTGCAACTTTTACGAGCCGTAACGGTCGAACGGGCAGGCAAGTACAGTTACACCCGGTGGAACAGAACAACACACCCGACTGGTTAGCTGTTAACAAACTAGCTCGACTCTAGATATAGAAAGATATAGTGGTACGAACAGTTTTATTCAGCACCCCAGTCGTCGCCAGCGAACTTAAGCAGTCCGCGGGGATTTTCCAACCGCGGTGGGTGGCGCTTTCCATCCTCAACTTTTAAACTCTTACCCTCCCGCATTGCAAATGTAGTTCAAAGTCGTGCAACATCGTAAATCCATCGTTGAACTATAAAAAACCGTCTTACTGCAATTTGTATCTCTTTTGCTGAGGCGGGTTTTGGGCCAAAGGTTTCGGTGAGGTTTTTGCAAATACCGCGGTTTGTTTTTAAGGGTTAAAATGGGTATGTTGTATAAAATCCGAATTTTAGTTTAAATGAATGTTTAAAAAATTATACAAAATATATATTCCTTAAAAATATATATTTTTCTGGCTGATCTTCGAAGACTTGTTTAGATGAAAAACAAATTTCCAATGAAATATCTTTGAACATCTGCCCTATTCTTTATTATGGGCTTTTTTTCTGTCTATATCTATAATAATATTAATATCCATCAGTTAAAAATTAGGAAAAACTAGGACTAATTTGCAGATGATTTAGCCATTAAATCTCATTGAAAGTTTAAACTCTCTTTTGGTTTTAGCCAGGAAATTTCATACACAAAAGTTTTATAGATTTTGAGATTTTTTTTTTAATTTAACAATTAAATTTCCCTTTGATCTCTGATACTATTTTATAAAATAAAAACTACCAGGTATTTCCTAGTCGTCAGACTCTCAGAAAAACCTTGTTTTTTGTTGGGGATTTCTTGTTTTTACTACTGTTTCTGGGGTTCTGGCAGCCGCTTTTGGCTTTGGCTTTGGTCTTTTGCTCGGTTGCTCAACCCGTGAGCACTTTTTAATCCGATTTTGTTGCATTTTTTACCATGCTGAGTGTGTGTGTGTGTTGCTTGGCGATTACGCCTGCCTTGTCTTGTTCTTCTTCTGTGCTACTGGTAATGCTTCTTCTGCTTCTTCTGGCTTTTCCACCTACTTTTCCCCCCTTTTTTTATTTTATTTTTTGATTATTTTAGTTGCACACGCCCTGGCCAACAGAGAGAGAGTCACCCTCATCACCCTGAGACGGCCCTAACGATTTTGCATTTTTTATTTAATATATGCGGTGTTTCCCCCTCACTCTTCACTCTTCCCTCTCCTCATCATGTTGATGTTGCGGCCCCTGCTTAGCCTTGGTTGACTATTTAAAGCCGTAAAACCCTTAACCGTGGCTTAGCCACACGGGCCATAAGTTCAACCGGAATGAGAGTGCACAGAGAGAAAAGGTTCATCGAACTTGACACGCTTTTTGAAGGGGGAAGGGTATTCTGGAAGAGATTATAGGGTGAACCTTAAAAGGAGAGGTGTAAATGTATAGGGGAACTTGTGTAAAACTTGTACTTAAACCTAATTTTATAAGAACTTAGTTGTTAGGTTAAATATTTATAAATTTGTATGATTTAATATAATTTGTAGGGAGTCTAGAGGAAAAATTAAGGTTTTGAACTAGGTTTTGAATTAATAAAAGTTAAGACAAAAATTATTAATAGATATAATTATCCTCAGACAAAGAAACCTCTGAAAAAATATAAAAGCGATAGTTATTTCATACCATAATTATCTGAGCAAAATTCCTTAACCCTTCTCTTAAAATTCCTTATAAATTACATAAAAGATTCCCTATTTTCTTATAGTGTCTTTAGTACAACACCCACACTTGACATTTTTATGTTTTTCTTATATTTTTTGTGATTGTTTCACTGGTTTATGTGCCCAAGCGGAGATCCCTCATTTGGGCAATGCCAACAATGGACGGAATACCTGATTCGTTTGATAATCCTTTCGCCTGAAAGTGCTTATGTACACAGGCCAGATTGCCTCCCAAAGTTGGCTAGATGGAGGACTCCAAGTCCGAGTCGGAATCAGTGCCAGAACCAGATCCCAAAACCCTGTCCGAGTTGAAGTCCGAGTCCTTGCCGGGCTGCAATCCAGCCTCAGGCTTCTCCTATTTTGCCCCGTTGCCTTGGCATTCGGTTTGTCTCTGTGTGTTTTGGCCTATTTGCATTATGAATTATTTATTTTGTTTATTTCTTCTTTGCCACGAAAACACAGATACAGGCCAAGGCATAGCCAAAGGGGGAAGGCAAAGAGAAAGGGGAGGTGGGTGTAAGCAAACCAAACCCGGAAAATGTTGCAAAAGTGGAATACTTGACGTCGTCTCAGTGATAAACGTGGGCGGCAAAAATAAAAACAAAAATAGGAGGGGCACGAAAAAGAGAGAAAAACCAAAATAAAGGGCACGAAATACGCGAAAAGTGTTTGCTCGGATTAAATTTATGAATATTATATTCAAGCAAAAGTTCTGCCATCCAAACCGACCCACTGCAATAGCACAAGTTTGTCTATAAATTTTTTTCTCTTCCTCCTCTCCACAGTCTGTCTGGAATTTACGGCTCCCCCCCAAAAAAAAGGAGGTAAATTGCCAGCTATTGCAGCCCGCTTAAGGGTATCATTTTGGTCAAGTTGTTTATTTTGATGGCAACCCCGTAAAATGATATATCGACTGTTCTATATCACGATTCGAGGGAGGTTTATACAATGTTAATGAGTTTCGTTTCTCATACTCACTGGGCTCGTAAAGTATGCGACTGCTTAATCCTTTCAGCTCCAAATTTGCCTCCAAATTCATGCAAATCATTCGTTACAATCGAGGGGAATCTGTAAGAGAAGGAAAAAATGTTAAATTTATAAATAAATAGCACAAAATATAGATATATATAAAACTTATTATTTTTATATAAAAGGCTTTTATTTCGCAATGAAACGGAGCTTCCAAAATATGAATAACTAATATATTAGCAAGGCATTTGGTGTTTAATTCATATAAATTCAATGAAAAATGATTTATTGATGAAATTCTATTTAATTTTATCTGCATTTTTATTATGGAAATGTTTTTTAGATTTTAAATCACAAAAATAGTTTCTTGATTGAACAAATTATATTTTCATGATATATTCCACTTAACACACTTTCTCTCCCATTAAAATTATTATTTAAGATCACTTTAACAAGGATAACAAAAACCCATAAATAAAGATATGAATATTATAAGATGTTTCACATTTAATTTAATTTTAATAACCCTCCCGTAAGAAAGTATAAACAAAATCCCACCGATTTTCCTAACGAACCAATTCCCTTAAGTGAATACTATTAAATCTAGCCCAGGCAAGTCAGGTCTGCCATTCATTTAACTTGGCTAAAAGAAAAGCCAAGAAGCTGAAGGAGAAGGACTCTCAGAGCCGAAAATGTTGACTGCCTTTTGTTCATAAAGGAAATTAACTCTTTTCATGTCCCAATTTGCATTAAAAATGTTATAAATTCGCTGGTAAACGTTCCAAAGGCAACTAAGCACATATAAATCTACCCGCCGACGGACGACCCTTCGAACCTGCTCCAAAGCCTGCTCCAGATCCTGCCGCCAGGTAAAGTAGTAAGTGATTGTGTAGCTCCTTTTGCGAAATGGAGGTGCTGGAGCGAAAGGTGTGTCGGCGGAGGAAAGGAGGAGCTGGAAAGGCTGGGCTTGGGATAGATGGGGGCTGGGCATAAGAGCGATGAATTCGGAATGAATGCAATCTTGCTAAAATATGCAAGGAACGCTCCACACACAGACACACCCCACTCACACACACACACACACACACACACAGAGGGGCACACACATTCGCAGACATTAAACATTGAAGCGACAAACGAAATGAAAAACGGCTGTGCAAATTAATTTTACGTTGTACGAGCAACAACAACAACTACTGGCAACAGTAACAAGAACAACAAAAGTAACTGCGATTGTGACAGCACTGGGAGAAAAACTGGGAAGCATACAAATTAATTAATTCCAGAAAACAGGTAAGTTTTCTAATAGAAATCCAGAGATTACATGAAATTTATTCTTTGATCTAATTTTGTTTGGTTAATTGTATTCCGTTCCTATACTTACAGGCCTCAATATTTATTTTTTTTATAAAATTATAAATATTTTATTGGTATTTTAATTTAAATATTAGCCCTAAAATTAATTTTCATCACAAATTAGTAATATTTAACATTAAATTCTATACAGAAATATCTTTCTATGAATATAATATTTCCTATTCAATACAATTTTTTACAGTGCATTAGCGAAACCCCCCAGCGAGGACGATGAATAGCAAACAACAACAAGAACTATGCAGGGCACGCCCATAACTCCAACATCTACATGAGAATGGGCCTCGGCATAGAGTGAGTAAAGGAGCAACAAGCAGCGGAAAGGGTGCAGACCAAGGATAAGGATGACTTCCAAACAGCTAGACAAACATTTAAAGGATTGCCAGCAGGATGCCGCCCGCCCATCCACACTTTATTTCGCTTTAATTACCAAGCTCTTAGTCTGGCTGCTAACCGTGGTGGCAGGGTAAAAAATTCCCCACCAACTAGAAAGGATACCAAGGAGATTGGGGGATAGACTGCTGAAAAGGTAGTGCGGTGGCTCCCGGTGTGCGATATCAAAATTTTTAGTAACAAAAGTCTCTGTGTGTGTGTGTTTTTGGTGCCTAAATAATTTAATAATATAAGGTGTTATGATAATTACTAATGTGGTTAAAACTGGGATGAAAGCTATTTCATTTTGTGGGAAATTATAAATGAGAAATAAAGTACTAGAAAACGAACTACAGAAGAGTTTTTATTTTATTCAAATCTGTAATAAATATATATTTTTAAATAGTTGCCTAAGAATTAATTGGTAATGGCAATGGCTTTAGATTAACATCAATAAACACAACTGTGAAGATGCCTTACAATATGTATAATAAATTTTTAATAACTATTTAAGTCAAGACTGATGAAAAGTTAGCAAAGATAATTTTCTTATTTAGAGAAATGCAGGAAAAAGTATTTTATATCAATCGTTAAGGTGTTTATTCCAAAAATTGTTTCAGAGATTATTCCGCAGAATTTAAGGATTTTTTCTATAACCAATATTTGTGCTTAGCTCCCCTTAAAAATAATTACTGTTAACAAAGAAATAGAAGGTTCCATCGATAAACAAGCAGCACCGCCTGAGTCAGCTTTCGACCAGCCAGGTCCACAAATTACATTAAAACCCTATTAGACCCCAAGGGTACCGGGGAGACCGGAGGAGAGTGCAGGAATAAACAACAGGAGGTCAGTGTTGTGTAGAGACGTAGATCCTTCTCCACAGGTTTTCCCCCAACGACTCGCTTAGCGGAAAACTATTTTACAATTAAGCATTTAAAGCCATGGTTAAAACATTGTCTCGGCGAGTGGCTCGTAGTGCACCGTAAGGCCAGCAGTTAGCAGGTAGCAGTTACCTTTTTATTTAACCCATTACTCTGGCTGCAGGTAAATAAAGCCGGCACTAAAATGTTGCCCAACGGCTGCTGCTGCTGCTGGTGCTGTTGGTGCCGCCAAAGCCACCCGAAGTTGGGGGTAAAAACGACGCCAGTCTGCGCCAATAAATAAATTCGCAAACACCCCAAAACAAACAGCGGCAGCAGCAGTGAAAACTGGATGGCAACTTTGACTTTAACCACACTGCACCAAGTTATCCCATCTATTTTTTCTGGCTCCTTTGGGTTGACATTTTTTTTTCGTATTTTTCGCCTTCGTCCAGGATGTGGCGTGTTGGCAATATGCATATGGTAAGTCCTTAAGTCGAAAGTTTTTTTTTTTGAGCGGAGGAGTAGGAGGAAGTTGGGGAAGCTTTTATTTGATTAAATGTTCTTTACCTTAAAAGCGGGAAAAAATAGTTTTTGGAACGTTTATCTTGGCAAGATAAAGATACAGGGTTTCAATTACATATAGGTGGGCTAATGGAATTGAATAGGTGATGGAAATTTAAACATAAACAACCCATTTTGTAGGGGTTAAAAGGAGAAGAAAATGTCATAGATCAATTGAATATTTGTTTCCATTTTATAGTACTTAAAAAGTTAGTACAAAATATAGGATTTAAGTATTTTTAAGCCTAAGATTATATATTTTGAAGTGATTAATTTTTAAAATATAGTTTGGTATAACTTTCTATTTTACTTTAATATTATTAAGTAAACTCATAAGTTTCCTCAAAAAAATCGATTAAGTTATTTTGAAAACAAGTTCCCAAATATACTAATCTCCCTTAGAAACCACAGAAATCTCCTCAATCCCAATGAACCATAAGTTTTCCGAACTGTTTTCAAGTACTCCGAATTTTCAATTTAAGTTATATTAGCACTGGGTGGTGGCACAGCAGCAGCAAACCCAGCAAGTTTTCAATTAACCCTTCGAACTCTTGGCTGATTGAATTCCAAGCTTCAGTCGAGTTTTTTCGGGTTTTGGTTGTGGGGCAGACTTGAACTTGGCAGAAAAGCATCGTTTCGTATCCTTAAACTTCACTTTTATGCAGACATACGGGTAGTTAAGTCGCACACTGGAGGAGAGAGATTATTTCCGCACTTTTTATCTTGGTGCGTTCAGGGTGCGCACTTGGCGCTTAAAAAGTCAACGGAGCAAACTAGCATGGAAGGCAGCCTGCCAATTTGTGACTGTCTTTTGCTAACCCCCAACGACCCCCGACCCATACGAACATATAGCATATATATATACATATATATATCCTCCGATTCCTCATTTTGGTCCTGGCAAAGCGCGACGGTGCAAAGCTGACAGCTGCTTAAATAATTTCCAGTCATGTGCGCCGCCCACAAAACACAACTAAACCGAACGTACAGCTCAACAAAAAAAAAAATAAAGGAAAATAGAAAGGAAAACGGGGGAAATAAAGGAAAACCCACAACTACCAGAACTGAAGACGGAGAAAAAAAGTTGCCGTCGTCTTATGCCTTTTTCTTTTGCTTCCCCGAACATCCGTACATCCGCACATCCGGACGGGGCGGAGTTCCCTTGTCCTTTAAGTCGACTTTACGTCGTCGGCGTCTGTGTATCAATATGCGGGGTCAGTACTTGGTCTTAGATACCCTAACTTGGGGAAAGTTTAGGCCGGAAGTGGTCGCTCCAAGGGAAGTACTGGATGACGAACTTCTTTTGGGAAGGAATAAGGATTTTTTTAAGGAAAATGCAAGACATTAATCATAACTATAGTAAAGTATTAAAGGAAAATGTTATCTCTTGGAAAGGTGATTAAAAATCATATCAAATTTATAAGATATTTTAGTTTTATATATTAAAGAAATTATACCTTTTATATTGTATTCTGAAGACTCAAAAAGAATAATTGAAGGCAGCTATAGGTATTATATTGAATAGGCACCATTAGAGTATCTCCTTCTTCGATTTCCCCAATATTTCCAGCACATTTTTTAGCCAAACAAAGCTAAGCACAAATGCCGAGGAAAATCTATGTGTCTGCTACATGTTTAATTGCCGCTGCGTGAAGATGTTAATCTATTTTGAGCGGCGGCTAACAAAAACTGCTGGCCGTCGTTGGGTCTAGTGTATAGAAGTACTTCTGCTGACAGCGAACATTGTTTGGCTGGCTCAAAGGCACCAAATGACAGAGACGGATCGGAATGTAGAAGCAGGACGAAGGACTAAAAGCTGAAAGCAATCAGCGGAGACTAATTCAAGTTACTTCTGTAAAAGCCCGCCTGGCTCGGTCCAGGATCTGAGCCGGCATCGCGGAAATGACGAGGAAATTGTGTAAATTGATTATAGATAGCCCGGTTTCTATGCCCCGTCTCCCCCCGTCTCGGATTTTCCCTACCCACCGCCCACTAAGTGGAAAAGTCAATCATAGCCGGGTGTGTATGCAGTCATATCGAAGTATTGGCATTTCCCTCTATATATTTAAATTTAACCGTATTTTTTCCTTGACGTAGTCATCGTCTTTGGTTGGTGCTTTTCTGAAAGAATGCCTGGCCACAGCAGAAAAACAAAATTTATTACGAATGAAAATTAATTAAATTAAATGGACTGTGAAAAATTTTTGCTCAATATCCCCAACGATGATCGTCGTGCTCCCCCTCATTTTCTGCCATCGCTCCTTTTCAACAAAGTATTAATATTAAAGTTTCCTGACGAGAGGCAGGGAGGAGCACCAGTAATAAAGGAAGTGAAAGGAAGCCAAGGGAAAAGTCGATTGGGGAGCTGTAATTAAAAATGTTTTTTTATGATGTGGCTTTTCCAAATAAAGCGCTTCAAACTTCACTTTAAGGATTACAATGTAAAAAAATCTGTAATCCATCGTTCGAACTTTAAGTCGAGGACTTTATTTTGCGGAATGATATAAACATTATTTAATCAAGCGACGACACTAAAGGGGATTAATGTGTGTATATGTTTGTGTATTTGCTGGCAGGCATTAAATGCTCTTTCTGAAATTCTGACAAAATGCACAAATAAATGTAAAACGTCAACAGACAGGCCGTTATTATAAATTCGCAACGTGCATGAAATCAAATTACATTTAATTGCTTATCCCATTTACTGACTTGTCATTTAATGTGTTTATTTGATCAAAATAAATCCTTAAGGTGGTGTAATTATTTAAATAATATTATGAAATCAACACCAATGAAAGCCTGAAATGGGATATAATATTCCCAAATAATTGCTATAATTCACTTAAGCCTCACAATTTGAAGGAAAGGCAAAACCCACTCAAATAATGATGCGAATTGAAATGTATTCAATTATATTTGAATGGTAAATTAAGATATTATGAAAATAATACCCCAGCATGTATCATTTTAAATGCATTAAGCTGGTATTTAATACAAATATTTAAAATAAACCGAGTTTGTTTAAGACCTGCGGCTGTAATTATACAATTTAATTTATAATTTCAATAAGAAAAATAAGATTAAACTAATTTCCGGCACTGGATTTCTATAAAAAAAATATGGGGTATTTGTGTTATTTGAATATGCGCCAATTAGTAGAATATTTTAATGAAATATTTTCCCGATAAAACACTCGAAATGGGAAACCCCATCTGCATATTTGGCATTTATTTACTCTAAGCCATTTAACGCGAAGGCATAAGCCACAAATTCAGGGGAATTCCCTGCCATTGCTGCTCCCCCTTCTCCTCCTTATCTTCCTTCCTTCCAGATAATCATGCGAATTGAAATGTATCTGAGTATATACATTTCAAAAGAAATTCCAAAGCTCACGTATTTAAAAAACATTCCTTAATTAACCGCCCACTTACCTCGTGTGTGGCGTATTATATTATACATTCAAGCCCCTTCGAGCGAAGCTCTATAATCTTTTATCTGCTCAGCACACACACACACACACATACTACACACACACCCAGTGAATGAGACGAGGGAAAAACACTTGGCGGAGACATATACAAACGTATATAAATGCGCCATAAATATAGATCTTATTAACCTGTTGACATCAATTTCCACACACATACTGCGATTACCACAGCATGGGTGTGTGTGTGTGTGCGAGTGTGTGTGCATCTCTCCTCCAAAAAAAGCAAATGCTCGAAATGCCATCGTCATGTAATTTAATGGGAGGGAATCCACCAATTCTGGGTGGCAGTTCGAGTGGCATTGAAATAGCTCGACGAGGCCTAAAGAGCCATGGGTGGCGTGGCGTGTCGGCAGAGGCGGAGGCGTATTTAAGGGGGGGTTTTAGGGGGGATTTCAGGCCGAGAGAGTGGTGGTTTAAGGGGGATTTAGGGGATGGAGAGGGTGTAGCTCAAGAGGAGGTCCTGAGGACGCCACGCAAACGAAATCAGCGCAACGACAGTCGTCCTTGTAGTCGCTGATAAGCTTTGATTTCCTGTAACAGGCAAGCGTTGGCGTCGACAAAGTCGTCGCCTCTCTCACACAGATACTACTCCTCTTCACATAGTGCCACACATTCACACACACACTTTGTGGCACATGCAGCAGCAGCAGCAGCAGCAATACCAATACCAATACGAAAGGCAATCGCAATCGGCGGATGAAGCATGTTGAAATCCGCTTAGAGGCTACATTTTTAATACCCAATAACCCAGAAGCAATCCGAACGGGGTATGCCCAGCTATGTGGTGGGGCATGTAACCCAAGGAGTCTGGGGAAAATTCCCGAGAAAATTGTGCGAGAAAAGCCTGAAGCTAAAGGAATAAATATCTCAAGGCAGGGTTGGATTTTAATAGCTATGGAAATTTGGTCTTTGTTTTAGGAAATAATAATGTATTATTTAACTTGCTTTCCTAAAGTGTTTGATTATTATTTTAAGCGATTATCATATAACTTTTGCACAAATATTAATTAAGGATAGTAAGTAAATCAAAGGTAACTGACAACAAAACAATAATATCCCTTCCCCAGTTAAACTAAGAATAAATCTTCGATTCCGGCAAGAAAAATAGTCCTGATTTTAACAAAATATTAACCCAATATCCCCGCTAAGTATTTAAATGTCGAAACTCTACTCAGCATCCCTTAATCTTTTGCTGTTTTTGTATTTTTTTGCTTTTGTTTTTTCCCCCGAAATTATTCCGGTGACGAATTTATTAGCGAGGCGATGTCTCAAGTTTTATTTTATTTTCCGTTTCTCTTCAGCTGTCTTACTATATTTTCAATTTGACTTTTTTATTTTTTGCTAACGACGTTATTGACTTTTATGGCCTGCGTGCGAATGTGTGTTGTGTGTGTGTGTGCTTGAGTGGGGGATAACTTGTAATTCCGTTTATTTTTTTTATTCAGCCCCACTTCCCCGCCGGCTGTCTGTTATATTTTTTTGTTTGTACTTTTTATTGGCGGCGACACGTAGCGTGCGGTGCGTAAAAAGCGTGAAAGAGACAACCGCATGCATTTGCCGGATTGCCAGCGGAAACGGAAATCACAACACAACGCGCGGACTAAACATGACAGCCAAAAGCTGTCATGTCCCACAGCTGTGTGTGTGCGGATATTGTAAGCGATGCCCTGGGAAAAAAGTGTCACGACTGAAAGGAGGCAAAAAACCTGAACTGAACTGAACCAAAACGAACGGAACTGTGTGCTGAGCTGAAATGAAATGAAATTGCAGGCCCAGAGCCCCCAACTACAGACTTAATACGATTGTGGTCTAATGAATTAAAGGCTGAACCAACACACACGGACGGAGAAATCCAAGACAAATCAACGCAGAAAAATCAACGAGCGGTTGATGCACTGAGGGAAAGCATTTACAGTGAATTTAAGATATAATTACGTGGATTTTATATATATTATTATATCTACATAAAAATTTTATTTAACTGGGGTTAATTTAAAGCTTTAATTGGTTTTGAGCTTTAAAAGAGTTCTTAAGCTCAAGAATTGAAATTTGTTTATATAAATAAGGAACTTAAATACTTAAATTAAGCTATATATTTTTTTTACCAATTTAATTTAACAATTTTAAACATTTTATAAGCTTTAAAACCCTTCAAATCTCCCTTGAAAACGGTTTCTTAATTAAAAGAAGTTACACCTTTAAAACTGGTAAAAACTTCAAAGGGATTTATCCTAATATCTGTCTTATATAAAGACTCAAAGTTTCAATTAAGACCGTTTTCAAATTCCTTGTAATTTCCCTAACTTTATATTCTCAAAGCCAAATAAAACACAAACTTAAACCCTAGAATTCCAGTTTCCAAATCATTATCATGTCGACTCTTGAAGAGTGTCCCCCATACAAGGCGTAAAGGAAATTGTTAATTTTTTCCCCTATGTGTGGGAAATGGAAAACTAGCACTGAACACCAACCAGAAGATTGTTGGAAAAACGTGTGCCACACCAAAATCAAAACCCAGAGCAAAGCAAAGGCAAAGGCAAAAACAAAACAAAACATGGCTAAACAAAACAGCAACAGCAACTGAGAAAACTCAGGAAAAGGACACATATGTATATATAGTATAGTATAGAGTGATGCTGGGAAAGGCAAGTGCAAAATTGTAGGAACAAAAGTGAAACGATGCCATTGAAAAAAGCAGAGGCAGTAAAAGATTGAATTTGTATCTATGTCCGTGTATCTGCTGGATGTCCCCCTTGGATTACCTCCCCTACTCCCTGCCCCCTATCCCCATGGTGTGGGTCAACTGATTGTGTGTGTGCCTGAGCGAATAACTGGCCGGAGCAGATCTGCCATCTGAGACCTATGTGGACATGGTGCGTTTAACCACGTAATAGTCTCGGCGGCTCTGCGGATTTACGGCAGCAGTCAGGGCTTAGCACAGTGGGGCCAGAAGCGAACCTAAAGGCCTTACGTAGCCATATAATTAAACCAATTTGAGCTCGAGTGGGGAATAAAGGTATGTACGGGTCTCTGGGCGAAGTCTCAGTTGAGATTATAAGCCGCTTTAAATCAGGTTCTAGGCTTGAGTTGAGAAAAATTTTCACATAATTTGTGTTAAAGTGGGACAGGAAAATATTCTAAAATATCTCGATTTTAGCATTTAAATATTAAAATATACTTTCATTTATTGAATAAAGCTTATCTTGTACACAGGAAACTTGAGTTTAATTAAGGAAAATTGACTCAATTCCCAAGAGTCTCATCTAAACTAAGTAACCTTGTTAAATCATTTCCTAACTTGGTTAACTTGGGAAAATTGTAACAATAAGTAATCAATATTTTCTCATAATTAAATTCATTTAATAATATTATTAGAAAATAAGTAAAAAATTGAATTTTTGGTTCACCTTCCAATTAGTCGCTTTTATAAATTCTCTTAAAATATAATATAAATTTAATTTGAATGAACCTAAAAGCAAAATTGAAATAATTTGATTTTGAGTAGGATATTTTTAAATACAAAGTCCCTTGCTTCATGATTGCCGGTTTAAGCCTCTTAAAATTACATTAAAATTCCAGTACGAAGGCAATAAAATAAATCAATAAATTAAATGGTCTCCTCCAAAATAGAAAGCTGCTTTTAAAATCACAGGGGAATTGAAAGCCAAGATAAATATTAAATAAATAAATAAAGGAATGGTAAACGTAGACATTTTTACACGCATACAAATGACTTTGACTTGATAAATATAGACATTTTACAAAGTCTTTGGTTGTATAACCTTTTTTAATTAAATTTTAAATTACCTAAGTTCAGATAAATAAATAGAAATACTCAAATTTCAACTTCCAAACCTCTTTTAGCACTGATTTCCTTAAAGTCTATAAGAAATGATAGACCATCAGCCCAAACTGGCGCACACGTTCAATTTGTTATCATTGTATCTCCTTTGGCTTTGCCAGGCTATTATTTCATCTCACACAGATTCCAAGCAGAGCTCCTTTCTGGACCCGAACCTGGGTAGCCTTTCAAGTCCTCCACCATACACATTTTTCTTTTTAATAGGAAAAACACGTCTCGCTTCATAGTCTCCTTGGCCAACGCCGTCGCCGCCACCAGTGTGCGTGTTTGGCCAGCTTTGTTTTCGCATGTGAAAGTATTTAATTCAATTTGCGCTTAATTGAGACAGCCTGACTGTACAGCCCATCGTTGGGAATCCCGGAATCCCCAACCCCATTCCAGTAGGCGGGCAGCTGTCAAGGCAAAACCAAACGAAGCGTTACGCTGGCTGTCAGTTCTCGCCACCCAACGCCACCCAGTCCCACCCCATTCCGCACCCCATTCAATGCCGAGCTGGAGTCCCCATCCCCGTCCCCCATGTCAGTCAGTTGATAAAGCATCAAAAGAAATGTACGGCCAAGTGTTGTATCGTTGGTTGTCTTAACAATTTATAAATTAATTATGTATGCACTGCGAGTGTGTGTGCTCTGTGCTGTGTTGGCCAAAAGCAGAAGCGGCTATGGCACACATATGCATATACACTTAGCCATGCCCATACATTTATGTACTTAGCCAGACACCATATGCGTAGTCATACTATACATTTTAAATATAAACGCGTTAAATGCCTCAATGCCACTCGCTGGAGACCGAGTCAGTGGTGGTACAAGCTGCTTGTCACTTGTCATTAGAGATGGACGTGGTACAGATTTTTTTCCTATCTGGTCAACACCAGAATACCAAGTGTTTGGCTAATAAATCATTAGGCTGGGCGGTTTTACTGGATAGTTTCAGTTATGGTGGTTTTACGAGTTTCTTTCATAGTTTTAGGTCACGAACTACTAAGAAATATATGTAATATATGAATGGGTCTAAATATAGCCTCAAGTTTTTCATCAATTAGCACTTTATTTATAGAAAACCTACTAATTATTTAGTCAAAGAAGGCTTTTCAAGCTTCACCTAGCTTCTGTATTATATTTTCTTATGTTAGCCGCCATATTTTATATTGATTTTAAATTTCGCTGAACTCGAAAGATTTATCCCTCCATATTTTATTTTATAGCCTTATTTTTATGGCGTAAAAAAGCAGCCAAGTAAATATTATGGCTTTCCTGCAAATCTTTCAATATATTTAAGAAAATTGTTATTTAATACTGCAGTGTTCGCTTAACCCATATTTACATGGTGCAAACGGTCCGCTTTAGTTTGACACTTGCTCAGCCCCATCAATCCTGGGGAGAGACGGCTTCAAAAATTTGCATTTCAGAGTACCAAGTGTCACGACACATTCCCCTACCTCAGATAAAGTTGTCAACTTTTCGCTGAGTTTCGCATTTCACAAACTGTGTCGTATTACACATTTTCGGCTCATTATACTCGTACTTGAATTCAAAATTGTTAAGCTGCTGTTGTCTCCACTAATTGTCACTAAATATGGCTTCAGTTAATTCCAGTTTCAGTTACATAGCAGCCGGGCTAGACTAAAAAACAGCCAAGAGAGGGGAATACACCCAAAGAAATATTGTGAATAAATTTATAAACTTCCAGAAAACATCTCTTGCAGA
Organism: Drosophila truncata; assembly: GCA_008042515.1. Lineage (NCBI taxonomy): Eukaryota > Metazoa > Arthropoda > Insecta > Diptera > Drosophilidae > Drosophila > Drosophila truncata. The sequence goes on along the minus strand of VNJQ01005887.1, from coordinate 183,418 downwards.
TTATACATCCAAGAACCTATTTATCTGTTAAAACTTTATTTTACATTTCATATAATAAATTTCCACATTATTTCCTCTCAGTTTCAATTGATTTTTCATTTCTTTTCCAAGTCAAATTACAATTAAATTGTTCAACACCTAACTGCTTCTACTTACTCTGCCCTTCTACTTGATTTAAGTGAGAATTCTTAGTACTGATCTTTGAGTGTACTGAGCCGTCCATCATTCGATAAACTGTCTGTCAGTCAGCCAGTCAGTTAGTCAGGTGAGTCGCTCAAGCGTTCAATCTTCTCACATTTTTTAGCACCTTTGTCAGCTTATCCAGCTTGTGTCAATAGCGTTTGTTCGCTTTTCGTTTTGGGAGTGCGAAAAATTTTGCAATATCTTCAGAGAGGACGGAGAATTCCAACCGAGATTCGAGAGCTATGCCTCCGGGGAGGATGGGAGCTTCGGCTGAGTAAAATAGTTTTGAGGAAGCTGTCACACTTTTTTGTCGCCGCCAAGACCCCCCTCTGCCACCACCTCCCCTCGTTGGGCTTCCATTGCTGATGTCTGTCAAAGTTGGCAGATAAACAAAAAGCAACCCTGAGAGCGTAACAACAACAGATTAGAGAGTTATAACTTCTAGTACACAAGATGTGAGAACATAAAGCCCGAGTCGTCGAAAATAACCCACAAGTTTGTAAGCCCTTTGGCTTACACATGTCAGGGCCATAAAACGATGCAATTGCTCGGGGGTCTTCGATGAGTGATTGCTCTATTTGTATTGCCCCAGAGGCCATTTCTTCGGTAAATGAGGAGTCTTTCAAATGCTATATATGTGAATAATACTAGGTCAAATGCATGATTAAGACAGTTACATGCAAGGCAGAATGACAGGCATATTAGTTTTAATTAAACCAATTAATTTGAGATTTTACAAAAGCTCTTTTAATTAGTATTTTAAAGGGTATGGGAAAACCTTTGTTTTTGATATATGAAAATATAAATAATATATTTTATAGATACCTAATTTTTTAAAAATTTTATTATTGTAAAATAAATACAAATATTTCTTAAACGCCTTATTAGATTAAAGAAATAAAATCCGAAACATTATTTAAGAATATTCTGAAAGGGTATCAACGCCTTAACAAATTCTACTAAATGCTCTTTGTACACAGTTTAAAGATATGCTTTAGACAACTGACAGCTATACATTTATCATTTAATTTTAATGTGAAAGATACTAGGTCAACTGCAAATACACAAATATACAACTGCATATTAGGTTTAATTAAAACTATTAAATTAATTAAAGCCTTCATATACAACTTTGTGATGTAAACTCTTATAAAAAGATAACAAAATATTTACAAAAAATAAATGTAAAATTAGACTAATGCCTAGTCTAAAGTACTACAATTTAAAAGATCTTTCCAGTTTTTTATATAATTTCTATAGATGTATTTATTAAATATTTATATATTTTTTTAATTCTTCAAAACCTTTCTTATTAACATTTATAATAGCTTACTGTCAGATCATCGCTTAGTTCCAACACTTTGCTATTTTTTTTCTTTACCTAAACGACTTTAATTGCTCAGAGTTATTATTTTGATTATTTTTTCATATTTTTCTTTATCTCATTTTCAACGCCGTGAATTCAATACGATAAAAAATGCTCGCCTGACCTTGGGGCGCATCCAACGATGCTATTTTTTCTCTTTTTTTGTTTGCGGTTTTAAGCTTTATCTTTTTTTCTGATTCTAACTATGGTGCTGTATCGCTATTCTCATATATATATTTTTTTTTGTCTATCACTGACTACTCATCGCTGTTCTGTCTTGGCTTGAATCTTGTTTTTTGTTGTTTAATACTCATCTTTTTTAAATTGCTGATATTTGTGGCTGCCTTTTGAGTTAGCATTTACTTTTTTTGTATCTTTTGGTGTAATCAAGAGAAGCACCTTGCAGCGATTTTAATTATTGATTTTGTGGCGCAGTCGGTTTTTGTGGTTCGTTCCAATCATTATTATTTGACTTTCATACAGCTCATGCATAGTTATTGTCGATTCCAACTGGCAAAGGGGGTTTCTGGGTACTGACGAAGTCACTTTTGTGGCAATGCCAGGGGGCTGGGGTGGGGTGAGCCCTACCCACATGGGCAAATCTTTAACTAGCTGAGAGTCACCTGATTGTGTGCAATTATAAGCGGTCTGAGGGTACAGAAGGCACTTATTGTTGGCGAAAACGAGGTTTCATTATTCACAAGCTATTTTTAAAATAACTTTTCAGTAAAAATGGTAATAATGATGAAATATTGCCAAGTAAAGACGATAATTGTTAAGGGTAATTTGTCAAGTTATATTTAAGAAGCTTTAAGTATTTATTTTAGATGCTACAAACTTTAAATAAATACCTTTTACAAATTCCCACTTAAAATAATATTTAATTTATATTTTTGCTCATAAAGAATATGATGATTTATTACCTCAAAGTCTTACCTAACTCAAAAGCCTAATTATAATATCTCAAATAAATGTGTCAGGCAAATTTTGTATTTATTTAAAATATGTATACTAAAAATTCATATATATCTTTTTTATGTATTATTGAAAGTACAAAATAAAATATTGTCCAACCATTCATCCATCCATTAGTTGGCAATAATAACTTAATTTATAATAAATTATTGTTACGTCTATAACATGTATATTAAATACATCAAAATCTCCTAAACAAAATAAATAAGTAAAAATAAAGTATACAAACAAAATATCTCAATGAAAATGCTACCCCTTTATAGAAAAATATATTCCCTTTACAAAGATATAAAATATATAACAAAACTGTTACAAATAACTCATCATCTCTTTTTATATTATTTTATCATGATCCCCCCTAGCCAGTGTTCACTGTGCTTGCATGTGCCTGGCATAACTGACCCACTCAGCCTGGCTCAGCTTCGCAAGCATCACTCAAACGATTCAGCTGCTGCTGCTGCTGCTTTGCTTATTTGCATCGAGTCGAGTGGGCTTCGCTTCTTTATTATTACGTTTTTTTTTTTATTCTTTTTTTGCTATAATGATTTCTGTTCTGTATGGCTGTGAGTTGGAATTATAAGCAGCGGCGAGAAAAATGCAAAAATAATTGTTATAAAAGTGTTTATAAGTCAAGGTCAGGCATGGCTCTTATTTTCTGATGTAACTTATGCACCCTCCCGCCCAGTTGCCTTTTTGTCCCTCACTTAGCTGGGGGCCAACCTAGTTCCCTTTTTATTTATTTTTGTATTAAATGCGGTCCTGTATATGTACGTTATATATATGCACATTTTTATATACGTTTGTTTGCGGTCACACTTGTCTATATACATATATATAAAAAGATTGCATTTTTATTCCAGTTCTGGCAGGCGCAAGTGGGTTTCGCCCTTGTACTAAGCTGCAAAATGCATTAAATCCAGCCTTGAACTATGATTTACTTAGTATACAAACATATGGAAGATATAACGTACAATTCTACTACTTTTTGTTTGCCATTTCTTGGCACAATTATAAATTTTGGCAAATTTTCTGTTCGGTTGACACTTTTCTACTGATTGAAATCGTATATTTGATTTTGGTTTTGGCCAAATTGGCTTTTCGATTTCCTTGGCTAACCCCGATAATCTTGTCAATGTTTCAATGAATTATTTCGATACAATCGAGGAAACATAAAATAAATAATAAATACATGCGGATGAGAGAGATTTTAAGATTGGAAATTGTAGTTTCAAGAATTTATAGAAGCAAATAACTGACAGTTTGAGATATATTAAATATATTATCATTTTTCTTTGAAATTCTAAGTAAACTCCTGAAAGAAACTCCTTTATATTCCTTGCCTTTTTAATGACCCACACACTCATCATTCTCATTAAGCTAAATCCAAAAGGACATTCCCCAAAATTATGTTTAATCTTTTCAAAAGAATCCATTTCAATTTAGCCCAAAAAGCCCCAAAATGGCCAAATGGCAAATGGCCAGCAAGGGGGCCACAACAACCATTTTGTGCCATTAAATATATACAATTTAATAGATTAATTGATTCTAAAATAACCCGAAAAATATTCTCCTGAAAGCCTTTTTAATAGCATTAAACGGCCCACAGAGAAAGGGCACCCCAAAAAACAATCGTCGTCCCATCCCTTACAGGCCTCCACTCCACTTTATCCCCCACTCAAGCACACACCAAAAATATCTTGATGAAGATGAAAATATTTTCCACTTGCGTGAGCTAAGGCTGAAAGCCAATTTGAGTATAATTTCCTTTAAGTAATTAAATTTGAATCAAAAATCTATGAGCAGACAAAATGTTGTTTGCCGTTGCCCGAGTCAGTTGTTGTTTTTGTTTCTCCTTCTGTTTATTCAACACTCCAAGTCGCCAGCAGCTCATTAATATTTCTTTGCATGGTAGCTAAGCTCTTGGTGGCGTTTTCGCCTTGAAATGGGTCGTCTCTGAGCCTCCAGTGTGTGTGTGTAATTAAGACAAAAGGTCACTGAAGAGCCCGAGCCGAGCCGGGCGATCTGGTATCCGTACGGTCTTACACCTGGTGTCTATTCATAGGCCTATGTCTAAACAATACCCATTAGGCATATTAATCATCTTTAACAAGGGGGCCAGCATGAGCATTTAAATAAATAAAATTAGGTACACCACCGGTGGCGTATACGTGATATTCAGACATTGTGTTTACTTTAAATTTTGGCACCTAAACAAAGTTGATAAGTGAATAACGTTTGTTTTATCCTATATAGTCAGTGCATTGTGGGTTTTTACTCAATAAATATGTCAAGATTTATTCATTTATTTTTAAGCAAAATAATTTTCTTTATTATATTTAATATTAAATGATCCCTAAGCCAACATTTCCACTCCATCAAATCCGCCAAAAACGCACTGAATAATTTACATAAATTCCCAAACATATTCCCCCAAAAGAAGTTCAGATAAATTTATATTCCTGCTCTAAGAGGGGGATATAAGCACTGAAAGTAGTGAATGTATTACATTGCCAAACATTTCGATCACGTACGCAGAATTTTAAGAACAAAAGTGCGCCAAGCTGAAGCTGAAGAAGAAATAAAGAAAAGAGCTCAAAGATGCTGCGACACGAAGAGAAGGGTTCCGAATGCTCACACACCATTTAAATACAGCTCGAGTGCATAAAGTTTTTCGCTTTTCTGTTCAGATGGACAGTGGATAGAGTTATATTTTAAATAAAAAAATAGATAACTAAATAAACCTACTAATAAATAACATTATAAGTAAACCTATTGATATATTAATTTATAATAATAGAAAAAAGAAGTCTTCCACTTCAGACTTATAATCATGAATTTATAAGATCATTATTAATTTTCAGAGGCTTGTGAAGTCAACGTTTATTAATGAAGCATAATTAAGGAACTTAATAAACAGTATTTAAATGGTTTATATATTTTTGTAAAATATTAAAATATTCCATAAAGATGGAGAAAGAAAATTTATTTAAAGATTTTGGGGAAATTCAAATTTGGGGAAATAATTCTTTTGTAAAAGTGTGCTATAATATTGTTTTATTTATTTTCCTAAAATTTAAAAATATTTCAAAAAATTATATAAAATAAAATTACTTAAAACTCTTTAAAATTCAAATGAATCCCAAACCACTGTGCCTTTGCAACGTGCAACCAATCCGAGCTGAAGATGCTGGTGGCTCTTGGTGCTGCATTATGGAAATGGTCGCGTCTTACGCGTGTATTCGCTGCCATTAAAAATGCTGGATGTTGGGTGGGGGGACCATGGATTGCGGAAAAGTGGGCAGGAAAGTGGGTTGGCAAAGTAGAGCTGGCGATGGGGGAGAAAAAAAAAGAAAGAAATGCGGGGTAAAGTAGGGGGAGAAATGGGTGAAGAACTGCAGACTGCAGTGGTTCTTCCTGCTCTCAGCCAAGCACGTGGTGTGAATGACAAATTACACACGGCCAACCAGCAGAACAACAACAAGTAGAACAAGAAGCGAAGAGTGGCGATAGCGGCAGTAACTTTTTTCCCATTTTTTCGTACTCTTTTTATTTGTTGTAAACGATTTATGCAACAAAAGGCTATAAAGGCAAACAATGGCCACAAGTGTAATGGCTGCTCGGGCCTCACACACATTCCGCCTGCACAAAAGGCCGAAATTGCAGCATTTAAATAGTTGACAATAAGCTTGCCAACGAGTTTTCCTTTTTTTTTTTTTTGGCCAGCTGCTTCGGCGGGGGCGGTAAGTAATTTTATTTTTGCCGCCCGCCTGCTGTTTGCTGCTTGCTGCCTGCTTCTTTTTTTCCAGACCAACTCTCGAGTTGGCTTTTGCCGCGAAGTGGCTCGCAAAGTGCTGGCCAACAAATAAACACATGGCTGTAACCAGAAAAAGGTGAAGGCAACAACTCAGGCGAAGCGGGAAATTGACGGCTAAGAGGGCTGGTAAATGCGGCAGGTGTAATCGGCCCAAACATTGTTTGCCGCCAAGTTATGAACTGTCACATTAAATGTGAAAAATGTGGGAAAAATACCTCGTTGATTAACAGGTGATTTGTAATATTAAACGCATTTTTTGGCAGTCATTTGTGGGAACTATAATCTATTAGTGATACGTCAAAAAAGTATTTAATACTTAACAAATTATTAAAAATTGAAGCCATGGTTTATTAAAATAAATAAATAAATAAAAAAAAGAAAGAATCATTTCTTATAAATATTTAAAACATTTAAATGTACTAAAATAATTGAATATATTAATTCCTTTAATTGAAACTTTGTCTCAAGTTCACTCAACTTGCCTTATTATAAAATTAATTTATAAAATTACTAATTATTTCAATAACAAATAAATCTTAAAGATAAATCCCTTAACAATAATTTCAAATAACCTTATAGTAATATTGAGGGAATTATTTATTTTATTTATTTTTATATTTTACAAAATACAGATTTATAAAAACACGGCACAAGTCTCATACAAATATTAAATTAATAAAACAAACAAGGAAAATAAATAAAAGTAACATAAAGAATCATAGGTATAATACAATATATATGTATTATTTATTAAACAAATAAATAAATATAAAACTTTTTTAATTCCGCAGAATATTTTTATTTACCAAAAAATTTAATATTCAATTAAATCTTTTATAATTCTCCCCGGATTTCTAGCCAAAATAACCATAAACTTTTAATATATATATATTTTTTACCTTACAAATAAAATATTTGCCAAATATTTCTTTCACCTTTGCCAACCCTATAGAATATTTTTCAATTAGAAGTCCCGAGCAAATACAAATCCCCTAGTAAATTTCAAATTTGTATGAAACAATGAAAGCTGACCAAAAAAAGTACATATATTACTATCAACAGATACAAAAACCCATGAAAACTCCAGCTGATGTTGCCCAACCCAGAACCACGCCTCCGGGCGGCATCCGGCATGCATATTAAAATTAAAAATATTCCCAACCAAAAAACACCAAGCCCCTACACCCAACCCCTCGGAAAAATAACCAAATAAACTCCAGTGCAGTTTTCCATGGGTGTCATACGGAAGCCACCAAACTCGGAAAACCCCTTGTTGAATTTTGGGGGGGGGGCTGATGTGGAATGGTCTCCTTCCCACAAATATATTGTGGGTTTGGAAAATTCAAGGGGGAAAAATGTGAGCATTGTGCGCTCCTTCCATGCATACTACATGCTATTTACTTTGGCTGCTTTTCTTTTGTATTTTTGTTTATTAAGTACATTCGGATATTCATATTTTAGCTCCGTGCGGAGTAAGGACTCCGTTGTCCGTTGTGTCCGTCCGTGTTGTCATCCGCGCCGCTTAGCAAACTCAACTCGGCAAGCGCCTCTCAGTTACTCCAAGCACGACTCGTTGCCGCTCATTTCTCATTCAGCTTTAGGGGCACAATTACGCAAATTGCAATTATGTTGTATTCCTCGGTTTTCCCTAAAGTTTTCCCCCTCAGTTTCCCGCCTTTTTTCCTCCCTTTTCCCAATCCCTTTTGCGTTGGAGTGTTTGCCCGATGAAGGGACAAGGCGTGGAATTTTCGAGACGGGGGAGCATCTGGCTTGATGACAGCGGCGTGACCACAGTGACAAAAACAAAACGAACAAAAAAATAAAAAATGGGCAGTCACAGTGGTCTCTGGGGGGCGTCAACGGAGTTTAAATATTTAGTTTGGATTAGAAAGAAAATATTTTAATTAAAGAAGGATATTTTTTGGTATATTTAATTTAATTTAAATAAATTGTGGGATTGGTTTTCAGAGGTTTCTTGTAACAAAAGAAAAGGTTTTTCATTATTTATTTGTGTTACTATTTACGAGTTGGCTTTGGGTGGAAATTGCGATAAAACGAAATCCTATAAACATTTTCTGAGTAATATAAATTTTTAAAATTTAATATTTTAAATTTAGGTTCCTTAAAAGAGGCTTCTATTAATTCTTTTAGTAAAAGGTAACCTTAACCTGATGTTTAAAAGGAAAGTATCTATATAAAATTTATAAAAACCGCAAAGTAATCTATAAAAATTTTGTTTATTCTATTTTTTAAAATAGAGACAAATTAATAATTTAAATAAAAACCTTTAAAAATAAATAAATATAATAAAAAGAAACCCTTACCACTGTCCAACTCATATAGAAAAGCGACAAATGCAGGCACACGCAGACCCCTTTTGGGTTCACAAAGTCTAACTAGGAAAAACCAAACCAAAAAAAAAAAGAAAAGTGCTCAAAAATGTTCATATAAAGGTTGACAAGTCCAAAAGGGCAAGAGGGAGGCGAAGGGAGAAAAGGGGAACCACATGATCAGGGGCCGCAGAATTTTCACCGTTCCCTGTGCAGTCGAGCACATTTTTCAAGTGCTAAACAAATGTTTTTCTTTTGTTTTCTTTCAGTTGCTACTTTAACCCTTTTCTCTGTTTTCTTTCCGCTGTATTTTGTATTTTATTTTATTTTATTTTTTTCTGTTGCTACAAGGGATTTGGCTTTTTGTTTATTTGCAACTTGTTTCCATTTTAACGTTTCCATTTCGTTTGTATTATTTTTCTCTAGCAAATTGAAAGTTTTGGATTTCATTGCGGTGACAGGCACGAAACGCCTCTCAGTAATTATTTATTTACTGACTATTTTGACTTTGTTTTGGTCATTTTTTTCTGCTTAACCAGCAATCAGCATCTGGGAATCAGATTTCTCAGACATGACAAATTCATTTCGCTTATCAATCGCAAGTATAAATTATATATTTTATGCCCTCGAGGTGGAGGCGGTAGCGGGCAATTCATCAGACATAACTACGGCGGCAAACCCAAGCGTCGCATTCAATTACCATCAAAAATGTTCATTAACTCGCATACATATAGCACAACACTCGCACACACACACTCACCCATCCATCTGAGGACCATAAATTTCCCTCGACTGCAGCCATTAGTCAATAATATCCTTCCTCTGCTCTTGGAACCGAGACAATGAAGAGGGAAACAGGATATAAAAAAAAATTGATCAATTTTTTGTTGTGTCTGGGTGTGTGTGGAGATAATGGTGGTATGTGGGGGGATGTTGTGCACTGACTGCCGGCGGTGCGGTTTATTTTCCTTTAAATAAACGGAGGCCATTTTTGACCGGGTTTTTTGGCCGCGGGATTTACCATTCGCTTTGAAGTCCAATAATGAGGTTTCGGGCCGAGCCGGCAGCCAAATCCCTTTTTGAGAATTCCATTTCCGAAATCAACTTATGGCCATAAACAAGTCAAAAAGCCCACAAAAGCTGCCACACACCGACCGGCTACTCAGCAAAAAAAAGAAGAAGGTAATCAGGTATAAAACCTATAGGTACTGCAGGTGAAAATAATCAAGTACATTTAAAAAAACAATAAGGTTAAGTGTAAAATTATATTTAAGAATTTTTCAGGAACACTGCATGGTCAGCTCTGTATAAGAGGCTCTCTTTGTGATAGATAAGTAACTAATTTTAATTTAAATTATAAAAAAGTACCATAGAAATAAATATTTGAATAACACCATTTTTAATACCAATTCCTGTTAAAAATAACTTATTATTATTATGCATTCTCTTAAATAATATAATAATATTTTCTTCAAGTGCATCACACCACACATACTACTTGGGACCAGCAGCAAAGAGCCTTTGAGATGAAGCCGTTGGTTGCAACTCGCGGCCGTTGCGCCTAAGCGCAAGATAAACTCTGCGTCTTGAAGCGAAACGAAACGAACAGCGGCCCAGAGACTGGGCTCGCAGCGGGCCTCTGCCGCAAAAACTTCAAAATCTTCAGCCTGCAACCGCACAAGGCAACCCCGTTTTCCCAACTTCCCCTCTATGCGAAGGACCTCCGTTTTTACCGCCCCATCCGAGTCCTTTGCTCCCGCCATTTTGCACTTCAACTTGCCGGGGAATTGTTCTCCCTTTTCGGGGCGCACTGCATATATGTATATGTATATGCATGGATTCTGGGATGTAGGTTGGATGTAGAGGATATTTTTTTCACTTCTGGGGCATTTTTGCATGTTTGTCTCGCAAATTATGCGCTGCACACAAACAAAAGAAGGAAACGGCGTCGCAGACCCAGCTACGTACGGTTATTTTTTCGCTGCCTCTGATGATGGGCCGGAATCCAGGCGGCAAAAAAAGAAGGACAGTGAAGGCCCAGGATAAAGAGATATCCTCGTGATGGATATGACTGAGCTTGGCTTAGAAAGTAAAATCTCAATATAATATACAAATTCTGGGGAAATTCGTGATTTACTTTATGCTTTTCAAGAAACATTAAATAAAATCAAAGGTAATCATAAAATAAAATGTTTTGCAAATATTTCTGAAGAATTAAGAGGTTTTTATAAGGAACAAAGAACTAAAAGTGATTATAAATTTATTTACAAATCTAAATTGTTAATAAATTAAACAATTAGTAAGATAAACCCACTACCAAAACCATTTCAATTCAATGCCAGCTTCCACCTTGCTTTTTTCTAAAATTTTATTGAGAAAATGTAAAAACTAGAGAAAAAATCACTTTTAGAGCCCTCTCATCTATAAATTTTAAAGCATTCTAAATAATTTCAGCATCCATAAGCTTAAATTAGATTTAACAAATCATAAAAACCCCTTACAATCCCCTTTTTTCACGCTCTCATCACCGTCAGGATTATTTTGTGGCTGGCCAACGCTGCGTATGAGTGTTATTCGCGGACGCCTCATTTTTTCGCACGCCACGCCTGTGTGCTTTGGCGTGTGCTGCCGCTGCTGCTTTTGCTGCTCTTCCTGCTCATTGCATATCCAACTTTATTTTTCGCTTCCAGCCGGAAATAATAATTGCAACATGGCGCTGCATCCCCAGTGGTGCCGCCTGCAACGGCGAGCATTAGCGAATTTCTACTTGTGGCACTGTGGCAGCGCCAGAAAATAGTGTCACTTGTGTCACACAAGGCAGTGTGTCTCAGTCCCCCTCGTGTCCCCTGTCCCCTGTCCCCATGTCCCAGTCCTTGTTGCCATTTCGGTGGAATTTTTGCTCATTTCTCCAGCAGCGAACATGGACAAAGCCTTCATCGCTGGTTGTTTTTTCTACTCGGCAGTCGCTCTTTGCTCTTTTTTTGTGAACTGGGTTTTTTTTGAAGATTTTAATATATCCATATGGATGAAAACTATTAAGGGGTTTTATATTTTTTATGCAGATCTTAAAGACTTTTCCGATTTTAGGAAGAACTGAGGGCTAATATAACTAATTACTTAAAGGACTTTCCTATTGCGACGAAATTTCTCGTGTCAAATAGTTTGCTGCGCACTTGTCCGTCAATGTCCCGAACCAGGACTATATATAGTTCGAGGAAAAGGAAGAAAAAAGAAAGCCTAAAACCCAAAACACCTCCACGATTTCCCCCTCTTTCCTCCCAGGGCGAAAACGTTACAAACGAGCTCACGAAAGTAAAGATTGACAGGGTAATACGAGCGAACTCCGTCGACAGGGAGTCGTCGGAGCACACACCCGTCTATATGTATGCGTATATAGCCGGATATATATGAACGTTTGGCTCGTACATACATATCTGTATATGTCTGGCATATAAACAGTGCTCAGCTGTCAGACAACAGACGTAACGTGCAAAAAGGGAACAACAAAAAACACTGCGCAAACAATAGAAAAATTGCGAATGACGCGACGCGTTCTGAGTTCATAGAATAAAGTCGGCAACAACAACAGCAGCAGTAGCAGCAGCAGTAGTAGTCGCATCAGATCTGACAGTTCTGGCTATATAAACCATTGCCCTCCCTCCCTCCCTTAGCCTTCCTCTGTCACAGGCCATCTTTTAGCCAACCAGCCAGCCATACATCCATCCATTAGTTCTTCCGTTTCGGGCATGTTTTTCATACACTTAAACTATATCCATTCATTTTGATGCGACGACTTCTCCGACTTCTGCGACTGCTTCCATCACAGTCAGAAGACGTCACTTGGTGGCAATACACTTGGGAAAAAATATATTAAGAACTAGGCTAAAATATTTGTAATAAAATAAACTAACCTTAAAGAAATTAAATATTTTTATTATATTTGAACTGATGTTCTTTGTTGTTTCACATATTCTATATATTCATTTTCATATTTATAAAAATTTTCAAACTTAAAAAAAATTTTAAGTATTAATACAACAAATTGATAAGAAACAGAAACCAAAACCAAAAACATTTCCCTACAATGTATCACATTATAATCTTGAAGATACAAATATATTTATTAACTATAGAATGTTTTTATGTATGAATATAAAATAAATATTTCCTAAATGCATTTTATTTTATAATTCAAAGCTCATTTCAATTCATTTAAGTGTATCTATAGCGCGCTTTCGCGAAGTAAATCCTGTTATAGTCATAGTCTGAGTCCTTCTTGGTCTGGCTTTTTTGTGTTTATGTTCCTTTGTCGTTGTTTATCAAGTTGAGCACAGATTTGCCAAAGCAGAAACTTTATAGCCGGTCTCGAGGTTTATATAAAATATGCAAAGTTTATAGTTATTTAATAAAATGCCCTAAAAAAAATATATAAAGTAAATATAAATATATATAAAGTAAATATTTTTTTCTTAAATATTTAAACAAGAGTTTTAATTAAAATAAAGAAGCTAATTAAATTTCCATTCACACACCAAGCAATTACACAACAAATTCAACTATTTTTTCCCTTGAAAAATATAAATACAATTATATAAGAATTTCCCTATAAACATTAACCACAATTACTTATTTTTAATTTATTCAAATAAGCCCAACTCATTAACCCTTTGCTGATTCCACTTAATGATTAGGGTAACTGCCTAATTAATATTATTCACGCCATTGTTCAGGGGTTACATATTTTCAACCCAAGATTATATATTTCAGATATTCAACGACTAAAGCGATGTTAAGGCATGCGAACAATTTTCGAACTCCAATTCTAAGCCGGAATTCCAAGCCCACAGGCACAAAGGAAACCTGCAAACGGGTACCAGAGCCAACCAGGATGCCGAGGAGGCATTTGACCAGGCCGGCCCCTTGCATGTTCACAGCTCAAAGGCGGCCAAGTGCCACGACTCGGGCTTTGGACCTCAAAAAAAAAAAAGGAAACTCAAAACTCAAAGCTCACTTCCAGGACGAAATCCAATTGACAGACAAACATGCAAGCAGGCCATCGATAAAAGGGGAAAACCCACTGAAAAACGCTTTGGACTTGGACCAAGAGCCAACTGCTGCTCAACTTTAGCTTATTTTCTTTTTGGATGCCAAACACTGGGAAAATGAAGTCCTGACTGAAATATGAAGGCTTTTCTTTGGAATTATGATTTTTTTAATCAGGCTTTAATTAATTCAAGTTTTGTGATTAATTCATAAATTATTCGTTTAACTTTAGATAAGAAAAACTGAAGATAGAAAAAATCCTGTTTAAAATTAGCAAACAATTTAGGAATAATCAAAAATTTAGGAATAATCAAAAAGGAATGTCAAAAATGTCCCAAATAATTTTTAAGGATTTTATAAATAAGAAAAATAATTTTTTTATTAAATTTCCATTTATTTTTCCAAGGTTTTCTGCTTTTTCCAAGTGCACATCAGAAGTGCATCCAAGGAGTGCTGGTGGTGAGGTAAGAAATGCAGCTTGAATATGAAAAATCAGACCTCAAATCAAGGGAAAATTTCTCACATCCCTTAATCCATTAAATTTCCTGAACAAAAATTTATTGCTTTCCGCAAGACGATTTGCTTTCCGACTGCAACAAACCCGAAATTAGTCAAAGTAACCGAGAGGCAATCAGAGGAGCTCCCAATAGTTTTTCTGCCACTGACCAGGGGCAGGGCGTGGGCTGGGCTGGGCTGGGCTGGGCTGGGCTAGGGAATTTTCCAAATGAAAATCAAGCCTCGACTCTATAGCTTTGACCTAACCTCACATTCAAGTAATTGACATTCTGTTGCGCTATTCGACCCAGGACGAAGGACGAAGGATGGCGGTCGTTTGAGGATTGAGCACGAATAGAAGGAGGAGGGTACCGAAAGGACCAAGGAGCAAGGCGGTTCAATTGCAGCAGCTCCTTTTGCTTGTCTTGCCGGGGATTTATTGCAACCTCAGTTGTTTGCCATCTTCGTTCTTGGCCCTCGTCGCCAGCGAGCCAACCAGCAAGTCAGCCAGTCACCCAGTCAGCCAGGTTACTCTTTCTCTCTCGTCTATATTTTTTTATGGGAGTACATCTAAGCTGTCATTTCGGAAAACGACGCCCATTGCAATAGCGGCGAGATTTGATCAGTTGTTTGCCTTTGCTTTATATATCTTTCACTGTTTTAAAATTGCACTCATGTGACTTTGGCTCAGTCACTTGACGCTCGTCTCCACTCGCCCATACAATGGGCACACAATGAGCTGGAAAGCTGTCAAAAGAGAAGACTTCTAAGCACCATTTGATACCCTTTCGATGGAGTACGCATGATATTTAATTGGAGATGGTTCGGATATCGAGAATATGGGGAAAGAAAGCTGATATCAACCAGGTGTTGTTTCCAATCGATAGGCAAAGTATATAAATATTTTGGTAATTTGTATAAATAAAAATCATATTAATCTTAATAAACTTAATATGCATTATAAATGCTAAAACTTTAAAAGATTTGTCTTCCAATTTATCGAAATAATCCACACGAAAATTGTGACCTCCAATCGATACAGAAATTCCTGATATATTTTTATCTATTAAATTTGTTATTTTTAAAATAAAGATCCCGCCCTTTGCCCATAGTGACTGCAGTCCTTCAGCAACAATTTTTTTTTCGGCCAACAACTGGCTGGCTGGCTTCTGGCAAATTGTATCTGTATTTTTATGTGTTTTATCCTTCGTTTTTTTTTTAGTTGGTCCTTGGTGGCTGCTCTATTCTAAAGCGACAACAGAATAAATTTTGGTTGGACAATTTTGTTTCATTTTATATTTCGTTTCTTTTTTTTGTAGGTCTGGTAAATCCCCAATGCAGGCGACTCAAGCTACCCAAACATACGATGCACATTCATATTCATTCTCGTTCTTGGGGTGGAAACACATCCTTGGGGAATTACCACACAAAAGTGAGTGAGTTTATCCTTTAATTTAGAATTTTATACACACATTTCTTCAAATTTTCTTTCGATTTAGATGTTTTTATGCCGGCCATTAATTATGGATTTTATTAAAAAAAAAAAATAAATAAATAAAAAAGAGGAAAACTTCTCAAGTGCCCGGAAGCGTGTGAAGATTTATTTGCTCTTCTGGTTTTGTCCAAAAATCTAGATTTCATTTATTTAAAAGATTTTCATTTTTGTGCATTTTTGTGACTTAATCCCAGCAGGAAAATCCAGCTCTAATTGGCAGCTTTTCTTGCAAGCTGTCAAGCACTATACTTGAAGATAATTCAAAGTCTGAAAGAAAAATCTGAAGAGAATTCAGATGTTCAATCGAAAAGCTTTTCCATTTCGTCCTTTGATGTAAATATTTACATTATTTTCCCTACCGTAGGTTAGTTTTTTCATACACTCAACGTATTTATTTATCCAATTTGTTGACTTTCCCTGGAATCGAATTGAAATGCTTCTCATTTGATTTAAGCATAATTCAATTATTTTCGTTTAATTCTCAACAAATACTTGAACGCATTCCATTTGCATATTTGCCAGGCTCAAGGCTCAAGAACGAAAAAGCAGGAAGACATTAAAAGAAAAGTTGAAAATCAGCCAAATCAAAAAGCCGGAAAGTTCCTTTGCATTTATTCTAATCTTTTGCAAATCTTGTGAACTTTTTTGGGAGGGAGCAACGAAGGCAGGCAGAATATCTGCTTTTATTTTGAAATCATTATGATTGATTAACTTTAAGTTTGGTCTGTAGGTATCTCCTTTAAAAATTCCATCAAATTCAAATTCACAAAATCCACAAAACTTTATCCAATGCATTCCGCTATATCACAGCTCAACTCCTTTTTTTTTGCAAATATTCAAGTTTTATTTACGTTTTCAGCGAGAGCAAACAGAATTTCGGTTCTATTTCTATTTTTTGTTAACTTTTCTATTTAAATTATCGCAAAAATGTGGCCTGGCGAAAAGAGAATGAAATGGAAGGAGGGTCTGGAGCTGGGGAGATGGACGTGGAAAAAATTCCTTTGACTTGTTACATTTTTCAACAATTTTGCACCGTACTTTTCCACGCTCTTTTATTGCTTTTTTGGTTTGTTTTGGTTTATTTTCAAATCTGTTTGCCAAAGCCAATTTTTGTTTGCACATTTCCAAATTTGCTTTTATGCCTTTGTACTTTTTGTTGAACAGAATAAGGGTCCTTATAAACATATATATGTATATATATTTTAATGGGGTTCATAGACTCTGCGAATGTTGACCTTTTTAATTTCACTCGAGAGTTTGCCTATTTATTATTTTTAGAAATTCATTTATTTGATTTATTTTGATTAAATTTCACGGATTTCTTGCGAAACAAAAAGTATTTTTAGAATTTTTATTGTGGCACTTGTGTTTGTTTTGGTTTATTTAAAAAATGTACTTATATAAGCTGACTTTCTTAGCTTTCCAGGCTTAGTGACTTTTTACTTTTATGTAAGAAATTCAGTGACTTGAATAATAAAAAGAGTTTGACAACATACTTTTAATAACATTTTTAAGCCTTAAAGAAATTGTTTTTCATTTATTGCTGGCTTTCCTACGTTTTATACCTTACAAAATATTTTATATATATATATTTTATATTTATTTATACAATATTTTTTCTCTTTTTCTTGTCCTAAAGTATTTTTACAGCTGCTTGCCTTACATTTTTTACATTTTATAGATTATATATATGTAAAATGGAAAATCTAAGTTTTTGATCACGATTTTAAAAAATTTAACTTGAGTTAATTTATTTGTTGTTTTCTTTTCCACATAGTAATTTCCTCTATTTAATTAACTAAAAAATACATAAAATACATTTATTAAACCCTATAGATTAATCAAACCACATTTCCCGCGTTCACCCTTTTTTTGGCACATTTTTCAACTGCCACCTTTATATATTTAATACATTTCAAAGACTTGTGAATATTTAATGTCGCTTTACATATTTTTCGTGACATTATTTATTTTTTAAATATTTATTATGCCACTTGTTCTAGGTGGCAGCTGTACTACTCTTGATCCATTGTGAATCGTTTGAGCGGCAAAGAGAGCAACAACAATCCACTTTTCCTGCCCCCTGCCTATGATTGTTTGTTTGCCTCTTTTTTTGTTGTTCAATTAAATATATTCCAGTGCAGGCAATCCTACCTCCCTCTGCCCCCCTCTCACCGCTTTCCTTTCGTTTGTTGTTATTAAAAAAGTTTTTTGTGAGTTTTTATTTGAATTTTCATGGGAGAGATGAGAAAAGCGCGAAAATAAAAACAGTAAAAAAGAAGTGTATTCTCATACGAGGGCAGACAAGAAAACTACTAAAGATAACAATGGCAATAACTGACCGATTGGGTAAATTTTTGGGTAATTATTGGCAAATCCATAGAGAGGTGAGTCAAATAAAAAAATGAATAACGAAACTTTGGCAATCACCTGGTGGGGACTAATCATACCGTGAGGTAATCCAATCGCCAAAAACCCAACAAAAACATATCTAAAGAACCACAGCAGTAGCTTTGGCACCAGCAAATACAATTTTTGTGTGTGTTTTCGTTTAATTGCTTAATTTAATTTGCATGAAATCCAGCAAGCAAACAAAGCAAAAACCTACCAAAGTTCTTTTGTTGAGGCGGTGGCAGCGCGGCAGCGTCTCGTCGGTTCGCAAAAATAGCAAAAAATAAAAACACTTGCAAAAAATACGTTTCGCAAGTGCTGTGACTTTATTGTTGTAAATTTTTAACACTCCACTGGCTACTACTTTTGCATGTCTCAAGAACACTGCCCAACAGAATGGCTGATTTATTATTATTAATATTTTCTCTGTGCCTTATTGATTGCAAATTTCTGTTGGGGGCCACACACTCCACTCGCACGTATGTATGTATATTATTATTATTACTTTTCCTTTTTTTATTGTATATATAATCGAACGCACTTGTTTATGACTTGGTTTGATTTTTCCAAATTTTTACGACTGACTTTTCGTTGGATTTTTCACGGGGCTTTTAGCACCAGAAGAACCTTAGTTTCCAGCTCAGCTTGGTTTAAACTCCGTTAGACGACTGAGTCGCCCAGCGGCTGGGAATCGCTATTTTATATGTCTGTTCTCCGGCCGAAAGCTCGGCTTTCCGCTTCGGATTTCTGTGGAGCTTCTGCGCAAACGCTGCCTCCGCCGCTCTGGAACTCTGACTCGGCTTGTGGAAAAATATAAACACAAAGCAGCTGCTGGCCCCAAACTCAGCTGTTTTCGGTCAAAAGCCGGCAACAACAAGCCTTCACATGTGGCTTTATTACCAGGTTAAGACAGGCGGTTTAGGGGTAACCATCAGGGGGAGATGGAGTGTTGTGTTATGTCCAAAGCTTCGGCAATGCCGAATGCGCAATGACAACAATAACAAAATATCCACAGACCGACAGCATGTTGTTCTTGCCCACGAAAAACCAAATAAAGCAAGGTAAGCGCATAAAACACAAATAGCAGCAGCCAGCAGCCAATAATACGAGTATCTGTATCTAGTCGCGGCTTTAACAGGTGGCAATGTCATGATTTCGCAGCACTGAGAGGAAAAGTGGTTACTTAACTGGTCAGGTTTGCTAAAATAATGAGTTGGATGCTGTAAAAATACTTCTAAAATAATTTTAAGTGTGTCTTAAAATATGGGATCAGATTTTAAGGCACCTAAATCAGTAAAAATTATTCTTTAAGGTTTAAATAATAAAAAATAATAAAATCAAATTAATTCAAATAATAAAATAACTTGAATGAATAAAAAAAAATAAGAAATAAAAAATTAATAAAATATATGCCAAAAATGATTTGAAAAAAATGTACAGAATATCTGTAAACAAATTTATAATATTTCTCAAAAAAATATAATTTAATTTCTTAATAATTTCAAAATGTCTCTGAAAAATTATAACTTCAAAAATAAATTAATTTTATAAAGTATTAATTACATATCTATAAATTTGATAGATTATAATTGTAAACCGTAGTTTGTAGTTACTTTAAAGTTTTGTAACCAATTTTGATCAGTTCCCTTAAGCTTTATTTTTATCTCTGCAATCATTGGGACCTCGTATATATTATTATTATTTTATCACTCAAAAATTTGTGCATTTTCATCAGTCATTAAATTAATTTAATTGATTATTTTTGTTCACTTTATTGGCATCATTGTGCGTCGTCGTGTTTTGCAATTGTTTACTTTTTATCGGTTCATCTGCTGATTGCTAATTCGAAAACCAAATCAAACCAAAACAACAAAAAACCAACAAACCAAAACAACAAAAATAAAGTCCGTCACAAAAACTTCGTCGCAAAAATTGGAAACTGGCCAAACTCGCTTTAATTAGAAGCTAAATAATATTATGTAGAAAGTATAAAGAACGACACCTTTGGTACTTAGACATGCCAAAAGCTAAATATTAATGCGTAGTGGGTTCCTTGAACTTTCGTTAATATTTATTGATTTCAACCAAATCACGTGGATAACATCAAAGATTTCCAGTCTGATTAGACGATATCTGGATATTTACATTTTATTATTGATGTTTTTATAGCAATCTTTATTAATATGGGAATTATATTCAGCTTTATTAATATGAGTATTATATTCTTGATATTTCGATTTTGTTTACAAGAATTTTAGTAAGCCATACATTTTTATTTACGTTTCTAAATATTTTGGATTCTATTTTAATAACTACTTCAATTTTATGAGAGATATTTTAGTTTAACAATTTTTTAATATTTATTCAAAAAGATTTAATACAAATAACTTTATCTAGCTGCTAAGAAGAGTTCCCAGATTTTCTAAAGTATTCAATATTTTTCTGTATTCTGGATTTTGGAGTTTTTTGGCGCTCGAAAAGTGGTCACTTTCTGGAAGCTGTAATTAACAGTTACCTTTTTTTGGACTTTTCGTTAAAGGGAGCATTTTGTAAATTTATTTGTCGTCCCCTCGTGCTTGTACTTACTGTAAAATTTACAAAATGGAACGCTACAATCGTGCCTGGAGAGGTAATTTCAAAGAAAACTATATTTCACATTTTAATAATTATAATTTTGCAAGATCCCGGTTCTCCCCTGACGCCATTGACGCCCCTCAGCACCCAGGCGTTCACCTTTGAGACCGCCGAGGACAGCGTCACGCCTACTGGGCCTCGTTGCAGTAAGACTACCACCAGGACCGGACTTTTTGGTATCCCCAAAGCCAATCATCATCTTCAGGTGCCAGGACGTCGACCAGCCACGTCCGCGAAAAGTTTAACAGGAAATCGCCGTCAGCCGACGCGTTTTTCGCAGGCATTTATGCGCACGCGATCCGTGTTTTCGCCCTCAAGTCAAAGCACCCTCAGTGAGGGCTGCCCGATGTCTCGGGTAACGTCCATTCCGGTTGACCCGAATTTACGGACGATGCGGGAGAGCCGGATGAAGCCAGAAATCCGGGTGAAGCAGGAATCATGCTCGGTTAAGAAAGAGGCGGAGAATTCGGTCCGGAGTCCCATTCATCAGCGCTTCAAGCTCGGCTCCCCGGTGGAGCACCCTTCGCTGAGCCCGCGCGTGCGATCTCTGCTAAACCGCACGGGCAACCAGCATCTCACGGAGCTGTTTACCCGCCAGGAGATCGACATCGAGGTACTCATCCATATGACTCTGGAGGATCTGGCTGCGCTGGGCGTTCGCGGCGCCCGAGAGATTAAAATTGCCATGCAAATCATTCAGCTGGCCAAGCAATTCTTTTAATTTGTTTTTGTCCTGCTAATTTTAATGTTTTATGTCACGTGTACTTTAATAATTATGTGCGTTTATAATAAATGTTTAATATTGGGATGTCAAGGGGGCTTTTTTATTAGTTGGGAAAATCTACGACTCAATTAGCTTTCAATCAGACTTTATAATTTACTGAATTTATAAATTGTTGATGTTTAGTCATTACTAAGCGTATTATTTTACCTTATAGAATATTTAATTAAACTCTTATATTATTTTTAGTTCCGAATTTATAGTGAAATCTTCTCTTAAATCTATATAATTGATTTCAATACAAAATAGTTCACTAAACATATTTCAAATAAATACTGCAGCCCTAGATTTAACCGCCCAACGAAATATATGTTATCGATTTGTCAATGGAAATTAAGAAATACTAATCGATATATCGATAGTAACATTGATACATTTCCGTTTCGGATTCAGAGTGGCCAAGGAAATAATATCAAGAAATATCAAAAAAAAAATATACATTTTTAGAAAATATCGATATATTGATATCTCGATATATTATCAACAACCCTACAACACGTGTTTGAACGGCAGAACCGCAGTTTTCGTAAAATATCCACATTTTTTCACTAAAAAAACAATGGGTAAAGTGAAAGTAGAGCGCTCTGATGATGCTGATGCATCCGTGCAGGCCAGCGGCGATGTGACCATCAAGGAGGAGGAGACCTACGACGACAAGCTGCTGTTTGTGAATGCTATTGCTAAACCGATGGCAGGTAAAAAACTGGCCAAGAAGTGCTACAAGCTGGTGAAGAAGGCGATGAAGCACAAGACATTCCTGCGCAATGGACTGAAGGATGTCCAGACCCGCCTGCGCAAGGGAGAAACTGGGTAAGTCCGTCTGAAATCCAAAACAGAAGGAAATACAAACTAATGAATGGTTTCCCTCCTTCAGCATTTGCATTTTTGCTGGCGATGTGACTCCCGTGGACATCATGTGCCACCTGCCGGCTGTGTGTGAGGAGAAGGGCATCCCCTATGCCTACACGCCCAGTCGAGCGGATTTGGGAGCTGCTATGGGAGTCAAGCGCGGCACAGTTGCCCTGCTGATCCGGCAGAACGATGACTACAAGGATCTGTACGACGAGATCAAGGAAGAGATGTCCGGATTAAATGTTCCCGTCTAAAGAGAGACTTCCTGTAGTTGTAGTTTCGTTTGCTAATTAAGGAATCTAGTTAAGTTAATAAAAGTTTGCTAATAAAAGCGAATAACATAATTTTGTCACTCTTGAAATAATTTTACTGATAATAGAACATCTTTGAATACTTTTGTACAGTTTTTCAAGACAATTAAAAACAAATCAATTTCACTAAAACAATACACTTTTTCAAATAATTTCCAATCGGTTGAAAATAAATCCCCTTTATAAAAGTCTCGATAGGAATTAAAAGACCATCTCCGCGAATTGTAATAATTTACAAGAGACTTTTTTAATGATAGGCAATCATAAAAATATTAGATATATTAAAATGTTTTTCAAAAGTCCGATAGAATAGGAAAAATCAATTGAGCCATATCCAACAAAGTCCTATAATTCCCGAAAACGAATTGGAAAACCCCCTTTTAAAAGTTGGAAATGTTTTGAGTAAAGACGAATTCAAAGTTCGAGTCACCAGGAACTCACGAACTCAGTGGGCAAAGAAAGTTAGCTTTTGTTTTTTTTCTGTCCCTTGGGGATCTTTTTTTAGTTTTCTCTTTTTTTTTGTAATTTCTTTCATTTTTTTATAAGGATTTTCAGCGCAGCAGCTGGGTTTCATATAAATGGGGTTTACATATACAATACAGTTTTTGAAATGGGAAATTTTCATTAGTTCGACTTTTTTATCTATGAAGGATGTGTGTTTTGTGTGTGTCTGTTCTATTTATTATTGTTTTTAGTTAGTTGGTTGTGTGTCTAAATTTACATATAATTTAACACTAAGTGAGAGTCGGTGTCTGGTGTATATATTACCTAGAAGATATTTTTTTTAACAAACATGACATATGAGAAGTGTAGTGGCGTGGAGAGGGCGATGATGGATTATTTAAAAGTACAATTTCTTGCGATTTATTAAATGTAAATTTCGTTTTCTTTTTTTGTGTTTCTTTTCGTTTTTTCTTGGTTAAATTATTACAGTTATATATAAAGTTAATATGTATGTATGCTATATCCAAGTCGCTAGCCAAAAATACTACGATATAACTCAAAGATCGATTAAATATATGTACTCTCTTCTTGAAAAAGGATTCTCATTTATTTTTGTTTTTAATGTTTAGTGTTCTTTTTTTTTGTATATTTTTTGTATAATGTTTTAAGGGAGATGCGAGGATGCACAGGGGATATGGCTGCAAGGAAGGGGCTTCAACAATCGTAATATAATTTACACACTCACATAGACAATTTATGGGGCGGGGATTTCGCAGGCAAAAAGGAACAAATATAACTCGTGCACAAAATGTTATTATTTATATGCATATCTATATATATATATATATATATATGTAGGTGTAAGTATATGTTTAATTCGTACACAAAAAGTATTATATATCCCTTATAGCCATTAATTAAATATATATATAATAGGTATATATAATCTGAAGGACAATAATTTATGTATTTTTGAGTGCGTGACAAAATTTCAGTTTTTTTTAATGATTTTTTCTCTTTTTGTTGTTGTTGTTGTTATTAATATATAGTCGTCAACGTTTGCTGTACAAAATTGAAAAGTTTTACAATTTAATAACTTTGAGAATAATAAAAAAAAGTACAAACGAACAAACTGAAGGCCTAAAAAAAATTACAGAAAGAAATGTACAATACAAATTTTCTCAAAGCATATATATATATATCTTACATATCTAAAGCTAAATTTATGCATTCTGCAGTTGTATAGTTATTACAATAATTTTTTTTTTTTTTTTTGCTTTTTTATATTTATTTCTTTTTGTTTTTTTTTTTTAGTTTTTTATATATTTTTTCTTTGTTGTTCAAGAGTCTCTAATCGGTAAGGTTTGCTTGCGTGTCTGGGTAGAAGTTGTGTGGCTGCTCAGAGCAACCCATTGGATGCAGGAAGGAGCAAGGATGCAGACTACTGGTGGCCAGGAAGCGCAACAACACATCCCAGCAACTGCGGCATTTGGGCAAAGAACTTTTTTTAGTAACCCTACTAAACATTAACTAAATTGGTATTTATGTATATTATTAATTAATTATAATAATTCACACGTTGAACTTAAAGCTACCGTAATTAAATACTTTGCAATTTAAACGAAAGCAAACAATAATAAGGATACAATAGGGATATAGGGGGGCACAACTATAATTAAGAAGCAGTTCTTTTTCTTGTTTTTCGCTTTTTCCTCTGTTTTCCCAATGTCTGGGGCATTTTTTTTACGTTTTTTTTTTTGTTTGTTCAGCTAAGAATTTTGCCATTTTTTTTTTCTAGTTAATTTTCTGTTTTTTTTTTTGTTGAGTTTTTGTATTTTTTTTTAGGTTTTTTTTTGTTGTTTTTTTTTATGCATTAGGTTAAGACCCGTTGATGCCACAGCTTGTTGAGATGTTGTTGCTGCTACCTCTCACTGAAAATAATTATAAAAACCGGTGGTGGCCTGTCCCAGTTCCCTAATGGCCGCAAACGGATCCTTCTCTAAGAGATCACCGCCGCCGCCACCTCCCTGCGAGGGCTTTCCGCCACCGCCAACACCGCCACCTGTAACAGATCCTGCCTGACCCTGCGATTGCCCCGTTGAAGGTCCCACGTTGTTGCCTCCACCCACAGCCTGGTGTCCCTGGCTCAGCACGGCCGCATATGTCGTGGCAGCGGAAGAGGAGCCGCCTCCCGACGCTTGCTGGTGCTGATGATGATGATGGTGATTACCGCCCGCCTCCGAGTGGGACACGATGCTGGGCGGCAGGGCCTGAAATAGATCCACATCATGGCCGCCGCCACCGCCACCCTTCATCGCATTGAAATTGTTGTACAGCAGTCCGTGCATGTGATCCGAAGGCTGTGACTTGACCGAATGATCCCCTACCATTGAGTTGTTAGCCTGGAATAGGGCTTCTATCAAATTGGCGCCCGAGTCCAGGCCGGGCATGTTGTAACCGCCTCCGATTCCATTTCCAGTCAAAGCTTGTCGCCGGTATAGAGGTACCGAGCTGTTGCCATTCATCAACAGTCCGTTGTTGCCATTGTTGTTGTTATTGTGGTTACCAACTCCTCCACCTCCTCCTGCTACACCACCACCGCCTCCCATGCCCATGCCAGCAGCGCTGTTCAAGCCAACGTTGTTGTGCATGTTCAGGTTATTGTATGGCTTGTCATTGAGCAGAGCATTGCCAGCTGGAAAGGAATAAAATAATTAAGGAATAATTAAGAAGTATAAAATGGAAAGAAAAGGATCGGATCATCGGGGGTTCATAAAAGATTTGAAAGACTCTTAAATATGCTTCAAATTCTTTAGTTTTTACCTAAGAAAACTCCTTACTAAACCTTGGTGAATTCCTACTGAAAAATTACAATGCTTTCAACATATAGCATACTTTTTGGCAGTTTGTAAAATGATTTTAAATCAGTGGAATCCCGAAAAAAAACTCCTCTTCTAACAATTTGTTACTTGAATTTCCTTTTTAAACCAACATAAGTTTTCTCTTCGTCATGTTCCTTTTAAGGACTTTAAAGATAGTTCCTACTTACTACAACAGCAATAAAATTTATTGCTTGACTGTTTTTGTACACAAAATCAGGATCGAATTTGGCTTATATAATAGGAGAGGTAATTAACGACCCAATAACTTTATCACATACACTAATAATTATACGAAAAAAAAGTATCAGAAAACACAAAACATGTATAAGGTGTCTTGAAGAAATAAAATGGGGAAACAAGTGATCCGATCCGATTCGTCATATCCGAGTTGCCTTACCATTGCCCATAAAGTTCGAGTTGCCACTGCCATTGGGCGGCCCCTGGTGTAGACCAGGTCCTGGGCCCATATGATTCGGATAAAGTGGTCCTGGTGGTGGCTTTAGCTGCTGTTGTTGCTGCTGCTGCTGCTGCTGCATCATGGCAAACAGACGGCTTTGCTGCTGCTGCTGCTGGAGATCGGCGGCATTGAGTCCATTGGCCAGTGGTGGTGGAGGACCAGGGGCATTCCCAGCTCCGGCCACCATGCCCAGCACATCCCGCAGAATGGGCTGGGCAATGTCGTTAGCTCCATTCATGATGGAGTTAAAGACCAGATCAATCTGCTGGTTAAAGTTCTCCAGCGGCGGTGAAGCGTCTACGGACTGTTGTTGCTGCGGCGGTGGCTGCTGCTGGCCCTGCTGTGGATACATCATGGGATACTGCGGTCGCTGCACATGCGGATTATTCAGCATGGGATTGTTCACCATCTGCTGCTGCGGCGGCGGCGGAGGCTTGTGTTGCTGCTGTTGCTGCATCGAGTTCATCACCTGGCGCAACATGTCCGCAAATTTGTTGGCTCCCTCCTGACCCACTGTTTCCAGCAGTTTGAGGTACCACTTGTACTGCTCCTCCTTGGGATTGAAGGCCATCTCATAGATGCTGACATTGGGGGGCAGTAGGTCATGGGTTAGAGGGCCACCGAAACGCATGGAGCTCGGCGAGGGCTGCTTCCCAGCACCGTACATGAAGGGATTTGGCGGTGGTTGCTGCTGCGGCGGCTGCTGCTGTTGCTGAGGCAGCGGTGGGGCTCCCGTGTTGTAGCCACCGCCGCTTCCATTGTGCCGCAAATATGGCGGCGGCGGTGGTCCGTTCTCCATGGGCGACATGGGTCCGTTGGGCACACTGCCGCCCCTCTGCAACTGTTGCTGCTGAGACGGTGGCGGTGGCTGACCGGGTCCAGGTCCGGGTCCATAAAGCTGATGATGTGGCGGGGCCTGGCCGTGATTGTACAGCGTCTTCTTGGCCAGGTAGCCCAACTCGCTGGGATTCCTCAGCAGCTGCTGGGCGGCTGCCGAGGCACTTGGCGGCGGCGGAGGAACACTTCCACCGCGCAGCGGAAGTGAGGGATTTGCATTGAGCGGTGGGGGTCCTGGACCGCGTCCAGGAGCACTCACTGGTGGCGGCTGGGGCTGCTGCGGCTGCTGTTGCTTATTCGGTGGCAGCACACTCCACGGATTCGTTTGTGGTGGCGGTCCCCAGAGACTGGCGTTGGGATTCTGCGGCGGCTGTTGCTGTTGTCCCGGTCCCGGGCCTTGATTCTGGCCCTGCTGCGGTGGCCGCCAGTGCTGCATGGCCGGATATTGTCCGTAGGGTGGCGGCGGTGGCCCACCTCCGCCTCCTCCTCCGCCGCCCCCACCAGCACCTCCTGGTTGCTGTACGGGCGGCGGACCACCGGGTGGCATTCCTCGTAAATGTGGCGCTGGCGGCGGTGGTCCACGCATTCCCATGTGTCCTCCGCCGCCTCCGCCACCACCAAAGTGTGGTGGTGGCCCTGGACCAGGTCCTCCGGGACCTCCTGCCCCGGGACCACTGCCAGACTTCCCACCCACGGCCGCTGCGGCTGCCATCATCGCTGCCATGTGCGTGGAGTACATGTGCGAGAGCTGTTGATTGGCCGCCATGGCAGCTGCCATTTGATTCATCTGATGGGCAGCAGCCGCCGGTCCGGGACCAAGCATTCCGGCTGCCGCAGCGGCAGAGGCAAAGTGTGCCGGCGGACCCGGACCTGGTCCGTGGCCACCGACGCCGCCATGTCCATGCTGGGGTCCGTTCAAATAGAGAGCAGCCTGCTCGCGCAGGTACGCCTCCGGCTGCAGGGCACGCGGAACGAATTCGGGAGCCAGAGGATTCAGTACATAGCCGCGCTTCAGCTCCACGCCGTCCAGCTGAGAGCGAAGATTCGACCAGGTCAGGCCGAACAGCGACTTGTGCTCGTCACAGATCTCGATGAAGCGCTCCCACACCTTCCGGCAGCGTCCGATGGAACAGAGGGCCACGGGATCACCCACCACGGCCACCAGAGACTGGGCACGTGTTATGGCCGTATTCAGGAGCTTCGAGTTGCTCAGGAAGCCATAGTCCGTGTCGGCATCCCCAATGCTGGCCGTAGAGGAGGCCGTTGATCCACCCGGGGCACTGCCCTGCGGCATGCAGGTGCGTCGCGTGCGGACCGTGGAGAGGAAGACCGCTCGGAACTGTTTGCCTTGGACATTGAGCACTCTCTCCACGGATATGCCGCCCATGCGTCGTTTCCTTAGCTCCGAACGTATGCGGAACACCTGATCCGCGTAGGGCGTCATGATGCCGATGCTGGTATCATTCAGCTTGCCCCAGGCACTGGGCCAGCGCTTTCGAAGCTCTGAGACACGCTCCACCACCTCGTAAACTTCGGCATTGTTATAAAAAGCCGTTGAGTTCTTATCCTGAACATCTTCGCCGCGAGTGGTGAAGAAGGTCAAAGGGTAGAAGCGTTCATGCCGCGGCTGCTTGCCAGAAGCCACCAGCTTCTGTTCGTAGAAGAGCTCGGATGTGAAGCGAATAATGGCCTCGTGGGCGCGATAGTTCTCGCAGAGCAGGATCTTGCAGGGGAAGTTGGAGGGATAATGATCGTAGAGCCGCTCCAGCAGTGAAATGTGCAGCTTACGCTCCTTGGCAAAGGCGGAGAATAGCTCGGGACTCATCTGCATGTGATCTCCGGCCAGCACTATCCTCGTTGAATCATTGGCCAGGGCCAGAGGCATTATAGCCTCGCACTCCATGGCCTGAGCAGCTTCGTCCAGGAAGATGTGCGTGAAGAGACCCTTGGGCAGACCCAGAGTGGCCAGCTCCATGCTGATGCTAAGCGTAACCACCACAATCCTATGCCGCATTATGTCCTCCACGCTGGGTCGCTTAAAGTTGCCAGCGCCATCGGTGATGCAGTATTTCTGCACCACTCCGTTCACCGTGGCCGACCATCGCTTGTGGTAGTAAACCCTCAACGGTGTGGCTTCCTCCAAACCCTCCTCGATCCATGGATGCAGGTACTCCTTAATGTACAAATCAGCCGCCGAATTCGAGTGCGTACAAATGAGGATCTTGGCCTCTGGTTGGGCCAGCAACTGCTTGATCGCCTGGGCCAGCGTGTAGGTTTTGCCCGTGCCAAAGGGTCCTATGAGCAGGATAGGCGGCAACTTGATGCTCAGCGCCGTGGTAATGGCATTCACCGCCTCCCTCTGCTTGGCATTCAACTTGGGCTCACAGGCATCGGCCCACTGCTTCTTCGGCGTCCAGGGTATGCTTGGCTCCAGCTCCGTGGCGGGAAAGATGAGTCTAAAGTCGGTAATCTTATCCACGGCATTGTGCCACTCGCAGTAGGGCATTCGATTCAACTGGAACTGTATGTCCACATCGAGTTCCGTGTCCGCCTGCAGGGACATTGCCTCCACGCACTTGGCCGACAGCTTTAAGTAGATCACATTCTTGCCTTTGTCCTCGATCAGAGCCTCGTAGACGGGTCGCAGCTGGTCGGGGCTAGCTTTGGTGTCCGGATCCTCTGGCTTCGAGATGTACACACTGCTGCAGTTGGAGAGAATCAGGCGACCCGGTGATGTATCCTCCGAGATATCCTTGCCCAGACGCATCAAAGCAAACAGTTCACCAGCCAGGGAATATTTCGCTGTGCTAGTGGCCATACCAGCAGGTGTTAGGATATAGTTGGAGGCCACTGTCAGCCGCGTTCGCACATTATATCTGGCAATCTGCTCGTAGCGGGCTATCTCCTCTACCGACAACAACTCGTGGATGCGGGATCGATAGTTGTTCTGCGTCAATCGCTTTTCCACAATCGTCGACTGGGTCAGCGTAAAGGTGGCCGCCCTGGGGCAGGGATATCGCTCCAACAGCTCCCGTTCATGCTCCAGATCGCTGAGATACGCCTCCGTCTTCAGGTGCGTGCCAATGGTGGTCTCAAAGCGCGTGAGCTGCGTATTGGCCACATCCCAGCGCGTGGCCGAGCTGTTAATAATGTCCCGCTTGATCTCCTCAATCTTCTCCGCATCGTTCACGGGCAGCACGTCCACGCAGAGATGCCGTACTAGCAGCGGCTCCTGGCCCACATCGAAGCAGATGGCCTGCCGAAAGGTTCCATAGATCTCCGTCTGGAACTCCACGGTTATTTCGTGACACAACGTCGGGGAGTTCTCATCGCCACCGCCATCTGACGAACTGCTGCTACTGCTGCTGCCTGCCACCCACTCCTGATCGGACTTTAGCTCCATTCCCGTCTCCGTGGGCTTCGTCATCCGGATGGACTTCAAGGCAAAGTGATTCCGATGGGCATCCTGAAGCAGGGCTACCGCTTTCAGGGGCTTTTTCGTCTCCAGCTGAAAGAGCCACTCTCTCTTCGAGGTCTTCGAACTGATGCTGGTGACGAGCTGCTGCTCACACCGCGCCTCCATGTCCGGCACCCGTTCGCACATCACTCGTTCCGGGGCCGTGGCCTGGATCCATCGTTCAAGGACTTGCTCCGTGTACGATTTGCCATACAGCTCTTTTTCGCAGGCCTTTTGCACTCGCATTCGACGATACTCGAAACGCTCCTTCCACTCGTTCAGCTCGTCCTGGCCATGGGCCTCCACGCACTGGGCGCCATAATGGCAGGTGTGCGCCTCGCTAAACGTCTCGCAGAGGGAATACGTGTCCAGGGTGTAGCCACGAGGCGGTGGTCGCCATTTCCAGTCACGGCCTAAACGAAAGAACGTTAGTTTATTTCTACGTCTTCTGATAGATGCAATATTCATGTTTTTTTTTTATCAGTTTTCTTCTTAAGCAAGTCTAAAGTGTGGAATCATTATTAAAATGTAGAGATTTCATGAATAGGAAGTTTGAAATTGAAGCTTGAAATTGAAGTTTGAGTATCTGTGTGTGTTGCTGTTTGTGTATTGAGTTTCAATAAAAGCTATCTGGGGTGATTCAGAAATCGATTTGGATTTTAAAATGTATTAAAAATATAGAAAAAATGTGCATCCCTGCTTACTTAATATTCCTTTAATATTTACTTACATACTTCGTTAATATTTTTTTCTATGTTTCTTAATTTTTTATACTTTTATAAGGAAATATCTGGTAAAATAATATTTGCAAATTACTTAACTGATATCTTGATTTTTCTTGCAAAAGAAAACTATTATTATGACACTGTTTCGGTACTACAACATTGCTTATCTCACAAAATATGAAAACAACAAAAGGAATTGTACAATTGGACTTCTTAGTGATATTTTTAGAACGTACAAATGCATTATACTTCCAACTATAACCGGTCAAAACTGATTTTTTAGTTAGTGTTCAATGTACTTTTCATTTAAAACAAATTTAAAAGTAATTAGAATCAGAATAAAGAAATAAATCCTTTAATATTGTTAAAAATTTATTTTTTACTATGTTTTTTAAGACTTTTTACCTTAATTTTGGTAGGAAAAAATACATTATTTAAATCTATGTTCAAATTACTCTTTAATCTTAAATCCACACACTCCTTTTTTCATAACTCCCCCGATACTCACCCTCATCACTCATGATCACCTTCTGATGAGCCTCCGTCTGGCAGTGCTGTCGCAGTTCGTTTCTCGTCTGGAAGGTAATGGCGCAATAGCTGCAAGTGGTCGATGGCGCTGCCTGGTCGCCGCCATCCGAGCTGGAGCCATCGCCAGAGCCCGTCTGATGCTTGCCGGCCGTTAGTTTCATGGCCGCCAGCAGATCGTTGGTCTTGTGAAGGCTGGTGCTGGAGCTGGACATGGTGCTGCTGCTGCCAGTGCTGGAATTACTGCTGCTGCTTGCATAACTGCCGGTTCCATTGCCATTTTGTTGCTGCTGTTGCTGCTGCTGCTGCTGCTGTTGTTGCTGCTGCTGTTGCTGCTGCTGCTCTCGCTTCTTCAGACCCTTGTTGCTTAGCAATTTGCTGTACTTATCCAATGGCAGATTGTTGGTGGCCCAATGATCCAGTTTGGTGTCCAGTATGGCCATCTCGTCCTCGAGACGGGCATGGGGGATCTTTTGGGCCTGCGCCTTGTGCTGGCCGTTCATGATCATCTGTATGATGGACTTGTAACGTTCGAGGGTCTTGGATATGTCCGAGTATATCTGCTGGCCGCTCAGCTCATTGATCCACTTGCTTAGAAAGATCTCAGCATCCTATAGTAAAGGAAAAACCATTTATAAACATTTGTCAAGAGGAAAAACCAACAGAAATACTCACCCCGTACTTGTGCATCTTGAAGAGGGCGTGGACAAGCCAGCGGCGTGCTCTGGAAACGCTGGCCAGGCACTCGGTTTGCTCAGAGAGCAATGTAAGCACCTTGTAGGCATCCGCCAGGCAGCCCTCGAATTTGCCCAGCTCCAGGAGGCACTCGCAACGGCCCAGCAGGCAGGCAATCTGTTGATCCTTTTGCGCTCGCGTTGTTCCACTGCCGGTAGCGGGCGTGGTGATGAGCTGGTCGTAGAGGGCCACCGCCCGGGCCCAGCTTCGTCGTCGGACCATGTCGTGGGCCTGCATCTCCTTCTCGGCGGCCATTGTGTGTGTGTGTTACTGGCTTCTTCTTGTAGTTTTTTGTTGGTTACTCATGGATCCTTTGGATCCTTCTTGTCTTGATCGCTCGTTTAAGTTCTAAGTTGATTCTATTTAGAGGAAAGAGTTTTGTTTTTATTTATTTGGCTTAAATAATTATTCAATTATTTATACTTACATAAGTTAACAAGTTTTCGGTTGGTTAAATATTAAAGAAATCTGTTTGTGTTTTTTTACAATTCATTATTTATATACTTTTGTGGGCATTATGTTTACTGGAAATAAAGGTGAATAAAAAATATGAATATGGAATATAAGGTGTATTTTATGTTTGTAGTTGAAATTATTAATGTATTTTATTTTCTTTAATTATTATTCACATTTTATATGCATTATTTGTTCATTTACAAAGTCAAAAAATGGTATTTATTTATTTTGTATAGGTTTTTCTTTATTTATAGCAAAAACTGAATACTTTCTGAAGTTTGCATTGCCTCAGCTCTATAGATCAGAGTACTTCTTCTTTCTGGGGAACTCCTCTGTGCCAGAAGATAAGTCTTTGCCTTCTATAGAAATCTTGAGAGTGTAATCTGAAGTCTTGATTATCATTTCCTCATTGCTGAACACCTATTGAATCCAGATTTATAATCTAGATCACATTTGGTGATAAGCAGCTCTTCCATGTGAATTCCTAAAGTTACCTAGAGATCTTGGGACCATTATCTCTCCAATTTTGAGATTCTTTCAGAGATCCAGATCATTTCCAGGCCAAATGACTATCATTCTCTGC
This sequence comes from Drosophila truncata, assembly GCA_008042515.1. NCBI lineage: Eukaryota > Metazoa > Arthropoda > Insecta > Diptera > Drosophilidae > Drosophila > Drosophila truncata. Next base: position 149,647 of record VNJQ01005887.1, on the reverse strand, counting down.
ATAAACCCCAATTGTTTGGGGGCCAAAAACAGAAGTTGTTTATATATGTACATACATATCTCCCGGTGGGTCGATTGGTCGGCTTATCGGATCACAAACAATTGTGTATATATTCGGATTTTTATGGAGGGTGCCCGCCCGGGTGTGCAGGTATCTCGTAAACAACCCAAAGTGCTACTTGCCGTGTGTTCCGTTTCGCGTTTTACACAATTTTCATTCTTCTAATTCGGTTACGCAAAATTTTCATAAGAGTAATTTTCACTCTCGCACCGGCCACCATCAGCCACCAGAGGAAAAACAGTGAGTTGGTGGGAGGGGAAAACAAACCAAGTGGCTGCCGAGAACATACGCACTCGAACGAAAGCGAGAAAATTTGCAAGCATAATTAAAAGAAATTTCAATTTGCTTCTTTTTCGTGTCTTCTTTTTCTTTTTGGAGGTGCTTGCTCTCGGTTTTTTCTGCTACTTTTTTGCGCTGTTTGCGTGTGTGTGTTAGTGAGTGTGTTCGATTTGTTGTTGTGCGGTTTTTATTTATACGCGGCGAATAGGGAATTATTTACAATTAAATGGCGATCCGTGTGGGTTGTAGGCAAAATGCAAACACAGAATATTCTTCGGCTATTATTTAATGTTGTTTTTTTCTAAGCTTTTACACTTTTTTTTTGTATACATGGACAATTTTCTTCCTTAGGCGTTGCGTTCTCAGCCGCTTGCAGCCGAAATAGGAGCACTTTTCTTGATAAATTCATGGTTATTCCAAAGTTTATGTCTAGGGGCAGCGATCAAGCATATTTAATTGAGTTTTTGCACCATGCACGCGAAATGCAGAGGATTTATTTTACCATTTTTCTGCTTTTACGTGCTGAAACAGCAGACAGTCGACGGTGTTGGGCAACGCCCGAAGCACTCGTTGCCGAGTATCGCATGTGGCAATAATTATTTGCTTTTCACCCGGTTTGCCTAAATATTTTGTCAACTAATTTGCAGCAATTTACTGTCGAGTGCATTTTTGTGCCATTTTTCTGAGTTAAGTCCCAGATATATGCACAATACAAAACACGATTATCGGCTGGCCACGCTTTCCAACACTGAGGCCGATTTGACAAAACAACACTTCCATACACGATGATTCTGCCATATGAAATATATATGTATATATGTGCATATATATTAATATATATATTTTTTTTTGCAAATGCAATGCACTTTTATCTGATTAGTCGGTTATTTTTACAGCTCGTTAATCATTCCGCATGGCCAGTGCGACAGACGACTGAGGGTTCACATTTTCAAGGCAATAGTTGCAAGCTGACACTTTGCGAATTGGACTTTCCCAATTTGATTTTTCACTGGCCCTTACGCTGTGCTATTACCTTTGCACTTATTCTTATTGTTTATACACTACGGCTAATTATATTTTACATGGTTAAGCCACAAAACTATGAGAGAAAAAATGCACATCTGTGGATGTGGATGAGTTTTGAGTAACGCCGAAAAGTTGCAAAGAAGGGTTAAAATTGTTACGTTATTTTGACATTCATTTTACTCATGCATTGGCGCCACTGTGACAAACTGTAAAATTTGGGAACCTTACTTTTTAATTAATATTTATTATTCCAAAAAAGAGAGAGAATATCAACAGATATAAAACAGTAATAAACTTTTTATACGATTTTACCAGAAATACATTAAGAAGAAGTGGGAAACTTTAGCCTTAATACGAACGTAAGCAAACAACGTAAGGTAATATTCAGTGTTGGCTAATGATTTTATTCAATGTTCAATGTTTTAAGAAATGTTCTTAACCATTTTTAAAACGAAATTAGTTATATTAGAATGTTATTTAGGTACTAGTTTATTATTAATACGAAATCGTTTGAGTTTCATTGATAGTTTTGAAATAAAACCGGCTTTATTTTTTCATTGCATTCATTTCAAAATCCAACTGGGTTATATGACAAGAATGAGATATGATACAATAAATAAAAATTTTAAAATTATATATTATATATTCAAAATAAGACTGTATTTAGTTCTGTTTTATAATATTTCAATGTAATTTATAATTACAATTGTTTAGAATACTTTTAAAAAATAAATATTTATAGGAAATGTGTTCCCAAATATTGTAGAACATTCTAGATTTCCTAGCAGGAAGTTCCTACACTCAAATATAAATAAATAATTAAACCTTAAGTAAAAATCCATTATATATAGTTAGTTTCAATACACTGTAAAGTTTTTTATTCGAAACATTTCAATTGATTTACGTTGAATACAGCCCGGCCGCGTCTCAATGTTCTCTCTTGTGGGGCGGCACATAGACTTGCTGCTGCTGTTGCGCCTGGCGGTCCCCGCCGCGGTAACGTGAATGTTGCTGTTGCTGCTGCTGCTGCTGTGGTTGATGCAGTTGTTGTTGTTGCTGCTGCTGACGCTGTGGAGCATTGCTCAGCGGTCTGTTTTGGGCATCCGTAATGGGCAATATGTCCACCTGAAGCACCTCCTCGTGGTTACCATAACCCAGAAAGAAGACCACGCAAGTCTTATCCGAAACACCTGTGATCTCAGCCTCGTAATACTGAAAGAATTATAGCATTAGCTTCATCCGATTTGGGTTTGCATTCAGGAATTACTCACCCTTCCGTCGTCCCAATACTTGGCCATGCACAAGTCTCCCCTCTGCCACATCCAGGCTTCGCCAGGTGTCATGCCGTAGTGCTCTCTTGGCGCTGCCTGAGGCGCAGCCTGTTGCTGAGGATGGGGAACTGAAGCAGAAGCTGAAGCAAAGGGCTGCGTTGATGGCGATTCCTGATTGGGCAGTCCCACGCCCTGACTCTTTAGAAGGCTCATGGCAAACTCGTTGGCCTCCTTGCTCTGGAAACCCATAATCTTGCTGGGATCGTATGTATATCCATTCGCCAATTGACTATAGTTTTGATGGGAATGATTACGGGGATTGTGATGCTGCTGCTGCTGCTGTTGATTCTGTTGAATTTTCTGAGCGGACTGAGCCTTTTCCGGCTTCTGAGCAGCCAACTGTGCTGGCTGCTGCTGCTGACTTTCCACTCCTGTTCCCGTTCCCGCTGCTGATCCCGGCTGGCGACTGGCCTGTCCCTGGTTGCCTCCCTGCCGGCGACGATTCTCTCGCTTGGGCGCACTGCTCACCTTTAGACTAGCCGTCTCTTCGGTTACCTTGTTTAAACGTGCGTTGAAATCGTCACCAGAATTGGTCGAGGGTTTGCTAGATGCAGTTGTGGCGTTGAATACATTGGTGCCTGCCTGCGGCTTACGTTTGTTGGCATTCGCATTCCCATTCTCTCCTCGATTGGAGCCTCCACGATTGTTGCCACGACGATTGCCGGCGTGGTCCTTTCCATTGGTTGCTTCTTGGTCGGCCTTCACCTCGGAATGGCTCTTGGCTGGCCCGTTATCCGGTCCATTGCGCGTAGAGGCTTTCACATTAGTGGCTTCCGACTTATTGCGTCCAGCTCCACGCTCATTGTAGGCACCACCTCCACGCTCTCGGGGCGGTCTATCTTCCCTGGGAGGCCTCTCCTCACGTGGTGGTCTTTCCTCTCTCGGTGGCCTCTCATCTCTCGGTGGTCTGTCATCTCTTCCTCCGCCACGATTGCGGCCACCGCCTCTTGAGGAACCACCATGTCCACCGCGATGGGCAGCAAAGCTGCTCGAGACATTATTCTCAAATCTTGAACGATCCGCAAACTTTCCGCCGCCGCCACCACCGCCAAGAGCTGAAGATCGGCTATCGGCTTCGCCAAATCTAGAGTTTCCGTATTGCTTGAAAGGATTATAGTGATTGGCAGTAGGTGGGGCAGCTGGGGCTGGAGTAAACGCCTCAGCAACGCTGGCAGCCGGTGTCTCCGTGGCGGGAAGTTTCGTGGTGAGAAAATCAAACAGCGTGGCATTAGCTGCTGGCTTTGCCGCTTCAGCCTCTTCCTTGGCGGTGGCACCGCGCTTGCCCTCACGGCCAGGACGTTCTCCGCGTCCCGGGCGACCCATTGGTTCGATGGGACCCACGCCGCCCGCTTCCTTGCGTCGCTTCAAGTTGAACAGAGCACGCTCAAGGTTGTTTCTGGTGGCGTGCAAGGCACTGCGGGCCTCTTCCTCGCTGAAACCCTTGTCCAGGATCTTCTTGATGTTGTGATCGACGATGTTTTGGCCACCGCCGCCGAAAACCTTCTTGCCGCCTGCTTTCGTTGCCACGGCAATAGCCTCGCTGCGCATGGCATTAAACTCCTCGTTCTCCTTTGCCGGCTTGTCCTTATCGCCCGACGATCCCAGACTCTTGAAGTTCCGCTCGCGCTCTGCGGTGGTGTCGATCTTTCGTCCGAATGCCACCCATGGCGGCGGCATTGTGCTTCCACTCAAAGGGCGGCCACTGCGGGCATACTTCTGCATAGTCCTGGCCAGATCCCATTTCTCGTAGAGCGCATCCACCCGTCCGCCGAGAATCTGCAGCTCACTGGCGCGGAGCAGCAGGAATCCCTGCATCAGATGCAGTTTATCGGCCTTAAAGTAGATCTTACTGCCGGGCGCCACATTGAGATTCAGCTGCGGCACCGATTCCAACTCCAAGGCCTGAATCGAGTTCTGGCCGTCGCTCAGCTCCAGCTGCAGAAGGCGCGGCGCCGCTTTCGATTCCTCGTTCGCCTTTGGGGCGGCTATGTTCCGAACTCGCTGCACTTGCAGGACAATCTTTCCGGGCAGAGTGGCATCTTCACGCTTTGCGGGCAATGCTCCACCGCCTATGTCGCGGATGTCCCTCTAGAGTTGCAAAAACAAGTTAGAACATGATGACGCCGGTTCGTCTTCTCATTCTCATACATACATTTAATAGCTCGGCGATGATTTTTTTCGGGTCTTCGCTGCCAGTTGCGGCTGTCAGTGTTTTGAGCCCGTCCTCTGTCAAGTGCCTGCAATAATGGTTAGTTCATTGCCCTCGCTACTGTTGTATGCCAAACTTACCAACCGCTCTCCTGTAGTTTCTTAGCTAATTCCATTTTTTCATATAAACTTATTTTTTGCAAACCGAATACTGCTAGCGATGGGAAATGTATTAGATGTGTACTCGCTATTGGTGGGCTAGATGTTGCTGTGAAATATCGGTTGGTAGGAGGTGAGTGAAGTTTAAATTTGTCGAACAGATAAAGTGGGATTTGCACAAAATTAAATTTCTACATAGTGTGTTTACTTCTTTAGAATATTTAAAGAATATTTCAGAAGCATTTTATACATCAATCATATATATTGGCCATTCCATTGGATTTGTCTTCTGAGAAGCACGAAATATCGATTTATAGTATCGATTTATTCTAGACATAAAATCGACTTGCTGCCATCTCTAGCCAGCGAACGCCTATAAAAGGGCCGCCGCGAGCGCAGATGAAATAACGGTTCGCGAGAAGAAAAAAAAAAGCAAAACGTAAAAAACGTAAGAACGTACAAGTGCGCGAAGAGAAATTGCTAAACTAACGAAAAGTGTTGGAACATCGAAACGAAATATATTTTCTAATCCAACGTATATAGTACATCGAAAGAGTTTCCATTAATTGCCTGAAACTGTTGAAAGTGCGAGAGGCCGCCAGAAAACGAAAATCAAAAGAAAAAATCAGTGACGCGGGCAAACAAGTCATCAGCAATTTATAGAATCTACATAGAATCCAAAGCATGAATCTATCATTCGCTGGCTGCGGATTCCTGGGCATTTACCACGTCGGAGTGGCCGTGTGCTTCAAGAAATATGCCCCGCATCTGCTGCTGGAGAAGATTGGAGGCGCATCGGCCGGTTCCTTGGCCGCCTGCTGTCTCCTCTGCGATTTGCCATTGGGTGAGTCTTTTGAACGTGAGAACAGTGGCTGTGCAAAGAGGGTTTCGGGGCTCTGAACTCCCCCTGGGAAATTTTAATGCAGTAGTACGAATTTTTTGTAGCTTTTTGCTTCACCTAGTTTTCAATTTGCATTACATTTAATACCAGTTTGTAGCATAATTTAAAATTCGTTTTCTTTTATTTACAAAAGTCACGCCCCCTTGAAAATATTTTTTGCATCTTCCTCTGGCATTTTCGCCACTTCTCTCCCCCTTTCTCGAAAACACATACATACATACGTACCTTTGGATGTGAAACAGCTGACTGCAAAAACAACCACTGGCCAGTTCAGTGACTTTGTTAGTGGGCGGGAGAGAGACGGAGGACAGAGGCAGAGCGAGATGCTGTGAGGCTCAATATAAAACGCATTGCATTGAATTGATAAGCTTGTTTTGCGTTTGTAGGTCGCTAGGAAGTCAATGGGGGTCTCTTTCTTAATAATTCTGTGCTGGTATTTGAGACCGTGTGTGTGTGTGTTTGGTGGGTTTGTCAAATTATCGTGGGGGCTCGTCCGTTTGGGGGAAAACTACGACGCAGTTGAAAAACCTAACGAAAACAGAAAAACAAGTTTCATAGGCCGCGGGACAACGCACTTTTGTAAAGCGGCAAACCCGAAAATATACAGGCTATACAAACACACACACACGCTTACACAAAATACAGCAGCGGGCACGTAAATATGTATTATTAATAATCAAAAATTATTTAAAGTTAAAAGTTATAATCTTATCTAAATTTAAAATGAATTTCATAATGGTATTAAATATGTATAGTATGATCATCGGATTTATAACGGCTATTTAATCTCATTGATAATGCATTTTTCGTCATGGTGACAAGGTTAATATTAAACTTCCCGAAAACCGACTTATATGAAAAGATACTAGTATTTTAGCCCCAACTGTACCTACACAAGCATATATTTTGATCAAGAAGCTGAAGGTCGAGTGCCTATTTATGTATTTGTTTTGCTTAGGAGGCGCGTTCATCGAAAGTCGCCTAGGAATGCGAGGCAAAAGCTGTGCTATTGTGGAATCGGGGCTATATATAAACTATCAAATATATATGTAGGGCTCTGTAACACGAGTTCTTGTTTTCGTTTCGATCTTTCTGTGTAACGCTTCGTTTGTATCGTGGGTATAAACATGTCAATCAAACTCTGGGGGGAACACAAAACTAGCGAGGGAGAAAAACAAATGTCAGCTGGATTACTCATGGCTACTTTGCAGCAGTATGCAGATCGGCAAGGCTTATCATTTGACCAGGGTAATCGAGAGCTATAATCTGGAATAACGTCAGCAGCAGCAGCAGCAGCAGCGGCAGCAGAAGCAGCAGCGTTCGATCGTTAAAATAATCAAGCGATTTTGTTGTTCCTGTGCCAATGGGATGATCATCACCCCCGGGGCTTAACATGCTCAATTTCCACTGACTCTGCTTTCATTGAAGTTGAAACACCGGAAAAAATAGCCCTAAACTCTGGAGGCCTAAAAATAATCCGATTAAAAAGAGTATTTGTGTTTTTATCAAAAGGAAAGCTGTCTTAAATCTTTCCTATTCACAGAACGAACTGGTAGAAACTGTTTTTAATGCATGACACCATTGATTAATAGAAAGATTCCACGTAAACTTAATTAATCTTACTGAAACTGAGCTACGAACTTCCCGAACTCTGAAAAGATCGGTGCTTCGCTCTGGATAATTCCTTTTTGCATTCCCATACCTTTTTCTGTAGCTGCATCTACCTGATCTTTAACACTCAACCATTTGCTAGAAAGTTCGTTAGCCCGGCCTGGTGTTTTACCTGCGCAACCAGACTTTTTGCTGCAAGACCTGTGTACTTTCAGTTGCCACTTTAATTGCCGCAATTAAATTTGGTCGGTTGCATTCGGATCTAGGCCTGTTTAATGATTACTCAGCCCCGGAGCGTGTCTAATGTGGACTTTAAAAGTCGTTATGCCTTGCAGGGGGTTTCGGGTCCTAAGTACACAACAGGTACAGTAGCGTTACACCGACAAAAGACGTTTTGTTTCCCCGGCAGATTAGATTTGTGAAAGTTGTTACTTGTTTTTCGTGTTAGAGCCAACTGTGACAGGTATCCTAAGTAAGAGAAATTGGTTACTAAATCCTAAGCATCAATTAATATAAATTTATTTCAAATTATACTCTCTATAGAGTCGAAATTAGAACCCATTGCTTAAATTTCTATTATGGTTTCAGTTTCCATTAAAAACTACTATTGTCATAATTTTCTATTGTCCACGTAATTCCTAACTTCAATCAAAGGGCTTATTTAGATATGGTGTTGGAAAAACACCTCTTAGAGCTAGTTCTTTATAGGCCTATTCATTCATGACGATCTTTTATGGGGCCTCCATTTATCAGTTTATATTTTGCACTTCCTCTTTGTTGTTGGTACTCGAACCACTTGAACACGAGCAGAAATGGCACTTTAGTCGCTGATTAGTGGGGTTCGCCACGCGAACTGGTCATCGTATCGTATGACGGTACTTCAAACTATAAGTTATACATCCTTTACTGCTTTCTCTGGAAAGCTTTTATAACCCTCTCTTAGATCATTGGGTTTTTATTTACGATCACGTTGGCACACCTCATCCTGGGCATAGTTACAGAGCTATAATAACTTTATAAACAAGCTACATTATCAACTGATGGTAATTGCCCTGTTGTGATGGATTCTCCCTGCTATATAGTAGTAGGAATCAAAGGGCACTAAATAAATAAGCTAAATTATTACATTTCTAAATACATATTTTTGTTATTTTTAGTGGAAAAGCCAATGCCCGACCTTCAGAAAAGTTCCCTCCGCCGACGCCCCCGGCTATCTGGAAATTTTTAGAAATCTCAACTGCAATTCATTGTTCGCATGGCGAGCACTTCTTATAATATGTATATATTCATTGCTTATCGGTTTAATTTACCTTTATTGGGCTTGGACACATCGTTATCACGGGGGAGTCATGGTTTTTGTGGCCGATTTCCGTCGCTTAAAGTCCAAGTTGAGGGTGGTATCAGATATTCGCTTACGTAGTATATATATTTCTGAATGGCTATGGTACGATTTCGTTGCAGCAGGCAATACAAAAAAATGAGTCAAGTGCAGTTTAGCGTTCTGAGTCGCAGATTGATTGAGGAGTAGCTCTTTGTTTGATTGCAAATTGATTGCTATCTATTATCTGTATGGCCTGGCCGTAGTTGTGCATTCGATTGACGTATTTCGCATTGGGCTTAGTTTCCTAGTTTCAGATGATTAGAGCACAAAGCAAATACTATATCTGCATATATTTACATGTGGCTCGCAGCTGGGCTTTACACCCTGTATAATATGTATTGGAAATGTTATCAGCTCTGCGGGGTCCTCTATACTCGTACATGTGGCGTATCTTTCAATGATCCTCCTCCGCTCAATCAATCGCCAATGCAAATGGGGCTGTTCATCATCATTGAAGCATCATTATTGTTGATTGACACAGTTTCTGCGGCACACAAAACTAATCCACGATGACACTTGGTGGCCACAAGCCGAGATTCGTATGGAATCAAATGGAACATGTTTTGTTAGGAATGCTTGATTCGAGGCTAAAGTTTAGAGTAACCTTGTTTGTTCAGTTATTTCAATGAAAGCTATAGGATATAATAAGAGGAGCATAGGTTTTTATAATACTTCAAATTATAGAGTTTGATATCATTTCATTTATATTTAGGAAGTTCAGAAGAGTTATAGGGTTTCCCGATCATTATTATATTGTAAATATTCCAAAAATCCAGAAACTTCTGTAACAGAATTCGTGCCTATCAGCAACTACAAGATATTATCGTATCCCTTGGATCGAACCGAAAGTAGAAAGCAGCTGAAGGGCAGCAGCTGCATTAAGGTTAACATGCCAGCCAACCTTTCTCCTTACTCGCTATCGTCCTCCCAAAAACCACCCTGAATAAAACAAAAAGAACGATAAAAACATAAACAGAAATGAAAGCAACCTTTCCGAACGGTTCCCCCATATTCCCATGCGCCGAGAACTCGCGGCATTGCAATTTGACCTATATAAAGCGCACACAGAAAAGTTCTACAGTTGGGGAAAATAGTATTATGACCACCTGGTGAAATATTTTAATGATATCTATAGTTATTATTTCAGTTGTATTCAAATTATTATTAGATATAAATTAAAAACATATTTTTAAATGAAAATGCTTTGTAAAAACTGAGATAATTATATATAAATATCATAAAATAAGTATTATTATTATCATAGGAGAAATTAAAAAATTTTTATAAATATAAATTCGAATACAGAAAGTTAATTTTCGAAGGCTTAAAAAACAGCCAAAGTGGAAAATGAAATACGAAAACTTTCTTCCTGTTTTGTATAGCAAAATACTAGGAAATAAGATCAGAAACCCTTAAGATACATACGATTTCCCCAATTAGTTTTCTCCAAGAGTAAAAGGCTTCTAATATTGACAGATGCTATATCGGAGAATTCGAAACAAAGAAGTCTTACAAGTCACAGAATAAACATAGCGACTGTGTAAACATAATTACTATGCCCACTGTAAACATATGCGCGTATGTATGTACATAATGTATGTATGTATGTTTTGTAAACTATGCGCAAGCGGAAGAAGCAGAATAATTTCATAAATTCTTGTTTTTGTGCTCGTCGAATACAACCACAATATCACGTGATGAGGCCTTTTTGTGGGCGAGCGAGATAGGGCCAGAAGAGCAGGGCAGGAAGGGCGAAACGAGAGAGCACTACATTTTGGGGGTCAGACCACGGAAATGGGGGTGTGTGTGCGTGTGTCGCTCTCTCTCTGTCTCTCTTCTGCCTCTGCCTGGTGTTGAAAGTTTGTTGCCTTTCCTTTTGCCGCTAAAAGCAACAACTGCAGGCGTATGCCACCACTTCCCCTCCCACTTTCTGTTGTGCGCCTTGGAAACTTGTTTATTTATCCGTTCAAGTCGAGCCCCCAAAAAGATATTGTATTTTTGGTGCAGCTCTCGTTTGTCTATATATAGCTTGTGTGTGTTGCTTTCCTCTTTCTGTTGTTTACAAGTTCGTTTCGTTATGGTTTCGGTTTGCCGTTATGCCTCCGGCCTCCAAGTTGGGGCGTTAGATGCACTTGACTTGCGGTTACGTTTGACGTAAGGTAAAACGGAATACAAGTGTACGTTGATAGATACAGTGGGGTTCAAGAATTTAAGGCATTTTTACTAAACCATAAAAAAAATTTATATTTTACTAGAGTTTCTCCTGTATTTTCTCAAAAATATAAAGATTTAGACTTTGACTCTATTTATCCCTTACATTTAAGGCCCTAATCGATTGACTTAATCTCCCTAATGATGCCCAGCCCACTTTTCTTGAAGATAAACTGACTCTTATTTTGCACATGCACTTTTTGTTATTTCCCAAGAAAACAACACAATTTAAGAAGGCAGCACGTAATGCGATAGCGTTGTTTATTTGCATTTTCCTCCCTAGTTCATTATTGTTATTGTTGACAAACGAAAACACTTGGGAAATAGCAACAACAAAATTTGATATGTGATTGGGACCCCCACGAGTTCTGCCACGGGTTCTTTAGCATGGTTCCAAACTCCACCCTTTATAATAACAAGGAATAGTCTTCAATGTCATACCGGCTTTAAATAGTTTAGGCCCGATAACAGGCCCCACCGGGGGAGCATTATGTCACTTGTTTTCTAACTATCATTATTCCCCATTGACTGGAGACAGGTCCTAACCTTAGCTTTCGCTAGCTATTCCGCGTTTTGTAGTCTTGTCTGATGGCCTGATTTCGTTTTACGTCAATTTCTGGAACGAAAAAAAGAAAAAAATTGACATACGATTCGGATTCCATGAATATATTCATCTAACCTTATCATTATCAATGCTTTAGGCCTTTCCGCTCCCATCTAATCGAAATAATTGGAAAGTGCTAGCGTGTGACACTGCCGGGAGGTTGATTTCTTATCAACATATGGTATGGGTCCACACGGGAAACTACTTTTTTTATGAGTATATAGTATGTACTATATAAAGTATGAGAGCATATGTTTCTAGATAAGAAATCATAAATTAAAAAACCTTTTACTATGTTTAGTAAAAGGTATTTAACTAGGGGTTAAAGTATTAACCGGAGGTTATTTATAATTTTATTTATTTATAAAGAGAAAGATTTGAAATCCTTTTACGAAAGACATTAATTTCCCAAAATACAAATAATACCTTCTTAGTACAAATGTTTATTAAATTACATAACCCATGGTTAAACTTTTAACAGGAAGTTCTCTTGATATTTACGTCCTATAAATTTCATTCATTCTCACATCGTACGATGTGGAATCCACTTATGAAACGCACTCTATTTTGTTTTTACGTTTCATTGTTGAGCTCTAGTTATGCCATATGGTGGGATCCATAGTTTCTTATCAGCCCCATAAACTGTGTTGGGGGTCGAGTAGCAAATAGAACAAAACAAACACCTCCAAACCACTCAAGGTTTGTACGTCATTTCCCCTCCATAACCAGGGCGGGAATAACAGGCATTGCCAAGAGCACCACTTGACCCTTTGGTTGACACAATGACGCAAAAGCCGCGGGCATCATCAGACGTAGATCATCAGCAGCAGCAGCAATAAATCGGGGGAAGAGCGATGAGAGATAGCCCACGTGAACCCATGAATATCAATATTATTATTGTATAAGCCCGATTAGCAAGGGTGCCGAATAAACACAGTCGGTTTTACTCTAAGTCTAATTTCTAATGACAATTAAAATAAATATTTGAAAATAGTTAAGATCATTTTAAGCCATGTGAGAACATTTTTATATTACAAATTGCTTAAACTTAAGTGGAATTAAATAGTTAAAGCTGCGTTATGGGGGGCGTGCCCCTTTCTAGGGAATTCTAGGTTTCTATAAGCACAAATAATAATTAAGTAAGCTTTAAACAAGTTTATCTTTACTAATTGCTATTCTTTTGTTTGTGTTTTACAGGCAGTATGACCTCTGACTTCTTCAGGGTGGTGAACGAGGCCCGTCGCTATTCTCTGGGCCCCTTCAGTCCCTCCTTTAATATCCAAACTTGCCTGCTGGAGGGCCTACAGAAGCACCTGCCGGACGATGCCCACAAGCGGGTGAATGGACGCCTGCACATCTCACTGACCCGTGTTTATGATGGCAAGAATGTGATCATCTCGGAGTTCGAGTCCCGCGAGGAGGTGCTTCAGGCCTTGCTCTGTGCCTGCTTCATTCCGGGCTTCTCTGGCATTCTGCCACCCCGATTCCGTGGTGTTCGCTACATGGATGGTGCCTTCTCGGATAACCTGCCAATTCTGGATGAGAACACCATCACGGTGAGCCCCTTCTGTGGCGAAAGTGATATTTGCCCAAGAGACCAGAGCTCGCAGCTTTTCCATCTGAATTGGGCCAACACCAGTATCGAGATCTCGAGGCAGAACATAAATCGTTTTGTACGCATCCTGTTCCCGCCACGTCCGGAGTTCCTGTCCAAATTCTGCCAGCAGGGATTCGATGATGCCCTGCAATTTCTGCATCGCAACAATCTCATCAATTGCAGGCGTTGTGTTGCAGTTCAGTCCACATTCGTGGTCTCGGAGACGGTGTCCCAGCCCCAGGAGTTCGATCCCGAGTGCCGGGAGTGCAAGAAGCATAGAAAGGTAAGAAAAATAAAAGAAGAAACTTCTTAAAGATCTTATACTTATAAAAAACTTTATTTTCAGGACGCTTTAAGCTCAAATATGCCTCAAACTGTCCTGGACGTAATTAAGGACTGTATTGAACAGGCCAACAAGGGTTTGGCCAACTGGATATTCAAGCATCGCGGCATCAAGCTGCTTTCCCTGCCTGCCACAGTGCCCATGGACTTCCTGCTAGCCACCATTACAAAGTAGGTTTTTATTTTTCCCACTAGAAGTATCAACTTAATCTTATTTCTATATTTCCTTTTACAGAATAACCGCTTTGACGCCAAAGCTGACAAAGCAAGCCAGAATAATGGTGGAGGATTTTATTGTTCAGTTGAATAATGCCATGCAAATACGGCTGCTCAATAAATTTACGGTAAGTCAATTCAATGCTAAAGAATTCCATTTAAAGTACAGCAATTCAATGTCATGTAAATTCGATGCTAAATCAATGAACTAGTTTTTTAACCTTAATGAGAGCACTTGAAGAACTTACAACTGTCTAGACATAAATTATCAATCTCTTTTTCCTCATTATTGATTTTTTTTTAGACTAAGAATGCAAACAATATATTAATTAAAACCCCTAATGAATTATTCGCCTTGCAGCTCTATGACCAGCCCCACTTTGATGCCACTGGACTCCTGCACTCTAGCCGTTTATATGGTCCCCGGGTATCCATTCTTGTGGATGAATGGTAAGCTAGAAATTTAAAAATATAACCAAATCAAGTAGCTAATCAATGAATCTACTTTAATTTACAGTGGAGCCACACCCTTGGAGGACGATGTGGATAATTTTGAGCACGTCCTCAAGATGACAACGCATAACGATGCTCTCTATGCCTATTATTACACCGACAACAATACGAACAAAGTGAAAGTAACCGAAATCTTCGATATGACGGAGCACGATGAGCTGGCAACAGATCTGCAGATATACGAAGGTTCCGTCGAGGATCATCCCAATCCACATCAGCACAGCCACAATACTGTGGTGAGCGAGTGGAATGGCGTCGAATCAGGTTAGTATTTCATAAAAACAATCGTCTTTTTAAAATTCACAAATCAATATTTATCATTTTTGCAAATAAAATCTGAATCGCAAACACCGCAACATTTTTTACAGTACAAATTATGCCCACGACACCAGAACTTCACGACGTAGCCTTTTAAAGCACTTAAAAAATAGATATATCAAAAAATTAAACGACTATAAAAAATGCACGCAATCCATAACATTCAAATTTTCACATATTATTGGCAGGTAAATGATCCAAAATTTGTAAATCATTGAAAACCATTAAATATTACAGTTTTGTTTTGTCCGAAATTATTTATTCTAAAACTTGACTAATTTCTATTCTTATCTGAATCCTCTGCAGACTTCTTCATTGATGCCCAGACACCGAATGTGGATGAGGACAGTAAATCCATTGCCCCGCAATTTATCGCCCGCCTTGATCTGGAAAGCGAGTCAGATGCTAGTGTCTTCAGTGATCCTGAGGTTGATCAAAGTTTTAACAGCAGCAGCATTACGCCCAACAGCGATATGTATATAGAAATTGAATGAGAACGAAGAGAAGAGGAGCAGGAGACGCATCCCGTCTCATCTTAGGAACTGTAACGAAACATCTCCAAAGCGGCAAAGCCTAGTAGCGTTTCCATTAGTTTATGTAACTAGATTTAAGTACGACCAACGTATGTACCTTAACTTAAATTAGCCGTAATGCTGCCATTGTAACATCCGTCAGTTTTGTAAGCGGCAATTAGCAAATAATTGCATTCTTGTTATTATATTCACCACTCGCATGACATGTAATACATCTTTAAATCCCATCTGTGTTTAAGCCTAAGTTGATAATGTATAAAATAAAAAATTAAATAAAAAACAAACGATTTTATAAAGTTACGAGTGTTTAAATTAAAAAGTAGAAACGGAAGCTGGGATTCGGTTGATATTCAAAAATAAAGTTCCTAAAGTAACAGATATATAATAATAGTAGTTCCAAATTGGAATTAAAGAAAACAAATTTCATCAATTTATATTGATAAATGTATAAATAATAAATAAATAAATGATTTTATAGTGTTCATTGCTTAAATTGAAAAGCAGAAAGGAGAATAAGGTTTTAGTGGATAAAAACAAAAACTTCATAAATATAGTTAAATCAACGGAAATATACTAATATTAGTTGTAAATTATTGGAATTTCATAAAAAAAAATTAAATTTCAATCATTTTAAATTGATAAATGTTTTAATAATAAATAAATAAATGATTTAATAACTTTAAAAAGCAGAAAAGATAATTGGGTTTCAGGGGATATAAAAAACGTCATAAATATAGTTCCTTAAATCAAAAGAAATATACTAAAATTAGTTTTAAATTATTGAAATTACGTATAAAAAATTTAGTTTAAATTAATTTATAGGCACGTAATATCGATAACCTAGGAATCATCGTTCACAAAGTGGCACGCGATAGTGCCGGTCAAACCTAAGCAATACCTATCGATGGTGTTCCATCGCAGTTTTCACATCTCCAACTCGTAGCCGAATTATTGTTTTTTGTTTCCACTAATTAAATTGCAAGAAAATTGCTTAAATTGTGCGTTTAAAAAAGCGGCAGCTGTGCAAACACACAATGGAGGCGGTGCCGCGTTTGCATATGTTGTGGTTCGCCCTCAAATCGAGTCCCGAAGGCACTTCCTTTGCGGCTCTGAAAAAGGTAAAGAGAGAGCGAGAAAGGGAAGAGGGGAGTGAATTAAAGAAAATTAAGAGAGTTAGCAAAACAAAGAGGTGGCCAAAATATAATTAAGTTGCTATCAGTCAAGACCGGAGAAAATTACGTTGTTTTTTTGGGTCTACTACCTTTGAGGTTCCTCTGGCTGCACCTGCATTCTTTGGGGCTCCTCCAATTTTCCTCTTTCACCATGTTTAAGCTGTCTTTGTGTGGTCGCTGAGTCACCGCCGTCATCTGATTAACAGGCGACCCCCAGACAGCTGCTAAACAAAAAGTTATAAACAAACAATGGTGGGAGTTATTTGCTATAGATTTATATGTGAATTTTTGGTACTTTTATTTACCCTATAAAAAGCCTTCAATTTGCTATTTGAAAAACTGAAATAGACCCTTGGAACCCTCTTATTTAACAATGAAAATTGTTGCTTTAATTATTTAATCTATATTTATACATATTACTAGAAATCTTCTTAAAATCACTTTTAAAATGTTTCTAAATATAAAAAATGGCATAGCTTACTTTAAAATTTAAAATTGTTGAGATTTTAAAACTTTTTTGTTATTAAATTAATCAATTTTTTTATGATTTCTCTTAATTAAAACTCATTTTTTACAGTACATTGCTGAGTTCTACCATGAAGATCCCGAGGCGTACTCCAAAGAAGTCCACGCCCTGGAAACCCTGCGAAACCAGGCCATGCGAACCACCAAGGATGGAGCCCCGGTGATGAAACGCTACTATTGTCAGCTGCACGCCCTCCAGAATCGTTTCCCCCAGCTGGTGGATCGCGGCATCTTTACCTTTACGTGGAAGGATCTCTACCACAGCGCCGTGCACGAGGTTAGCGATTTGCGTTTCGAGCGTGCCGCCGTTCTCTTCAACATTGCCGCCTCCCACACACAATCGGGGGCTTCGGTGACCCGTGGGGATGTGGATGGCATGAAGATGGCCTGCACTCACTTTCAGGCTGCTGCCTGGGCCTATGGAGAGCTGAGGGAGCGGTATGCCAATGTCAACAGTGGAGGGGATTTCATGACCCAGGAGCTGCTGGTATTCCAGCAACAGGTGTGCTTCGCCCAGGCCCAGGAATGCATATTGGAGAAGTCGCTAATTGACAACCGAAAGCCGCATATTGTGGCCAAGGTGACGGCCCAGATTGTGGTTTACTATGGCGCTGCTCTGGCAGCTCTGCTCACCGGCGGAGACGATGGTCCTGTGGCGCAGGTCATCGATAGCTCCGTCTACAAGCTGTGGAAGAAATATGTGCGCTTCAAGATTAATTATTTGAATTGCATCCTTTACTTGTATCAAGGACAGCATTCCGAGGAGAAGCGACAGATGGGCGAGCGTGTGACGCTGTATCAGGTGTGTGTTTCATTATAAAAATTAAGGAAATTGTATTAAATCCTTGTTTAAATTTTTCCAGGCCTCTTGGGACAAATTGGAGGAAGCACGCAAGGAGTCCAAGGGCCTCCCCGACCAACGGGAAATCAATGAATCCCTCAGCTTCACCGCCGATGTCGTGGAGGCTAAGCGCAAGAATGCCAAGAACGAAAACGAGTTCATCTACCACGAAGCAGTGCCGGAACTCTCAACCATTGCCGCAGTCCAAGGTGCCAATCTGGTTAATGGCATTGGCTTTCAAGTAACCGATGAGGAGCACTCAGGCCCTGACATCTTTGCTCGACTAGTGCCCATGAAGGCGCACGAAGCCAGTTCGTTGTACAGCGAGGAGAAGGCCAAGCTGTTGCGTAAGTACGGAGCCCTGCTGGAGGAGAAGGACACTCAACTGGAGGCTTACATGAGCTCTCTAACCCTGGACAATCTCAATATCAACGAGGAGCAGGCCAACAAGTTGCCCCAGGGCATTGTGGATCGCTGTGCTTCGCTGAATGCCAACAAGACGGCCATTAGTGACCTTGTGGAGGCAATGTCGCAGCTTGCTGAGATTACAGCCGATGTGGAGACCTTTTTAGGAGAGATTTCCCACATGCTAGAGGCGGAATCCAAGGCGGAGCTCGAATTCCAATCGGCCAGCGGCGTCCAGCGTACTCCGAATGCTCACATAACCGAGTTGACCAGAGAATTCCAGAAGTACAGCGAGGCCCACGCCCGAGCTGGTGAATCCAACAATACGCTGCGCAAGGCTATGAGTCTGCACGTGAATAACCTGAAGATTTTGGCCAGACCCTTGCCGGAAATCCAGCAATTGATGCCCAAGCTAAGCTCGGAGCTAAACACCACGGAAATCTTCAGGGATGTCAAGCTTATTGTTAACAAAGTGAATGAAATGAAGGCCCAAAGGGCTCAATTCCACGCCGATCTCCGAATTGCCATCAACGAGGATGACATTACAGCCAAGGTGATAGCTCATGGCGGCCAGGAGGGTCTCCAGGCACTCTTTGCAACCGAACTGGGCAAGCACGACAAGCTGACACAGCTGCTGGACCAGAATATGGTGGCGCAGGCCAACATACTGCAGGCCCTCACCGAGAACTATGCCAAGGCGGCGCCGGTACTGAAGACTCTTCAGGATGTAAAGCAGAAGCGGGAGCATTTCTACAGCTCCCTGGCTGCCTCCTATGACGTTTACGAGGATCTCTTGGCCAAGTCAGCGAAGGGCTTGGAGTTCTACAAAAAGCTAGCTGGAAATGTGCAGAAATTACTCACCAGATTCCGTTCTGCCAGGGATGTGCAGTCCGAGGAGCGCCAGCAGCGAATGCAGAGTGTCAAGGCGGCTGCAGCGGCGGCGGCGGCGGCTGTCACACCTCCAACGATCAGTAAACCCCTTCCAGAAGCAGCGATCAATAGCAGCAGCAGCAGCACGCCCAAGCTGAGGGATTACCTAAAGGCCAAGGCAGCCATGGCGGATGCCTCGAATCCCGGCTATGTGCCCACAGTGCGACCTGTGCCAGTGGGCTCGGAGAATCCAACGCAGGCCGCCTGTTCCTATGCCACAGCACCGCCGCCAAATGAGCCACCGCCGCCGTACAGCCTGACCCAGCAGCAGTACTTTGATCCCAGTGCCGCCGGCTACACGAATCCCATGTATCAGCAGCAGCAGCATGTCGCTCCGCCAGCCTACAAGGCCCAAGCTTCGCCGAACTCCCAGACGCTGCACGGAGCCTTGGCGCAGATGAGCTTGCAGACGCCTCAGGGACAGACTTTGGATCACAATCAGGGGGGATTGGGCTATAGCTACGGTTACCCGAGTGGAGCTGTGCCACCGCTGGCCTATGCAGCGCCGGGAGGAGCTCCAGCACCTGCCAGCTCTGCTTCCCAGGGATTTAACTACCAGCAACCGTTGTATGTGGCCACCTCGGGGAATACCAACCCTGTTTCCAATCCCAGCGAGCTGGCCGCATCCCTACAGGCTCCGTATGTGGTGAATACCTATCCAGCAACAGCAGGAGCAGGTTATCCATACCCACAAGTTGCTCCTGGTCAAAACCAACAGCAAGTGGTTTATCCACCGGCATCAACGGGCTATCCCGCGGGACAAGCAACTCAACAGGCCATGGGATTTGCTCCGAGTCAGCAGCAGCAACCAGGTGGATATGGTCAACAGCAGCCGGGCTATCCTCCATCGCAAACTTCGCAACAGATACCCACAGCTTATCCGCAATCTATGACGCCGCAGCAACAACCTACTGGATATTCACAATCCCAGGCACAGCCGCAGCAGCAGCCTTCTGCTTATCCGCAGTCCCAGACGCCGCAGCAACAGGTCACCGGTTATCCGCAATCTTCGACATCGCAGCAACAGGTCACCGGTTACCCGCAAGCTCCGACGCCTCAGCAGCAACCTACGGCCTATACTCAATCTCAAACAACGCCACACCAGCCGTCAGGATATCCACAGACAACGCAGCAGCCACAGGCAACTACGGCATATCCTTCTCAAGCTCAGACACCGCAACAGATGCAGGGTTATCCGCAGCCAGCAGCAGGTTATCCATCACAGCCATCGCTGTATCCCTCGCAGGCTGTTCAGGCATCGCCGCAGCCAGCGCCTGTGATGCCACAGAATCCAAGTGCTGGGCAATCTTTGCAGTATCCACAACATTCATCTCCTGCTCCGCCTGCTGAGCCATCTCCCATTCCCACTGTTGTTCCTAGTAATCCTCCCGCTGGCGTTCCTTCACAAACTCATCCCGCCCAATCCTCAGCCACGTACAGCAGCTATTCCAATCATCCCGGCTACAGCTTTAATCCCCAGACGGGCAAATATGAGTACAGCAGTGGCTATCAGCAGGATAGCAGCTCCTTGAAGGGAACCCAGGGCGCCCAGAGCTACCAATTCAGTCAGAGTGGCAAGCAGCAAGCGGTGGGAACCACTGACTCGGAGAGTGCCAACCGCAGTAATCCGGCAACCGGATTTGATGTAAGTAAAAGAGTTCTTTTTTGTTTATTTCTTAGAATTTATAGCTAATCTTTCTCCTTTACGACAGTCACCCATTGTATCCCACACCAAGGCGAACCTAGCAGCCCAGGAAACCACTCCTGCAGAGGGAAATCCCACGGAATCGTCCAATTACTACACAACTCCGTATGGCTACCAGCAGCAGCCGCAACCACAGCTGCAGCCCACTCCTTTGCCCCCAACGAATCCAAGCTCGGGTTCCATTTACATGCAGAGCGGTGCCAGTAGCATTGCCAACACTCAGACCACCACCAGTGGACCACCCTATGCCTCCTCCACTGCCTCAGCTAAGCCGCAGGCAGAGACGAAAGTAGAGGCAATCCAACCCAAGGTATCCAGGAGTAATGTGGACCTGCTAAGTGATCTGGACATTGATTGCTCTGTGTCAGTGCCGCCACCTATGCTGCCACAGCCTGTGCTGCAGCCCACACCGCCAGGCAGTCAGGTGGAGAGCGTAGTTCCTCCCGCAACGCCTGAGGTTCCCCCAGCAGCAGCAGCAGCAGTGACAGAGGAGGTCACTCCCAGCCCAGATCCCGTACCAGCCGCTCCCCCCTTGTCCGCCAGCCTGGAAAATCTCTCCAACTGCTCCGATTTGAGTTCGCTGGAGAACTTTGATTGGGATTCGGTTTCCCTTACACATTCCGCCAGCGAGAAGCAGGCAGCACCCAAGGCAACAGCAGCAGCCGCAGGAGCCAATGGCCATTCGAACAATTTTTCATTCCAAGCCGAAACATTCACCGATGAGAAGACGACAAAGTATTTCCAAAAGGAGGTGGAAAGCTACGAAAAGCAGCTCGAGAATCTTCACGTGAAGATGCTGAATGGCAAGACCCAGCTGGGGGCCAAGTGGCAGGAATTGCAGCAAAAGGTCGACAAGGAAGCCAGTGCCAACAAGCGCTCCATAACCATAGCAAAGTTGTTTCCAGAGAAGAATCGATCCCTCGATTGTCTGCCCTATGATCATGCTCGGGTTAAGCTGGACAAGCTGACAGATGACTACATCAATGCAGCTCACATGAAGGTAGGTTTAAGGGATTTTTAATGAATTAAATAATTAATTTCATTTCTATTTTATACCAAATTAGAATTTGAGTTCCGGCTGCCCGAACTTTATCATTGCTCAGACTCCACAGGCGAATACCATCAACGATTTCTGGTCCATGATTTGGTCGGAGAAGGCGCGCACGGTGGTCTGTTTGCATACCACCAATGAGGTGAGTTTTGACTTCATTAATTTGAGTCTTAAATGTAAATTTAAAGGCAACGTATTACATATATCCTGTTCGATACATAGAAAGCATCGTAATATTGTATTAATTAAAATTTGGAATATAAAAAATAATGCTTTTAATTTTAAAATATCATGATTATCGTTACAATCGACAAATAATAAAAAAAAAATTATTTAACCGATTTGATCTTGCTTCAAATTTTATTAATATAATATATTATTCGGAATATCAGATGGTAAATGTATCGCGTCGTAAAAATATCGTTACAATCGAAAAATATGCAAAAAATATTATTTAACTGATTTGACCTTCCTACAAATATTATTAATTTAATATATTAATCTGGATATCAGATGGAAAATTTATCGAAACAATAAAATATCAATTTGTATATTAACTTTCGCTTCAATTTACGATAAAATACCGATAAATCGATAATTTTTCTACCATTCCTACTTCAAAACAACAATCTCTAAAAATCCCTCTCTTTCTTCCCAGCTCTTTGATCCATTCTGGCCCCAAAACTTGAATCAGACCACACATTACGATGACTACAGTGTGACCTGTATAAAAATTCAGCAACTCAGCCACTGTACCGAGTATCAACTGAAATTGTCCATGCATGGAGCAGATGCAGTGCTGGATTTATCCCTACTGCAGCTAAAGCAATGGACCAAGGGGTAAGGAACTGAAATATAATCAGAGATTAATGAAAGATAATCAATGATAATGAATAATTGATTTATTCTTTGTTTAGATCCCCTGCTCAACTTCTGGGTGTGGCTCAGAATGCCCTGGAGACCCATCGACAGCGTTGTAAGGCAGCCAATGCTGCGAATTCGCCGCTCATCATGAACTGCCTGACAGGCTCGGAGCGTTCCGAACTGGTGGCCATTGGAGTTTGCGCCGAAATAGCCACCCAGAGCAAGCAACCTATGCTGATAAGTAAGAGGATTTTATTTGGAAACTCAAATATGTTTATTCACCCTTTTCTTTTACTTTTCTTGATAGATTTGGTTGATGTTTGGTCCCGCATTTGCGCGCAGCGTCAGAACTCATTGAGGGACTCGGCCATTCTAGAGCAGTCCATGCAGATTGTGCTCTGCAATGCCCATAATGTGCTCAACAAGCGTAAGAATCAAGTAACTAACAAGGAACTCAACAATAAACTAAAGAATTGTCATGTTTTAGGTGGCATTATGACATCGTATCAAATGAAGATGGCACCGCAGGTAAATGCCAAGGAGCAGCAGGAGACCAAGGATCCGCTGAACGAATTAGATGCCCTTTGGAAGCTTAAATAAACTGACTGAACTGAACCAACCAATTGTGGCAGATAACTAAAGATTTATTGAGTATTTACAACTATTTAATTATGTGCAAAACCCTATTTCTACAAATCTGACATTGTTGCAAACAATTTAAAGCAAAACAAAAAAAAGAGAAAATCAAATGAAAAGTATTTGTGAGGATATCGAAATCATTTTGTAATCTATATCATATATTGTAACTGTAATATTGTCTCTAACAAAACTGTTATATGAAATGTATTTCGAAGCGAAACGAATCGTGATCGTGATGTTAATGTGGGATATTTGTCAAGCGTTTCAAACCACTCTATACGAGTATATTATATTATATATTATATATTTATCAATGAACACTACTGGATATTATTGTCAAACATTTATAACAATTAATAAAATGGATAAAATATATTAAGTGGGTTTAATTTTGGCTAAGAAATGAATGTTGACTTGAAAAGATTATGCCTCAAGACAGAAATTGTTAAATATGGTTTTAAATCAATTTTAAATAATTTTTTAAAGTATTAGATTTAATTTGTAGCCCCCTTAATGATGATATTATAGCATTAGGTAGTCTCTTCTTTCGAATTAGTCAAGTTTTTGATTATTACTCACTCCAAGTAATCCTAGTTATAGCTGCCAACGGGGAAAGCATACACATTTTAGTAAAAATTTTAATAATATCCACAATGAAGATCATTAACATTCGGTGGACAGCAGGCCTGACTTTTTGCATTATGCTCACTTACTTGCTGCTGTTACTATTATTCTTGAGCCTTTATCGATCTGAAACAGAACCAGTGCCGCCGTTAACAAGCCAGCTCAAGTCCAAACTTAACCATTCGAAGCTTAAAGCAACAAATAACCCAGAGATCCTTACCGCAAAGCCGCAATTTAAAGCCAGGAAGCAATCTTTCGATATAAACCCACAATTTTTGTATAGAGGCGGCCGTGAGGATGTAAAGTTTGTGATTGGAGTGCCCACTGTGCTGCGGCCCAAGAAGAATATTGTGCTGGAAACTGTTCACAAGTTGATCGATAGAATGACTCCAGAACAGCGCAGCATTTGCCTGATTGTGATCTATGTGGGCGAGACGAGCCTCCAGTTGGGCGAGTTTATAGTCCAGGAATTGAGAGCGAAATACCCCAAAGATATGATGTCTGGCCTCATCGATGTGATTGCTCCACATCTCCACTACTATCCAAACTTCTTGCAAATTAATACCACGCTGATGGATGATACGGAAGAAGTTCTCTGGCGGACGAAACGGAACCTGGACTACATATACCTAATGTCCTATGCCCAACCGAAGGGTTCGTACTATCTGCAACTGGAGGATGATGTGATGGTAAACGAGGGCTTTCTGGACTACATCGAGAAGTGGCTGCTCATGCAAAGCACTTTTCGCGTAGACCCACTTCATTGGATTGCAATGAGCTTCTCGGACATGCAATTTTTTGGGAAGCTCTTTCCCAGCCAGGTGCTTCAGTCCTTTATCACCTACCTGAAGCTGTTTTGTGACCACCAACCCATCGATTGGCTGCTCCAGAGCTATGTGACCCTGCAAACTTGCCGCTGGGATAGTATATCGCAATTGGATTGCCAGCAGAGGATCGATTCGAGAATAATCCAGGTGAAACAGTCACAGTTCACAGTTGAGAAGAAGATTCAGCAAAACAAGAATATATTATTGAACCGAGATGTGGGATTGCAACGTTTGCCACATCTTCGGGAGCCCCTCAATATGGTTCTTTCCCATCGGAACTGTTTTCTGAAACAGAATTTCGAACTGCTACCAGGCGAAACCTTCATTTCGTTCTACATGCCGCATATGCCCAAGATGCTGAAGGATTTGATAAGCAATCAGTACAAAGGGACAGAGGTTCGCATACGAAATCACAATAAAACGGCCAAGTCTCTGCCCGAGTTCAGTGTGGAGTTAGTGAAGAAGGATCCCGAATGGAATATGAAACCCATACCGAACAAACGGTGTGGCTTTATTATGAGCCACACCAATCCTTTAAAGGAGAAAGCGCAGAGTGACGAGGAATATTATTACGAGAATATAGGTGACGAGCCAGACAACAACTACATGTTCTACTATATAAAGGAGGACTCGGAGAATACTCTTACCTGGTTCAGACGCTTCTCTTTTGGGGCTAAAGATGCCAGTGGAAGGCCAAGCTTTGACTGGATTCTAGTCTATATGTGGACATTATGTTCGTTTTATGTGGCTTAGTTTAGGATAATAAAATCACTTTTAAAATTCAAATATTTTGGAATTATTTATTAAGCTTATACACACACATTACACGCATAACATGTATTTGTTGTTCTTTGTTTGATTTCGATTAAGTTTTTTGAGTTTTCTTGCAACCAACAACGGCTTATGAATATTGTAAAAATAATTTGTAATAACTTTCTGCTACAATTTGCAATGGGATTGGTGGTGTTGATGGTGTTTACGAAGCCTATAATATTGCCAGCTATTTTTAATGTATAATTCAGTTGTTTCGATTAACTATCAACTATTATTGTTGCTTGCTAATAATTGTTTGTTTGTAATTTGGCCAAAAATGAGAGTGTGAGAGAGCAGCTATAAATTATTGTTGCACACATATAACACAGGGATACATATATAAAAATATATATATATACATACATATATATGCAAAACATTTGTTTAATTAATTTTCAGTTTATTTGAAAGCAGTCTACCTTTATATATATGTGTATATATAGCGGCATATTAACACAAAATGGGTTACAAGTAATATTAAATATATATTTCGATAGCTAGAACCAAAACTATGCCACTATACACACATTACAATTCTCTTTACTCAACAGGAACCAAGTTTTTAAACATTTATCATTCTTCGTTTCTTTGTTCTTCAGTTACATTTTCTTCATTTTTTTTTAGTCTATTATAAAAAATTTGGCGTTTCCAATTAGTTAAACCAATTATTTAATTTCTTATGTGTGTCTTGTATATAAAAAAGTGTTCTTTTTGGAATTTCGTTTGACAATTTTGCTAATCAGCGTTGCGTATATATTATTTAGTTCATTCATTGTTCTTTAGGCAAAAAACTATTAACAACAAATCACAGTAAAAAAGCAACAATGCTAAAAATCCATTCGCATAGGTTTTATATGGTATTTATGTATCAAAGATCTTATTCAAAGGACTTTTTATGTTATGTTATGGCTTCATTTTCAAGGACATATGGTGGTGATATATAAAACTGGATGAACTGAACTAAATTAAGATAAATTATTAGAGAGTAAAGAGGAATACTTGAACCAATTAATACATAGACTAAACTTAAACATTTGCATTATAGATATATATCGATTTCAGCTATGAAGATCGAGATTCTTCGGGATACTTCGTGAAGATTCAGCAAAAGGAAAACAAAATAATCATCATGGAATGTGCGTTTTTTGTTCAGCTGCCAATATAAAAAGAGGTTAACACTTAAAAAACTAAAGCAAATATAATAAACAAAGGAATAAATTGAATGAATGAAGGATACACAGGGATATATGAGAGCTTAGCTTGGCTGCTGACTAACAATGTTTACTCAAAGCTAAAGAAACCTTAACAAATTTGGTTCTGGGAATTCATTTGCTCAACTAATTTTAGTCAGCAGCCAAACATATAGTCCTAGGATCACTTACAGTTTAGGTTACAGAGAGAGAGAGAGATAGAGAGTTTTCTGGGAGATTATTTACACATTTAGATATATAATCGAGAGGGGGGTGTAAAAAGCATCATTCAAAAAATATACATACAGATGTGTACAGTACATTAGGTTATATAGATCGATTTTGGGATGACTGCAAAAAGCATTGCGGAATCTTTAAGAGAACAGAAAGTATTCTAAAAATTTTAGAGAAAATTCTAAATTTATAGATTTAAAAAGGGGAATTTTTCAAGGATTATACCTGATGATCTGTAAATTATGTATTATACTTTAAAGAATACTTTCTCCTCCCCAAACGATTCTCGCATCCCAAAATCAACCTATTTCCTAGACAGATATATAGACAAATTGTGTATGGGAAGGGTATACGATCGGCGATCTGTTGTTAACTCCTTCCTTAGCTGCCTAATCCTCCTCCCAGAGGTCCTCCTGCCTTTGCCGGTGGCGATGTAGCAATCAGCTGCCTGCCACAAACCTGGGCTTTGCCGCATTCACCTCCGATTTGGGATCACTGCCCCATTCCTGTAGCTCAATCTCGCTGAGCAGGGCCCAATTCTCGCTGTCGCTGTGCACGTGCAAGCGTAGCTCCTTGATGGCACCAATTTTTGCATCCAGCTGACCCTCGGCGACGCCTAGGCTATCGAAGGCACCGACCACCAAATAGCCATCCGTGGTGGTGTTGAAGTTACTCCAAACGGAAGAATTCTCGCTGAGCGTATCCGCAGGCAGAAGCTCCACTGTAGTGTTGTAGAATCGATCCGATGGATGCTCCGAGTTGCCGCTGCGGAAGAGATAGCGCCTTAACTGCGTGGGTCGCTCGAATATGATCTGTACAAGATCACCGGGTTGAGGGAGCAGTCCCCAGAAATACGATTCACCGCGATAGGCACGCTTCAGAATGTAATTCTTGTACGGGGCAATGTTGGACTTGACCAAGGCAGGTGGATTGTGGGTGTGAGCATAATACTGCGGCACCTTGCTGCCAAATTGCTTGTCCTTCAGCTTCTGCACCTTCCCCTTCAACGAAGAACTGGTGCCAATGTGCTGAAACAGGGACTTGCGAAAGTGCTGCCAGTACTTGGCCTTCTCCTGGTTGCAATGCTTTTGATCCTTGTCCGTGCGACACACCTTCGACTCGATAAAGTAGGTGAGCAGCCAGTCCACCGGTTTGTCGTTGTAGAACATCTGGAAGTAGGTGATCAAATAGGGCAGCTCTGCACTCTTGAACATTTTGCCAATGAAGCCGAGCTGGCAAAAGTCCAAAACAAACCACTCCGGCTGATCGGGCTTCGTGAGAGCGCTCTTGATCAAGGCGAATTTCTTCATTGTGGTGATAAACTGGCGTTTGGTCAGTATGTCGTCCTCCAGCTGGACGTAGAAGGTGCCCTTCGAATGGGCATAGGCCATTAGGTAGGCAAAATCCAGGTTCTGCTTGCTCCGCCACTTGACCCGCTCCAGTGGATCGTTCAGGGTGATGCGAAGGCGCTCAAAGTTTGGATAGTAACTTGGCGCTGGCGCTATGATATCAATCAATCCACTATCCAAATACTGTTCGAAACTGGCCTCGATTTGTCGGGCTATCAGCTGCACCGCCTCCAGATCCGTTTCCCCTATGTAGACAATGATTAGCGTCTCATTTTGCTCCTCGTCGTTCATATTCTCGATGAGATTGTGCAGAGTGCCAAGGAGATATGATTGCTTCTCCCTTCGCACTGTGGGAACTCCCAGGACGATGCTGACATCCGAGCGGCCTTTACTTTGCAAGTAAGCCGGTCGCAGGGAGCTGGCATCGTCCAGTAAATGTGGCAGAAAGTGATAGGCATTCGGGAGACGTATATTCTGACCTCGAATCATCGAACCATTAGCTCCGCCGCCACTTTTACCGATGTGCGAGGCATTCCTCAGCAGTTGCCTTGCCTCAGGACTTAGGCCATCGAGCAGATTGATCACAGGCAGAGGCGGAGGTGGCGGTGGTGAAGGTGGCGTACTTCCGCCGCTTACATTCACATTAACGATTTGAATCTGACCCAAGTACTGGGAGAGCAGCGCCACATCCTCCTGCCGGGCACGATACATGGACTCCAGGTACTGCAACCGCATGTGACACTCGGCCAGGCGTTGGGTCAGCGACTGTTCGGTGGATAGCTCTGGTCCCATCACCATCAGGATCACTATGCAGGGCGCCAGCACCAGGGCCGTCACTATTAGCATGCAGTTCCGCTGCCTGATCTTGAACATGGTTTACCGCCGCTTCTTTGGCTATTATATTTAATTAAGCTGCTGCTTAGCTTCCGCCTCTCGGCTGGCTCTTGGTTTTGGTTCTGTTTCGTTTTCTGGTGGTGGTTCGTTGTTGTGCTGGTGCCGTTCCCTTGGGCTGGCTCTCATCCTCATTCCTCCTATGACTAATGCAGGCGCTGCAATAACAGAAAAAAAGCTATTTTTATAGTTTATACTTATATAGATTCGATAAAAGAACAGAACCAAATACTTTTTTAAGAATTAACTAAAGATTAAACTTAAAACAGAAGGCCAAAACATATGATTACAAATTAAGCTATTAATGAGCTCTGATATACATTTTTTCTGGGAAATGTATGTACTTTTCCTTCAAGTGTTGCGGGGTGGGACTCGCACTGAAGGTCGCACCGTTTAACGGTCTCTTTGTGGCCGCCTTGCCTTGCCTTGCCTTGCTTACCCGAGTTGGATTAACAACGTAGACGTCGTCGTCGTCGGTGGTCGGTGGTGGTGGCAGCAGCTGTCGCAGTTCTCGCCACATGACCTGGGCCGTGGGGATGGATTGGATGGTATAATAATAATTGTTATATACTGTGCACTCAAGACGATGATGGCAGGCAGTCAGTCAGTTGACTTAGAGACTTACATGGCCAAGAGCCCACCAGGAAGCCTTTGTTCTCCTCCTGCGCCGCCGCTGCCTGCGTTCGATCGGTGGGACTCTGGAAAAATGACAAAAAAGCAGCACGTTTAGGGAAATCGTTAGCCAAGCGGAGTGTTTTTGCATGAGATTAGTGTGGTGGCTATGGGAATTGCCGAGTCTAGTCCCTCAGCCATGATTAGGGCTGTTAAGAATCCCAAAGGGATCGTGCTAAGCTCTAAAGGCATTAATGGAAAATGTAAATTAATTAGCTACCATATTTAATGGGTTTTAATGGGAAAAACTAGGGGTTTTATGGGAAAATTAGGGCTTTATGGGGAAAACTAGGGCTTTAATTGGTCAATTATAAAGAGCTTCTGAAGGTCTCCAGGTCTGCGTACAGTAAATTTGTATTATATTCTTTCTATGTCTGTGGTTCTGTAAAAATTATAACTTTTTATATATTATCTTTATCCAATTATTACTTTTTAATGAATTTATTACCTATTTATACATTTCCTTACAAAACTTTTCTTATATATTTAATATATTTCAAAATTCTATGGTCGGAATTTTTGAATTTAATTATTTTTTGTAACTAAAAATTAAGGAAGTGAGAAGTAATCCATTTTCCTTATAAAAAAATGAGAAAACCTGGGAAAAGCTGGCTTACTAAATTATAAAATTCAGCATTTTACTGAATTAATGAATTCAGAAATGTACTAAATATTTAATTCAGCATTCCAACATTTTTTATAAAGCATTAAATTATAAAATCAAAATTATAAATTATTTCATATTTTAAAGTAATTTTTAATATTTTGTTTTTTAATAAAAATAAAGTCACACACAAAATAAATCATAGAATATATTGTTACAAAATTGGTTAATTCTGCCGTTCAGTGTATATCTTTATTATCCAATTATCCCGCTATCCAGAATTCTTATCCGAAAACGGATTCGTATCCCATTTTATCCGCGGTATCTGCCATTCGAGATCAGCGATCGATTTCACTAATAAGTGCGAACCTTAACAATGCCGCTGTGGGCTGGGATCTCAATCTTGACACTCCGTTTAGCAAACGCGGGCGAAAGTAAACAATTGTTCTGGCAAAAGCTAAATAGGTAAATAAACAAAAACACCCAAAAGTTCGCACCCACGCTCACCCACACGCACGCACACTACAGAAGGGGCAGGGGGGGAAACCAATACGGGCGCAGCTTTCGCTTGTATTTAACTCACACTTAATTGCAGCTCGTAAATTGCAAAATTAATAAGCACTAAATAGGAACACACAGATTGAACGTAGACTTGTCGTCGTCGTCGTCGTTTATTTATCCATTTATGGATTTTGTACGCCGTTTTGTTGGTGGTCGTTTTCGCCCCGTTTTCGTGCTGCTGCTGCTGCTGCCACGGTTTTTCGCCATACGTTTCGAACGCGCTTTTCTCCAGCCTTGTTACATCTATGTGCGTTATGTAAAGGCGGTGTAAATTATTGCAGCACTCGCGATTGTTTAATTTCTTATATACAGCGACGGGAGAGGAAATAGTTTAAACGCCCCGAGCAAAAACAACAACAGGCTGAACCAGTGTTGCTAAACATTAATATAAACCCGTCACCCCTCCATAATGTCATGTAAATCTAGAAATGTACGTCGAATTTCCAATTATAAGTCTTTGCGGGGTAGAAACTGTTTTTCGAAGTAAAATAGAGTTGCTGCAATCGATTACTTCGATAAGAGTTGGTTTGAAACAGTGTTGAGCAATGCCTTAAAAAGTTGTATTTAAAATAGTATTTTTTAGTATAAAACTCTGGTCACACCCCGGTAGCGGCCGCAAAAAAAAAAAACAAAAGATATTTAGCGTAGAACTGGGAAACTATCGATGTTTCATTGCGAAAATTCGATAGTGTCAAAAAAGTAGCGATGGTTGCTCAGAAAGGAAAAAATTCGATACATCGATAGTGCCATCGATAGTATCCCAGCTCTAATTTAGCAAAAAATGATTTTAACTCTACTAAATGGCACCGGTTTCGTTTTCAATATTAATGGTAAGCTTGTGTTATACTAAAAATAATCAAATTATCATGTAATTAAACATCTATTGTGTAGATTACATGGAACTGCGTAGCAAACACCGAATAATGGGAGCTCCTGTGGGCACGGCGAATACCAAGGGCTGGAGTCCCAATCAGTCAAGTGAGTTTTGTGTTTTATAGTCAGAATTCATTCTCTGGGATAAAAGGAATGAAACTATGAACGCCCAAGTATCTACATGTTTAGTTAAAAAGTCACATCTTTTAGCTCTCCCTGTGGAACTGACAAAATTCGAGACACAATTGCTTTTGGATGAGCACATAGCCCAATTGGTGGATAAATCTCAGACTCTAAAGACTCCACCCCCACCAGAAAAAGTGCAGGAATATCAGGCAGATTTTGAGTCTCGTTTGGTGGCACAAGAGGCAAGTCTCAAGAAGGAAAAGCTTCGGGAAACCGAGCGATATATGGATAAAATACTGACAGGGAAACGCAACAAGTTGTTGAAACAAGGAAACAACGAAAAAGGTTAGTCAATTGTCGAAATTTGTATAAAAATCAAGCTCAGGAAGTCTTAAAAATCTCAATTTATATTTAATTTTCCAGCTGCTTCTTTAACCGCTGAAGATGTACTGAAAGAAATCTCCGATAACTTCAAGTTTGATCGTCAAAATGCCTTGGTAGAGGTGCCCTGCGAGCATTTAAGAGAGCATTGTAAATATATAATATAATCAATCTAAATGGATAAGTTATACAAACCTAAAATCGTTCTGCAATCTCAATTGCAGCTGGTGTAATTATATCCGAAACCCTGGTGGACACCAAAGCCCTGAAATATAGAATTTTCAAAGATCTTTGGAAGCGAGGAAAGTTTGTGACCTCTGGTGATGCTTTTGGAGCGGATTTTCTGATCTATCCCGGCGATCCCCTCATCTATCACGCCTCGCACATTGTTATAGTGCAGGATTCACCTGTAATTAAACCTCTGGAACTGGTGGCAAAGGTGCGATTGTCTGTGATTGTCAACAAAAGCTGCATCTTTGCTTATGAGAGCGAAGATAGCAAGGAAATCCATTACCAAACGGTGTCCTGGTGCAATCCTAGCAAATGAGGAATAACACAAACAAGTAAGTAATGGGTTTAGATTACTATAAGGATTTTATATATCGAAATAGTGCCTAAATGTGTGCCTAATAGCCCTATCATTTAAATAAAAGACATTTACAACAAATGTGGTATCTTAAATACATATTTGTATGGTGACTTAAATTTTTTTAACTTATTTACTTGAAAATCAGGGTTCTGAAGTATTAAAATCTTTTGTAAAAATGTACATAAAATATTTCAAAATTATTATTGTCAATGTAATCAATTTGGTCATATTTTCGAAATGATATATTATATTTTATGAATAGTTTTGAAGTCTGATATTACCTGATAAATATGAAAAGGAATTGCAGGGTTTCTCTCAAAATTTGCTTAATTAAATTAAATTAAAACCTAAATTGTGCTTTTTTCGTTTAAATATAAAAATGAAACTGGGTAAACAATACTTTTTCTTTTAAATATAATTATTTTTTCGCTATAGCGAGTGTGCACTGTATCGGTAGCAGTCTTAAATACCTAGTAAAACATTTATATCATATGACTTAACCACTTTGATTACTTTATATAATTTTCAGAGGAAATACTACTTTAATAATAAAATTATGATTCAGCCAAGGGTAACCGCCTTTACAAAACCATAAACAACTGATACGGTTGGGGATGTGTTTGCCTAAACCCAATAATTTTGTGTTTCCATTATTATATTGTTGTTTTAAACAATTTGTTGTTATAATAAGTTTAGAAGAGAGTGTGAGCATGACTTTTGTTTTTGGCGCTGAAGCATGTTTAATCTTTTTTTTTTTCTTATGAAATTGGATACAATAACAGAGACACAGCGCCACTTGGCACCCACTTTCCACCATCTCCTCTCCGCTCTGGATGAAGGCCTCTCCTCTCCGCGTTTCTCTGGCTCGCTCAGAGCAGAGCCGGGGAGCAGCAACAACAATTTCTCCCACTCGCAGTTGGAAATGGTGGCCAGTACACATGTTAAAATCGGTTTATTTCGACCACGACATTCAACATGAGTTGTTTGGTTCCATAGTTCCAATTCTGAGTTCCGGGGCGTAGTAAAAGAGTTTCGTTCAATTAATTAGTGATACAAAATGAGGTTATAATTTTATGGCCCCCCCTCAAGCACAAGCACAAGCAAGCACACACATGGAAACAGAACCAGCGGGCAAACTACAAAAACGATAGGCAAAACGGCGCACACAGTTGCGTATTTGTTTTCAACAAATTTGTGCTGAATTCTTCATGTTTTGCGTTCGTTTCAAGTATATTCAGTTTTTGCGTTGTTGTTTTTGCTTTTATTTTATTTAAATAGAAGCAACAACTGCGATAAGGCGCGGTGGGGAAGGCCAGGCAAAAGTCGTGCCATGCCGTTCGAATTTCAGTCTGAACAGTGGGGCGAATGAAGCTCTTCTTCATTTGAAATCATGTATTTATGAAATATTTCCAATAAGATTATAGTGTAGGATATTTTTTTCTTTTTGACATAAAATTGTTCTTAATTAACTTCTTTGAGAGATTTTAGGCCTTCTTGTTTTGTTTATTATTTACTGACTATTCGTTATTCAGGTTATTCTATCCCACTGTGCCCTGTTCGCGCTCATGCCTCTGCCTCTTGTTATTCCCCTCCCTCTTGCACCCATATCGAGCTCCACCACCCTCCGCGCCGCCTCGTGCTCGTGCTATCCCTCTCCCTCTCCGTGCCACTGGCAGCCATGCTCCGTTGGCAGGCATTGCCAGCTGCAAAATACGCTCACTGCTTTAATGCTGATTGGAACTTTAAAGGGGGCCTTTCGAACGGCATTTCTCATGGTCCCAGCATCAAAACAGAGAAAATTGTAATCTTGAATTGGCGTTGTTTTTTTTTGACACTCGCATGCTCACTTATTTTACCTTGCCACTTCTCTGAGCGTTGGATAGAACTCTCTCCTCTCCGCTCCTCTCCTGGACTCCTATCCACATCTACTCTCCCCTTATCATGGGCCTCCGGGGTCCGGAGCAGTCTCTGGTCTCTGCTCTTAAGCGGGACTTGATCTGCATACGCCGTATGAGAATGCGAGAATAGGGTCAGAGCTCTGTCTCTGAGATGTGTCAAAAGTAACAGGTGATTGGATGGATTGGCGAGGAGAGAGGAGCGGAGAAAAGAGCATGTAGAGCGGGAGTAGTGGGTCCAAGAGCGAGCCGGCTTTTCTCCCAGTTGTTATTGTTTACAGGATCTGTTGATATCAAAACCGAAGAGCGAAGAAAGAGCAGTCCTATTCCTAGGTTGGATAAATTTCTCTATTTCATTTGGTTCCCATAACCCTTAGGTGGCGCGCTTCCTCTGTCTATCCAGCATGACACGATAGTAAATCGAATTCGCACATTTATTGATATTCGAATGACTTTGTGAATTTTACCGGTTTATCTCCTTCGTTGAATTTTGTGAAGTTCTCGATTAATTAGACTAGGATGATTCTCATAATATATCATAATATTATAAAAATATTTACATTTCTGGGGAATTGTTCTTAATGTTCAAAATAGTCTCCAAGTATCCCTAACTTCGCAATTTTTATTTTCAATCCTCTATAGGTTTTGAGATTAACGATTTCAATAAAGACAAAAGATCTTTCTGTTTTTTGCATGTAACATGACAAATTAGTAAAGTTTTTGACATAATATCAGTATCTGTTCTTAGATAAGCTTAAATAACTCCTAGTTTTCACCCCAAAAACTATCACTGAATGGAATTTCGACCAAGGTTTTGTAGTTTAATGTATTTTGCACCCGAAGCCGAATAGTTTCGGAACCTGGACCCCATGAACCTTCTTATCGCCACCAGAAGCACTGTGTTCCGTTGTGGCCACATGTGTTTTGGGCTTGTGTTTTCGGACCAGAATATTTCCATTATTCAATATTTACCACCTTTTATAGTTTTGTTTACTATCTACCGTCTTGCTTGTCTTTCTCTCCTCTCCCTCTGCCTCTGCCTGAAAATACTCTTCTTCCACGAACAACATCTCACTTAAATCCGCTCCATCTGGCAATGCCTTTCGACAACTGTACTTCAAAGAGCGTTGCCAGCCCAGTCCTCTCACAGATACACAAAGCAACCACCACACCGACACGGCGACACACCACCAAGCGTGCGTGTGTTGAGCTGAGCGCATGACCAGAAATATTTCTCCCCCGTATAGAGACCGAAACGAAAACCCGCCGCGCTGGCAGCAGCAGAGGCAGAGGCAGCAGCGTAATTCGATCGAAGCGATTTTCTCACAAGAGCTCTGGCTGGGTCTCAGTTCGAGTTTTTCAACGTTAGCGAGCGGACAGCAGGAGAAACCAGAGAAACTACAAGAGAAAGAGAAGGGAAATCACCCACAGCAGTAAAATTTTCTTTTGCGCTCCGGTGAGAAGATAATTTCACACACCAAAATCACACAAAAAGTGCGCTCCGCGAGCGGGAAAACAATAACAAAATAAAAAGCGCCACCAAGAGGGCCGAGATTATAAAACAATCAAGAACTGAGCGAGTGGGGACTAAAAAAAAGCAGAAGAAAAAAAAACGAAATGCGTGTCTCATGGCTTGACTGTACAATTGTGTTTTAAATATGTGACTGCGGCTGTGTGCGTGCCCTATGTGTCTGTGTGTGTCTGCTGTTGCGTTTTTAAATGTATTTCAGTTGGCGCGCTATTTTTGTGTGATTTTTCCCAGCAACAAATTTTGAAACAAAAAGTTTTTTAGCTGCTGCCCCCCCAACAACAAAATTCCTGTGAGCAGTAGCAGCAGTGTTGTCTCGCTCTGACCCCAACCGAGAGGGAGAGAGAGCGGGAGAACGGGCGAGAGAGCGAGAGCACACGAGTACGAGCCAGCTAACTCTTGTTCTCTTTTGCACACCATTTCAGTTCGTGAAAGCAGCGCGCGAAGGAGGAAGAAGCAGCAGGAGCAAAAAGCAGAATCGTCAGCAGGAGGAGGAGCAGACGGGATTTTCGCGAAATCCCGACTTGGAAGAGAAATTTATCCCCAGACCCGTGTAATAAAACGTCGTCGTGTTGGAGACAAATAGCAACGAATACGCTAGCAACGCTGGAGAGGAACAACAATTGTTGGACTTGGACGCGACGGCCCTAATGTCGCTGCCAATGAACTCGCTGTATTCGCTCACCTGGGGCGATTACGGCACCAGTCTCGTGTCGGCCATCCAATTGTTGCGCTGCCATGGCGACCTCGTCGATTGCACGCTGGCCGCCGGCGGGCGGAGTTTTCCCGCCCACAAGATAGTCCTCTGTGCCGCCTCCCCCTTCCTCCTGGACTTGCTCAAGGTGAGTGTAAGAAATGCATCGTGCAAAAAGGTTAAAAAAGAGAGTGGCGCTGCCGTTCATAACCTCAAACGTGGCGTTCGCTGTACAGTTTGTAAACAGAGAAATCCAATCGGAGAAATAGGTTAATGTGTGGAGCGCAGAGAAACTTGCACACGCACACACACATTCGCATTCGAATATCTCGGAGATTTGCGCTCCGCTCCAAAAGTTGTCTAGAGATTTCCGTACAAGTTTTCCACTGTCAATTGAGTTGAATGAGTTGGCACCCCACCTCCCCCTCTTCTTGCCACCTCTTATCAAAAGTACTGCTTTTTGTTTTTGTAAAGTTTCACAAAAGTGTCTGACGAGAGGAGAACGAGAGAGTGGGACAGAGAGTGAGAGGTGGAGCAGAGCATAAAAGCAGAGCGCAGATGGAGAGGAGAGAGTGAGAGAACCAGTTGGTTCAGACAGGCAGTGTTGTTGGGGGGGTTGGCTGGTGGGGAAAGGGGGGTTGAGAAACAAAAGCTGCGCAGCGCCAACTTTCCGTTGGCATGTGTTAGAGCGAGCGCAAACGAGAGCATTATAAAAGCAGCGCGGAGACGGTTGTGTTGTAGTAGTTGTTGCTGCTTTGTTGGAGCTTTTGCCTCGCTTTCCGTTCTTGCTGTTGTTGCTTCTGGGTGCAAACGAGCGCGACCTCTTTTCGCTGGCAGAACTGTACAGTTGAAATCGGGTATGGGGGAATTTCAAACATTTGGGGAGTTCATTACAGATCTGTATAATTTTAAAAATATTTCTAAAATGAATATTTTTCAAATGAAATACTGATTCGCAGGTGAACTTTACACGATTTTATAGTTTACAAAAATGAGTGGTGAAAAATAAATATTTCCCTGTTATCGGTTTCGCCCTGTATTTGTATTTGAGGTATTTCATATCAGAAGGGGAATACATTTCGGTGGAGCTTGTTATTTCTTTATTTTCCTTATACCATCAACACATTTGCCGTACTGTACTTGTTCATTTAGTTTTTTTCTGATTTGCATTTGCACTTTGTTTTCACGTTTCTAATGGATGCGTGCATTTCGCACCCCAAACCTAATATCCATTATAAAGACCTTTCCTATTGCGTGGTTTTTATCGAGATGACCAAAACAGAGCGCGGCCAGCGGAATAAAAACACCTGATGTGACGCCGGCGACGCGGTTCTTCTCTTCTCTAGCTCTCCTGTCCTCTCCTCTTCTCTCCTCTCCTCTCCTCTCTGTTGCTGAAAAAAGTAAACAGAGCGTAATTTTAAAAACGCCGCTCAGAGTCGGCGGTGGGGAAAATGTCAAAAACAGAAAAGAAAAAAAATGCGGCTGTGAACTCTGCAAGAGTCCGAAATGTACAAGATGTACTGATCTCGTTACACTCACACACGCACGCAAAACACATGGCGGTCGCTCTTGGTTGCTCCCGCTCCCTCTTCCGCTTCCTCCAGCCCCACCCCCAATCCACCTTCCCCCCACGCACACACAGACACGAGACTCAGAATGCAACTCACAGAAAAATCGATGAGCGAGACAGCGACAGGGAGTGTGAGCGATAGAGTTCAAAGAGCGCAGTGAGAGGAGCAGGAAAAGGGGAGGAGGAGGAGTGGTGGTGTAGATGACATTTGAAGAGATTGGCATTGGTCTTTATTAAGAGGAAGAAGAGGAAGAGGGTGGTTGGATGGTTTGTTGTTCTTCAACTCTGAGCAGCGCTTACTAATTAAGTGTCCAGAGAGGGAGTGAGAGTGGGAGCGGGAGCGGGAGAACTGGCTGAGCGGTACTAGTCAGTGAGTGGAGGTAGAAAGATGTGTGTGAGTGCTCTTTCTTTCTTGAGCTGTGCTCTGTTTTCTTTTTTTTTTTGGTGAGCATCTCTCCTCCTCGAAATCTCCGCCAATCCTGCTGCAGAATGTGCAGAGCGCGAAAAGTAAAAGCCGGTCGCTGCCGCTTGGCACTTGTGTGCGTGAGCGGCGGTGAGTTTCCATTTCCATCTGTCTCCATCTCCGATACGGTTTGTTTTTGTTTTTATTTGGTTTGGCGGACTGACGACGGGCCGCCTCTCCTAAGATTTGTTTTTATTTATTTTGTTTGTATGCCAATACTACGCTTCTCATTCCGCCACCAAAACAAGAACCACTCTCTAGGATGAAGATGTAAACCCTGTGGGTTGAGGAGAGAAGTTGTTTAGATTCAAAATAAAAGGGAATAAGAAATTAGAATTTTTAAATCATTTTTAATTTTTGGGAATTTTTAATAATATTAATTAAATAATTAATATGGTTCCAGAAGTTCAATGTATTAAATTATTTCCCCATTCATTCATTAATTTTAGAACACACCATGCAAGCACCCAGTTGTGATGTTGGCTGGCGTCAATGCCAACGATTTGGAGGCGTTGCTGGAGTTTGTCTATCGCGGCGAGGTGAGCGTTGACCATGCCCAGCTGCCGTCGCTTCTGCAGGCAGCCCAGTGCCTCAATATTCAGGGACTGGCACCGCAGACCGTGACCAAGGATGACTACACCACGCACTCGATCCAACTCCAGCATATGATACCGCAACACCATGACCAGGACCAACTGATTGCCACAATTGCCACCGCTCCCCAACAAACGGTACATGCCCAAGTGGTGGAGGATATCCATCACCAGGGACAGATTCTACAGGCAACGACCCAGACCAATGCAGCAGGACAACAGCAAACGATTGTGACAACGGATGCGGCTAAACATGACCAGGCAGTGATTCAGGCATTCCTCCCGGCACGAAAGCGGAAGCCACGTGTTAAGAAAATGTCACGTAAGTTAATGCCAGAAATTAATTTATTATAAAAATTAATTATATTTATACAAATAGAGCTTAAATTATTGATTTGACATGTTTTTCTTATCATCTATAGCTACGGCACCGAAAATCAGCAAAGTTGACGGAATGGATACGATTATGGGCACACCAACCTCTTCGCACGGCTCGGCACAGGGATCAGTACAACAGGTTCTAGGCGAAAACGGAGCCGAAGGCCAACTATTGACATCATCACCTATTATCAAGAGCGAAGGACAAAAGGTGGAGACAATTGTGACCATGGACCCCAATAACATGATACCGGTAACGTCAGCCAATGCAGCCACTGGCGAGATAACAACGGCTCAAGGAACCACAAGCTCATCCGGCGGTGGTAACACTAGCGGCACCACATCTACACCCAAGGCAAAACGTACTAAACATCCGCCTGGAACGGAAAGTAAGTTTTTCTTATAGACTTGGTAGAGATTGTTTTGTAATGGAATATCTTTTTTCCCCCTAGAACCACGGTCGCGATCACAATCGGAACAACCAGCTACTTGCCCCATTTGCTATGCTGTCATTCGGCAATCTAGGAACTTGCGACGACATCTTGAGCTGCGGCACTTTGCCAAACCGGGCGTCAAAAAGGATAAGAAAAGTAAGTCCGGTAATGATACCACCCTAGACACCAGTATGGAGCTAAACACCACAGCAGAGGAGGGCGACACTACGGTAGGCAGTGAAGGAGCAGGAGCGGGATCAGCTGGCGGAGCATCGACTGGTACAACGCCAACGAGAGTGATATCAGGAACGCAGACACTCCAACAGCAGGTCCTGCCCCAGCAACAGCAGCAACTGCAACAGCATCAGCAGCAGCAGCAGCAGCACATGACCACGACAACGTTAGCGGGTGGCGGCCAGACATACATCAAACACGAAGGTGGTGCTGGGCAGCAGGCACAGCAGCAACAGGGAATGCAGAACGTCATACACATTGTCGGCGATCAGGTCGTCTTTCCTCAGCAACAGCAGTAGCAGTAAAGGCAACAAAGCAGCAGAATCATCAACAGCAACAGCGCCTTCTGCCCGAGCCTTCAATCATTCCAACGCACCAACAACGACACCATCATTCGCATTTCCAACACCACACACTCACACACATCCGCATAACAACACACACACACACTGAAACGATTTGTAAATAACAAACAAAAGTCCCCGTGATCTGATCCGAATGATTTGTGTTCATTTCCCTCCGTATCATTTTTAATTTTTTGATCCACAATACTTAATTGCTGCGTAAGTTTTTTTTAATTTGCAAAAAGATTTTCGATAGTAGAGTGCTTTTCTAACATAAATAACGACATAATTTTCTTATGCAGTATTTTCTTGCATAGAAAGAGGCAGAAAAAGAGAATCCCCAAAAAAGCAAAAAGTAATATCTCCACGTAAATAAATACTCGACTAATAATTTACTTAATAATCGATTTAGTGTCGCAAATAATTGTTGTAAAAATTAATATTGTACAATTACAATCGAGGATCGCAATCAGTTTAAGTTTCTCTATTTTAAATATTATAATTACAAATTGTTTAATTAATAAAATATTATATATTTTTTTATATAACCAAAAAACAAACTGAAAACCCCAAATTAATCTCTGCCTGTGGCACGAACTCTATAATTTATTGCAATTGGCTGTTCTCGTTCTCGTTATCGTTTATGGTTTCTCTTTGTTGCAAGAAAATACTGTTGTTGGTGGACTTCCAAAGAATTCCAAAGCTACTAACTTGGTACTGACATTTCTTCTTCAAGGAAGTTGCATCCAGAATGCGTTGTTAATTCATCAGACGAAGGACTTGTTTGTTCCAAAACAGATCTAGCAAAAGTTGAATTAAATGCGCATGGCGGTTGATCGAATTCTAATGTTTCGGATAATTCCATAACCTTTTTAGATTGATTTTACTATGTATTCTTTTTTAAACAACTTATTTTTACAAATTCGATTATTTTTTATTTTATATCTAAATCCATTCTAACCACTTTCCCTTTTTTTAATCCTTTCTTTCTGTTTATTTTAAATTTTAATTAACATTTTCTTGTATTTTGTTGTATTTCGTGTTTTTTATTGTCACACTTTCTCATGCTTACATCTCCTCCAGACACAACTTCACATTCTCTCACTTGTTGTAGTCTTCTTGAAGGTAGCCTTGTTTCTCTAGTTGTTGGACCTGCAACGTTGCCATAGTAGTGTCGTCCTCTCGGCCTCTCTTTGTACTATCTATACTATACCTTTGCCTAGTTTTGGCTCCTCCTGTGGCATTTCGACTCACCAGTAATCCTTCCTTCCTTGCAGCACCCAGCGGCAAGAAGTCAGGCAACGGATCCAGCGGTTCGGGATCGGGTGGTGGCGGTACTTTAAGCTCCAGCGGTGGAGTACCCCAGGTGCAGACAGTGCAGTCCCTGCACACGTTGCAGGGCGTGCAGGTTAAAAAGGATCCCGATGCCCAACAGCAACAGCAGCAACAACAACAGCAGCAGCAGCAGCAACAACAACAGGCAATGGCAGTAAGTGGTTCGGCGGGTGGACAAGTGCAACAACAACAGCAGGTGCAGCAGGTTCAAGTCCAGCAACAGCAGATACAACATCACCAAATCATTGACTCCTCCGGCAACATAACCACGGCAACGACAAGCGCCCAAGCGGCGGCGGCAGCTCAACAACAGGCAGCCGCCGGCCAGCAGCAGCAACAACAACAGCAACAGCAGCTTGTGGCGCAGTCTGGCGATGGCAGCGAGAGCGGAGGAACACCACTGTCCATTGCCCAGGTGCAGACGCTGCAGGGTCATCAGATCATAGGCAATATTAATCAGGTGAATATGACTGATTTCCAACAGCAGCAACCACAGCAGCAGCAGCAGCAGCAACAACAGCAGCAACAACAACAGCAAACACAACAACCACAACAGACGCTTTGATTGGACGGAAAAACGTAGTTAGATCCATTATGTACTATTATTATTTTTGGATTTGCCAAAACCAAACGCTTTAAGTAATGCGTAGACCAATTCTAAATTATTGCTTCAAATTAATTGAAGATACAAAAATCCCTTTAAGAAAGCAGAGGAGCCTTTAATCCTCTGATTTCTGGATGGGACAACCTTTAGTTGTACAATTTGATGACTTTACATGTTGTTTTTCCTCCTACAATATATATTTTCTCTATACTTTTATATTTAGTTTTGTTGCTAGAGTTTAATGTTGTAGGTGCGCCACGGTTATTGGAATTCACATGCATATCTTTTAAACATATATCTTTTTATACAATTATATATATTTGTTTTGTATCAGAGCTCGCGAATAAGAGTTGATTGTTTAAGGTTGCCCTTCAAATAGTTCAACTTTTATTTACTAGCCCTGTTTTACCCCAAAGTCCCAATGCCCCCAGAGGTTCTCTAGTGTTTTGCTTAGAGAAAGATGCTCTTGCTCTCGTTATGCCAGCTGAGTTGGCCCTGAGCGATGGCACCTTGCTCTCTTTAGTTAAATATAAATACGTTAAACCGACCTTAGGTTAGTCCGTTAATCCCAGAAGATAATGAAAATTTACTTAAAAACAGCTCAAGAAGTAGAGTTGAACTGATCAAACAAGAGAGCTCGCTCAACAGGGGTTTGCCCTGTAAAAATCCTTTTCTTTCTATGGGATTACATTTTCCCGCTTTTGGTTTACTTTGTTTTATTGTA
The DNA here is from genome assembly GCA_008042515.1 of Drosophila truncata. NCBI lineage: Eukaryota > Metazoa > Arthropoda > Insecta > Diptera > Drosophilidae > Drosophila > Drosophila truncata. The sequence continues at coordinate 105,755 of VNJQ01005887.1, read as the reverse complement.
AATTTTTTTATAAAATAATTACATTTTATATATTATATGTATATTTCTTAATTTTAATAGTTGGAAATTTTTCATAATTATAAAGAAACCAAACCCTGTGCTCGTTCTCAGATAAATGAAATACTTATTGCCTCGTAAAATTATGATTTAATTGTGTAAATTAGAAAGCAAGAGGAATATATTCCATATATCTGAGGATGTGGCTTTTTATTATTATTCTTTTCTAAATATACTTAAATAAAATTTAATTTTATTTGAAACAAAAAAATAAAATAAAATAAGAGAATAATAAACCGAAAACTGTTTACATAAAACCTTTTTATAAAAGTATTTTCTTTTTATTTTTAACGATTGTTTTGGTGATGGAAAATTATAATTTTAGTCATCTTCACTTTAAGCTAATAAAGTTTTGTTGGATAATCTGGATTTTAACCTTCTTCTTATAATTTTTAAAAATTTATAAAGTATGTTTCTTTTATTTATAAACCAAAGATCAAAGATTATGGCTTAATGGAGTAATTTTATTTTTTCACTGCATGTGCTTAATATTTGCTCCTTTATTTGCTGTAAAATATTTAATTTAATTGACCAATTAAAACAGAGACTTAGGACGAAAATCTCAAAGATTCATAATTTTGTGACTAAGCTGCACTCCAAGGTTGTCACTTTAACACATTTAAAAAACACAACCACACGACGCATTGTCTCACCTCATTGTTACACCTTAAACCATTTTTTTGAGGCACATAAACTAAACCATTAACAAATCGTTTTATCTTGTCTTCTTCTCTCTTTCTCGCTGCCACGCTAAATAATAAAATCACCATTTAACCAATCAACAATTCAATATATATATATGTGTTCATAATGCATCTCAATCAATCAATCAATCAATCCATATTTTATGAACCATCCAAACATTATTGCAACTACCGAACCCAAAGGGCAACAATAAGAACATTTTGGTAAAGAAGGTTTTCATTTTGAAAGGCGGTAATAATACGTAATGATGAGCCAACGATATGACCAGCGGCCCTGGAGGAGGAGGAGGAGGAGGCGGGAGCGGGCATCAGCAGCAACAGCAGCAGCATAGCAACGCGAGCAGCAGCAGTGCCAGTAACAACGGTGTCTCGGCAGCGGCAACCGTAAGCAGCAGCAGCAGTGGTAATAGTAGAAGCAACACGCCAGCCACATCAACATCATCAACTGGGACTGGAACTGGAGGAGGAGCCACATCTACGCTCCAGCGTCGCATTCTGCGCGGCCATGCAGCGCAGACAACCAGCGGCGAGCGTGTCTTGCTCATCAACTATGTGCCCCAGTCGGGCACGGGAGCGGGATCGGGAGCCACAGCTTCCGGATCCGCATCCGTAGCCACTCAGAGCACATCAACTCAATTGCCCACCACCCGTAAGATTCTCCAGGCCAGAGCCTCGGCGGCAGCAGCAGCAGCATCATCATCCGGCGGAGGAGGAGGCACGACCTCTTGCTCCCCGCCAGCTGTCTCGTTTGCCGGCCTAGGCTCCGAGGTGACCGTCACCTTGACGCGCACTAATCAGCGCGCCAGTGTGAGCAACGTCACAGCCGCCGGTCATATTGTAAGGAATCAGCAACAAGCCAACACGTATCATCATCAGACCACAACCACAGCCAGCACAGCATCGACTTCGACCGGGACAGGAACGACGGCGATACATGAGCATATAGCAACGTCAACATCGCCGCCACCCCTAGTTTTTACCCATCATCCACATCATCATCAGAGCCAACAGCAGCAGCAACATGATTACCACCAACACCATCAGCTGGAACAGGAGCACATAATCATAGATCATCATCAGCAGCAGACGGAGGATGACCAGTTGATCGAGTACGTCGATGATGGCGGAGCGATCGAGGAGCAGCATCATCATCAGTTGCAGCTACAGGAGGAGGAGCAACAGCAGCAGCAACATCATGACGTTGTCCAAGAGGTTTATCTCCAGTAAGAGAGACAGATCCGATCCGAGAATTAGCATTAGGATAAGTTTTAGCCATTTAATAAGCCATATTTTTGGTAAGGCCCAAAGTGTGTGATGATTAATTTCAAAATATAGGTTTAAAATTTTAATTTTCTTTAAATTTCAAATAATTTTTAAAATTTTAAGAGTGATTTTGCTTTAAGAATTCCCTTTAAAAGAAGATTGCCACAGAAGTTGCTACAAGTTTAAAATCTTTTAAAAAGTAATTCAAAAGTATGCTACTAAATATTGTAAATTTGTCTTAATAACTAAGTTGTCTTAATAACATTTTGAATTTTTTTTACCGCTTTTCAAAGTACATTTTTAAAGGTTCGCCAATTTTTGGGCTACCCCTGACAAGCTTTACTTTAAAACTGCTCACACATTTTGGAAAACATCAAATACTGTACATAAATTTCAATTTTGTATTTAAAACATTATTAACTTGTACATAGTTCTTTCGGTATAAAGTACATATTTTCCATTGAAAATATTAATCTAAAAATATTAACAAAGACATATTGAAGGCGAATTCAATTAATTAGTGTTTAAAAAAGATTATTTTTGTACCATACACAATTAAACCGATAATAAACGGATATCAAAAAATTCTAGTTGAGAAAATAACTGCACATATTTAAATATTTAATCACTGACAGTAGTTACTAGTGGTTATTGTCAGTTTTGCAGATCAAAAACCGAATAATAAATTGTAATATATATATCGACTTCAAATTAGAAACGAAAACTAATTTCGCACATAAAAACGTATTCAATTCTGATTGTTTAAAAAACTGTTGAAGAGCGGAAGAAGGGCCCTTAGAATTATCAATGAGATGGATATATCTATCTGTAGGAAAACATATATTTGTCAAGTATGTAAACCCAGTATTTTTGGGGCCAAGGCAATAAAAGCAAGCCGGTTTTTGTGTACTGAAAGTGAAAAAGTTAAATGTGGTTTCATTTATATTTCAGAAAAACAAGTAAAGTTTCTTTAATTTAATTTAATTATTTATTGTTTGTTTGCCTTTTTAACTGTTGCCTATACACATGTTTGTCTTCTCTAATTTACAAAAAGCCATTTAACAACTATCGTTTTTGTTTTTGTTAATTATTTACAGGTTTTTCTTTTTAGCAAACTAAACTGCTAAAAAAATATTACATACTACTATAGGTTTTCGTTTCATTATTATTATTAAATTTACAGGAAGGTTCGTTACAAATTAAATTTCTCGGACCTATAGGGATTTCGGATGTAAGCTTAAATTGGAGGAGCGCTTGCAAAAAGTGTGGATTATATATGTAGCTTTGTAATTGAATTGCAATATATCTACAATACACTTTATATAATCAGGCACTAGCTAGACAATATTTATCTCCCCTCAATTGCACAGCTATCTCAACTAATTTTGCTTCTATATAATTTTAAAATGTTTTAAAATGCAAATTGAAAAGATTATTGTTCCAAGTTGATCTTATATAACACTTTTGGACCTGCATTTATGTTGATTTATATGTAATTCTCGTTTAGTTTTATTCTTTAAGCGTTTTCAACTTTATATATCAATTTAAATTGTCGATTATTTAGTTTTGTTTAGAGTTTTTCGTTTAATTCATCGATCTATTAACTTTTTAAGTACCAATTTTTGTTGTATTTAAATTTTCCCTTTACTGTAAAATGTTGCTTTGCTATTATTATTATTATTTATTATTATTATTATTATTGTTGTGGGCCTGATTTACTTGGCACTTTTCATGAGGCGACTGCTGGCAAAGCATTCGCCAAAGAAGCGATCCAACGAATGATACAAATGCGGACGCACATTTGACAGACCATGATCCTCATCGGCATAGCTCTGCAAAAGTGTTTTTATTTTTAATAATGAAGTATTAAGAGAAGCTTTAAGTTAAACTTACAATCTGCTTGAACAGAATATCGTGTCGCTCCAGATTCTTGGCCAAGATCATGGCTTGCTGATAGTGAACATTATCATCGAGAGTGCCATGTACCAGCAGATATTTTTTGCCTCTCAACTTTTGTGCTTGTGTGCTCAGTCTGGAGTTGGCATAGCCCACCTCGTTCGTATTAGGAAGGCCCATATAGCGCTCCGTGTAAATGGAATCTTTAGAGAATATATTTAATTAAGTTTCTGGTTACAAGAGTAATGGATAATGCTAGCTCACCGTAGTAAGCCCAGTCTGTGACTGGAGCTATCGAGGCTGCACACTTGAACACCTGACTGTTATCATTGGCCAAAGCCATGGCAGCGGCATAGCCACCATATGACCAGCCCCAAATGCCCACATGATCCTTATCTATATAGTTGAACATTTGAGTGAGGTTTCTATAAAGAAAAAGAATTTAAAATTCGTAAGTTTTTAAAAATAAAGAAAAATACTAATGTAATAAATGGAAAAAACAGGCTTCAGATTTGTGCTTAGCAACGAAAGAGCCTTTTATTTATTAAATAATTTGTTAAATAACAAATTACTTACTGCGTAACCTTAATCTGATCAGTGATCTCCACAGTTCCCAGCTGCAGGTAAATGGCATGTAAAAGATTCTCGCCACGTAGTCCAGAGCCACGACCATCGATCTTGGCATAGATCACAGACTGATTTGAGGTCAGATATGTGCCCCAGTCCAGCATCCATTTGTTAGTTACCTAAGAAATAAATTGATATTAAAATAAATACATAATTCTTTCCAAAGTTTAACTTACGGAATAGGAATCTGGTCCGCCATACACATCCACCAGCATGGGATATTTGGTATTGCCACTGGTGTCCAAATTAGGAGGCAGCTGAAGCAGAACCTTGGCCTGGAAGCCACCATCAATATTGAAGGTGAGGATCTTGTGAGAGGGCAGGGCCACGCCCTTAAGCTTGCCACGCAGGCTCTCATTGGTCTCCCAGTCCAGGACATTCGAGATGGTCACTTGAGCTGAAAAGTGAGATTAAACACAAATTAAAATACGATTTTAAATGATTTTTAATCTTCTAAAACTCACAATTCTCATATTTCCACTCATAGATATGAGTTGTGGGTATTCCCGGTCCCAAGGAGGTAATCACAATGTGGTTATTGTCATTGAATGTCGCCGAGAAGTAGGTCTGCTGCACATCCCCGGACTTGATCAGGTTGCAAGTGAGACACTTGGGACTCTGCTTGGCCAGAGCTCGAATTGCATACAAATGCAACTGCTCTGGATGATCCTCCGTGTTGGCCGTATAGAAGATGATATCGGTGGAGCCGTCCCAGTGAAGAATGCTGTCCACCACATACTTGCCCTCGGTCAGGGGTTCCAGAACCTGCAACTCCGGGCTGGCCACCGTGGAGCTGAGGAGCTGCAAGTGCTTATAGTTGTTGTGGGGCAAGACGAAGGCCAGACGGGAGCCATTCCTGTTCCTGAAGGGAGCGGTATAGAGATCCACCCAGCCGGTCTTTGATTCGGTGCTGTAGATCTGTTAGGATGACAGGAAACAAGGATATAATCACATGAAATCTTTATGTATAAAAGGATTACTTACCACACGCCTGTTGAGTCCATCGAAGGTTACCACATAGGCAGCATTCTGTACGCGATTCATCCAGATAGACAAGACATTGGCATCGTCCACCCAACTGACCACGGTGACTATGTAATCCGTTTCCGTATTCAAAGCCGCTGGCACAGGCATCACAGTAATGAAATCTCCACCAGACACAGCTCTCTTCAGGTCAACCATTACCAGTTCCACGCGAGGATTGGAGGAACCAGCTTTGGGATAGGCAATAACCTGGTGTAGGGGATACTGATAGCGCAGGTCACCGGCATCACCGTAGTAGGGGAAGTTAATCTGATGCGTGGTCGAGTCATCAAACTTGATGAAGGCCAGCTGGGTGCCCGAGGGATTGAACCATGTGGCCACGTTGGAGCTGAAGACCTCCTCCTCGTACACCCAGTCGGGAATGCCATTGAGTACGCCCGATTGCTCCCCATCGCTGGTGATGGCAATCTCCGTAGCAGTGGCACTCTCCTTGTAGTAAAGATTGCGATTGAAATTGATCACCAAAGCATTGCCCACGGGAGCCCACTGCACCATGCTCAGGTAGAGCTGCTGACCCTCGATGGTCAGGGGAGTGAATGTCTTAGTGTTCAGGTTGTACAGGTCATACTCCGCCAGAAAGCTGTACCGGAAGTTCTTCTTATAGTTCTTCGCCAGCAGCAGAAACTGACCATCGGGGGACTTCTCATACAGAACATAGTGGGCGGCACCATCGAGCAGGGAGCTGCGTGCTCCAGTTTTGGCATCGAACTCCATGATGGACTACAGGGGGGTAAAAGGGGATTAAGTTAAGGGGCTTATATATTTTTCGATAAAGGAATTATCCAATGAAAACTATATTTAAAAGTATTTTTTTTATATAATAGAAATCAAGAATGGTTTCGAATTTTAGTCTTGTGTCGTATTAGTTTTTATTGCAAAGATCACTCAAATTGTAGTTTTTTTTTGCTCTTAATTTGTACTTATTTTTCATAATGATAAATGATAAATGATAAATTAAAATAAGCCGTTTTACTTACCGCATTCTCCTTGTATATCAGACTGTCACCATTACTCCAGCTGCCATTAAAGCGCTTGGCATATAGTTGACCACTCAGCACATCCTCCAGATCAATGGCATTATTGTTATTATCATCTGAATCACCGGAATTATCTTTTTCGTCTGTACGGAGAATAAACACCAAGGCAGTGGCCAACAGAGCCAAGGCAATGACTGCTGTCACAACGCTCAGGATAATACGCACACGGCGCTTCTTCTCCTTGGAATGCATTAGGTTCTATATTGGGTTGGGAAAAATAAAGAAATTATAATTAAATAAGTAAAAACATTAAAGTATTGTTCTAAGAAATATTAATTTTAAATTTATTTTACAATAAGTATAAAAATATCAATTAATTTTAAGATTTAAAAATACATTTAATAAAGTCAAATTCTTTTAAGGCTCATCAAAAGGTACACATAAAAGGTAGCAAAATTATTACCATGTTTATAATACTTTAAATTTCTTTTTTAATAACTAAACTGAATTAGTACCCAAACCTCTTAGCTTAAAATTAAATAATTAAGCTTATTTTTATATTACTACTCGTTGCTTTCCAGCAAAATGAATGGAGAAAATCCTTTCAAATCAAATTTATGTTAGTTGACTTTTTTAATTCCAATTTACTTTCGAAACCCAGCGGGTTCATTAACCCTACTTTTCCATGCAGGGAAAATGGGCATTCATTTCCTCAATTTCCATTCACATTTCACGAATCGGGCACCTTTCTGGGCTGACCAAAAAAGTGCAAGTTGGCCAGGTTAAATTATATATTGCGCACATTTAGCCAATTTGGATACGATCTTTCTGCCTAATCGGATAAGCCAGACACGTCTATATATATATATATATATATATATATATATGGAAAGTGGCGTTGCGCATGCGCAATGACTATTTCTTTTAACTCTTTCCCTCTCATCTGCCATTCACTCAACGCGTTCCACTCAAATAAGATTTCGGCCTGGGCTACTGGAAGCGTGAGCCCAAAAGGTGGAGGAGAGCGAAAATGAAAGTAGTTTTTTGTTCAGACTGGGTCGCCGACAACTGGTTTATGCTACTGACCAGAGGTGTACATATATAGTATATAGCATATATATATTCAGGTAGAAAGGGGTACAAAAGGGGTTCGCAGGGGTCTCAATTGCGGCGTGACGCAAGCAAAATAAAATCAGAAATTGGTGTTTACGTATCGAGTGTTTATTTGGGACCTGTCTGGGGTTTCTTATTTTCGCCAAGTTTGTGAGTTGTTTCTTTTACATAATTTCACATTACGCGACAAAAATAATTGAAGCTGTCCACGCCTCGGTAAGACAAGGAAATTTGGGGTTTTTGTTTAGCCTTTTCACTTTTTGTTCAAGTTTTTTTTGTTTTACTCAACTTTGATGTGTTAATTGAGCTGTTGAAATCTATCATTAAACGAAAATGCTTTTGCACTTTATTTTGTATTTACTTCGTATTTATTTTGTATTTTTTTCTGTTTTCAGTTGGGTTTTTGTTGTCTTTTCTTTGCTCCAATAAATTTTGACGGAGCGTGACAGTTTTTTTTGTGATTACTTAATGGGATTTATTTGTTTGAGCTCAAGGTTATGGGTGGAGATCAATTGTGGGTCGGACCTTTTGTGTGCAGTTTATTATTTTTGCAGGAATTTTTGTCGTTATATTCATTTTATTGGCTTATAATTAACCGATGGATCAGACGGGACTGATATTTCTGGTAAAGAGTTAATGAATATGGATGTTCATTTAATTTAAACAGCTGTAAAGACATGTGTTACTGAAAATAAAAAGGTTTACTGAACCAAGTTTACTAATATGAAGTTATATCGTTAAAATATAATATATATGTGAAAGGCAAATATAATTATACGTATAAATATTATTATAATAATAAAGAAAATCTGTGATATTTAATTCAATAACATATGCTTAGTAGGAAATTCCTCATTTTAAAATTAAAGTTTGGTAATCTCGGAAATTTCTTTTTTAAAACATGTTTATGAAATAAATAAATGGCGTATCCGTTTTTTTTTATACTTTCTTAGTCAAACCTCTTTGCTTAGCCATAATTTGTATTTTCCCACCACTTTTGTGCTCTAAACACAGAAGCACAATAAAAATAGCATGTTAAGCCCAGCAATATAAAAATATTATTATTGAGCGGAGACCAAGAATTCTGGAAAAACCAGTTCCGGACACACTCAACTCGACTGCACCTTTTGGCATTAGCACATTTCCATATACATATATACACATATATAAATATATACCTAGTGCATAGACTTAATACTCGCATTTTATTGAAGCTTTTGCACAGAAAATCCCCACGCCGAAACTAGAATCAAACTGTCGAAGGAAGAGAGCCAAAATCGCATTTGTTACGAACCCAACAAGAGGAACACGTGCGAGTATGGGGGATTCCCCAATGACCACGTAGAGAGAGACCGTGTTTTGCAAATCTCTGGGATAAAATATAGCCCTATGGAGGCACAACTGGCACAACGTCGAAGACATGTTAGTTACAACTTTTCCACGAAATTTATGAATCCTCTTGGATTTCTCGGGGCCATGAGGGATTTTGAGTTGGTGAAAACGAAAAAGCCAATGGGATTTTATACAAATTATAAAGGTTTTATGACTTGTAATTTCTTTAATTATATTTTATGGGCCCATTACAGGTGCTAATTATAAAAAATTTGGGATTTGGGGACTTTGAATAGTTAGAAATCCTTTTAATTTAAAATCCTTTTAATAAAATAGATTTATTAGCTTACAAACATATAAATTTAATCAAATAAGAGTATATAAAATAAACAAATTTTTTATACAATTTATTACCTCGCCTTTTCATCTTACAATACTGAACTATTTTAAATACATTTAAATAATACATATAAAATATACCATACAAAAACATAATATAATAATATATAATTAAATCTTTTAAAATAATTATATCTATATATATAATTATATTACGTAGAAATTTTTCTTTAACGCCTCTATAAACCCTTTTCCTAACCGTAACTCCATTTCCGCATAAATAAACTATAGTTACATTTCCCCGACTATACTTGGCCATTTTTGGCCCTCAATGGTCAACGCTTGAACAACTCCAATCATATCAATGTCCATTCAGTCTATTCATATTCCCCCCAAAACATTTTTTTCTCTTTCTTGATTGTTTTGGGATTTCCCATTGAATTCGCTGAACAATGTGGCTCAATTAGTCAGCTGTATCTGTACTCACCTCTGGCTATCACCAGCAATCTTTGATTCATTTAATAAATATGAAACTGAAAGGTTATTGAGAGCACTCGGTTTTTACCCAGATCCCTTAGCACAGGAATACAGGATTCGTTTGCTGGCTGGACTTCCGGCAATTAGTTGGAGTTTTTACCGCCCTGAGTTGTATAGGATTTTGCACTCGTGTTGCTGCTGCTGGTATACATGTCGTATACTTGTTTTTGTTTAATCTCTTTTTACTGGAGTCTCCTTTTTGCTGCCAGGACATAATCGCTGCGACGTGAGGGGTGGCCTTAACAACTATTTTGAGGTTTACAAGTTACAAAAAAAAAATTGATGACTTTTCGTCTGGCCTTTGCTTGCTTTCCTGCCTGAAGGGGGAAAGTCTGCTTTTATTTTTTTTCTCCCAGCAGCAGCTTGTTCATTTGTCGCTTGGTTTTTCATTAAACTGTCCTAAAATTAATTAATTTGCTTTGTCCTGGGTGTGTTTCGCTCCTGAGGGGGCTCTAGCTCATGCTCCTGTTTGGGGTCCTGCTCCCGTTTTTTACTCTGCTAATTGTACACACATTTTATCGTGTTTAACTAATGAGCTACACAATGCATACACGTAAGTTGAGCTCGGGGTTAGACATAATTAGTTGATGTCTCGAGGAATTTCTCATTTGGGTGGAGTCAATCATTCAGGGGAGTGGAGAATTGTTAGCTTAAAGCTGTTAAAAGTTGATTTATTTAAGGAAATAAAGTACTTGAGAGATGACAGATGGTTTAAGTTTTTGTTTTTGGGGTGTATTGGTACTAAATTTTACAAATTTAAAGGGAAAATGTTTCTTAAAACATTAAATAAAATTAATATAATATTTTAGCGGTATATATTAGACTTCTTCTAGTCAAATAATTCAATTATAAGTACGTTTAAATATAAATTAAAATAAAAATAAATTAAATAAGAACCCATTTCTGAGTTTTTTTTCTTTGTTAACCCCCTACATAATTCATTAATACCATTAACCATCCTCTCGCACATTGTGGTAATTTCTGCAATCAACACTGCTCTTTATCAGCCACCTGTTGATCCGAAACCACCAAGCAATGAAGAGGATGAGCCAACAGCTTCCATTAAACCACAGAACATGGCCACATATTCTATTGATATATTAGCTGCTCATCTCCCCCATTCATCTTGTGTTTATCAGGGCTGGGCCATTGTGGTCAATCAGCGGCTCATTTTCGCACTCATGAACAAATCAATTTAATTACAGAGTACAGCCAAGACCTCCAAGCACAAAGCGGAATTTACGTCGTTGTTTCGAATCGAAACACTATAAGGTTGTGTGTTTATAGGGGGTTTATAGGGATGACAATTTAGCTGAGAACTCTAAGGATGATATTTGGAATTAGCAGGTTTTTATATGGAATAGTTTTGGGATAACATAAGCTTACTGATAGATGTTTTGAAACATTTTTTAAGAGTAAATTGTATAAAAAAGCTTCTTCTCTGAATTACAAAGTTTATGAATTTTCAAACATACCTAATTGGCCATTAAAAATTAAGGGTTAAATACAAGTTTTATACCAACTTTATCATTAATTTTAATCTTTTAAAATTAGGCTTATTCAAGCCTTGATTTTGGGAATATATATTTTATAGATTCATAAATAATTGATAACACAAGACACATTACATAATATTAATTAAAAATGCAACACAAATCCTGTAAGATTCACCTATAATTTCCACATATCCTTAATAATTACATAGCTATTCCTGCTCCTGAAAACCCTTCTCATCACTGTCTCCCTTAGCTTACCTTAAACCGCGACATTCCCTCCCCGAAGCTACCAGCACTCGCGACATCATCGTCCTCCAGACTACTTCCGCCGCCCAGCATGGACTCGTGGTGTTTGGCGCTCGGCCTGCGTCCCACCGCCGCCTTGTAATAGTACGGCGGATGCTGGTGGCGACCAATGCCCACAATGCCTCCTCCTCCAAGTCCTCCTACCCCGCCAGAGCCGCTGCCCACATTGGCAGCGGTATTGCTGGCGGTGGCAGTGGCAATGGCCGCGTCCTCGTAACCCATCAGCTCGATGCTGGGATGCTCGCATTTACAGCGATGTGGCGGCGTCCTGTGTCCATGCTGGTGGTGCGGATGCGGATGTGAATGGATGTGTGGATGCAGGTGGGGATGTTGCTGCTGCTGCTGTTGGTGGAGCTGCCGGCTCTTGCTACCATTGCTATTGCCTCCGCCGATGCTATGGTGAGGCGGCTGAGGTGGTGGCGGTATGTCTGCGGGTGTTATATAGATTTTCCCGCCCAGGCTCTCGCCGCCCGTCTGCTTGCTGGGCCAGTGGAACTCGTCGAACTCGCTGGAGCTATTGGTGAGTTGATGCTGCAGCTGTTGCTGCTGATGTTGCTGCTGCTGCTGCTGCTCCCACTGCAATTGCCTTTGTTGCTGTCGCAGGCAGCTCTGTTGTTGCAATTGTTGCTGCTGTTGCTGTTGCTGCTGCTGCTGCTGCTGTTGCTTGTGGTAGCGATAATATTGATGATGTGCAGCTGCATTGGCAGTGGTTGGCATATGATACTTGTTGTTTTTTATTGTCGACGGAAAAAGAGAGGGAACACACATAAAATTGGTTTGTGGACAGCTTCCTGGTAAATCGTTTTTTTCGCCAAAAACACAGCAAAAATAATATATAGGAGCGGTTCAAATGGATTATTAAATATACAAATATATAATGTAACTTTTTAAATTAAAAAGTGACCTTTATGTAGAAAAAGAAAATCTTTACAAATATAAAGATAACATTTATTTTCTAAAAATTTGTTTTAGATCATTTCAATTAGGAAATTCTTTATATATCTTAGAATGTCTATATCAAATAAATCCAAACTCCCGCTCATTTTATATAAATATTTTTTTCCTGTGTCTGAAAACCCCTTAGGGGTATGTGTGGCATTTGTGTGTGCTCTTGTTGTGCTGTAGGTTGTGTGTGTGCGTGGTGAGGTCTCAAAGCAAAAGGACATCGAACGGCAAACACAAATTGAGGCAGCAACAAAGGGGTAAGCTTTAACTACAAGACGTAAGGCAACACAAAAGGCAATCAATTATTCTGCAACCACCTTACAGGTTGAAAAATAAGATTTAATAGAGGCTTGAGGTACGATTCTTAAAGGAATTTTGAAGGTTTATCTTTTAAATGAAATAAATAGTAATAAATAAATGCAATAAAAAATTAAATTATTTTAAAAGAATCAAAAGAATTTAAATCATAAACAGTGTTTTCTAATGAAAATATTCATTGAAAATAAGTATTACCAATATTTATAAAATATCTTTTAAGAGAAAAATATGTTAAAACAATATTATACATAAATATTTCAATGATTAAAGGTTAAAAAATATCCTTAAGCACTTGTAAATATTATATTTACAAGACTTTCTTCAAAATTACCCCAAGATTCGTTTACAATAAGTAGTTTACTTTATAAGGTCTACAATACATATTTTTAACTAAATAAAATATTTTTAAAAATTACGTAAAAGCTAAATTGCAAATTTTATTTAATTTTATAACAGATATAATTAAAATCATGCCAGAACACAGTGCAGCTTATAGTAAGAACTAGACTTATTATATATCAAAACAATATTTGTGAGCACTTAAAGCAAATGCCTTTCGAGGTATAAATAATAACACAAATTGTTTTAATGCTAGAAACTTATTCGCAATAAAATAAACACTTGAACAATGGAGAATTTCGTTAACAACGTTTAACTGGCACACAGAAACTTTCGCCAACTACTTAGTTCCACTCAACATTTCCACCTCAACAAATTAGATCAAGTCTTGCTTAAAGAGGCAACAAAAACTATTCTGAAATCCCCCATGAAGGCAAAACTAAGTTATGAAATGAAATTTGCGCCAAAGTCGCGGGCAAAGTAAATAACAAAATCAAACTTGAAGTGAGCCAAAAACCATGCAAAAAAAAAAAATAGAAAACCAAATAAAACGAAATAGTAGGACCAAGGGGAAAAATAGACCCAAATACATTAGCTCGATTCAGGGTTTTGGCGAGTGCCGTGCTCACCGCAATTATTTAATTACACTCTGCCACTGTGTGTGCACTCCCCTTGATCCCTGGGATTTTCTCACCCAACCTCCCACCGGATTTTGGGGTTTAATCAAACAGCCAACCAAGTCAGGCACAGCACACAAAGAGAGAAAGAGAGCTCGGGCCACGAAACTTTTGTTGCAACTTTTCGGTGCAGCCAAGCAAATCGAGGCGCGACCTCTGAACCCTGCGAATGGAGCTAGGTGCCGGCAAGTACCCAGGGTGCAGCAGTTCAGGGGACAATGAGGTGCCGTCCACATGCAGGCCACCCTTTTTTCACCGATACTTATGTAGCTACGTAGCTACGTAGTATGTACGGATGGACCCTTCTCGATTCGTATCGCTAATGATGATCAAATAACGACCAAATGTCGACTTGCACTCAAACACACGAAAACCGAGAGAAATGTATGCTTAAAATAAACTAAAGATGCTTGTAAGACTTAAAGAAAAAGGTATAATCCAAATTATAATCAGAAAATTCTTTAAATTCATTATTTTATGAAATTAAATAAATAATAATTGGCTATTTTAAACGGTTGTTATTAGGAAATAGTTGTATTAATATCATTAGTTTAAGATTCCTTCACAGGCACATTAATTTTTATAATAAATAATAAATATAATAATAAGTAATTATAATATGTAATAAATAAAGGTTCATAAAAATTTATGGTAACGGAAAAATTATGAAAAATAATTTAAAAAATTGAGTTCAGTCCAGAGCAGGCGTTAAAAAGGTACCTTTACAGTCGAAATAGAAATTGAAGTAATAGAAAATCGAGCATAGATTCGTGTTCAGTTTGAATTTCTTCTTGTTTTGAGCCTATGTTTCTATAAGCTCGTTTTCCAACCAATTTCTTTTCTCGTACGAAAAAAAACCTACCAAAATTGGATGCTGTAAAATTATTCATTGATTAGTGTTAAAAAAGCCTCTTTGAAAGCGCTTTCTCTCAGTGCATCCCTTCATAGACACAGACAAAACGGACACAAAATCGTTAGCCCACTTGGCAGGGCACCAGCAAAAATTTGTGCACTCTCGCCCTTTAACTGTGTCACGGCTTCTTTCTCCAGCTCCGAGTCTCCGAGTCTCCGGGCTTTCCGGTCGCTTTCCAGTTTCCCGACCTACGCTACGTCCCACAATCTCTTGCCCTCCATTATCCTTCGAAGCCGCCAATGTCGTCTGGCGTAATGAGCAGTCTCTCAGTTCTCGGGTAAAGAGAAAGGGTTGGGTCTCCACACACACACAAATGATATGTAAATACCAAACAATTTGCCATGAG
Organism: Drosophila truncata; assembly: GCA_008042515.1. Lineage (NCBI taxonomy): Eukaryota > Metazoa > Arthropoda > Insecta > Diptera > Drosophilidae > Drosophila > Drosophila truncata. The sequence goes on along the minus strand of VNJQ01005887.1, from coordinate 90,526 downwards.
ATGGCTGCCAGGATGTGATGGCTGCTTTGAGGCCTTATTTGATTAGTGCTTGATCAGTGCGCCAAAAAGTAGGCAACGTTTGCTTGATTTTTGGCAGGCGAACTGAAGGATTCGGAGGAGGAAAGAAGGACGATTGTAACGAGTCATCTTAATTGAGGCTGGCAAAGCTAAAAGTGTAGTCATAACTGATACGTAATCAAAGTGGTCGAAATCTTGTATAACTATTAATATAAAAAATATAAGGAAAACTCATCATATATATAAAAAGAACTCTTGATAAATTAAATGGAGACATAATAACTGCTCCATAAACCTTGTTTAATCCTCTTCGCTGGCTTGGTTCCCTTAGGAAACATTTCACTCTTTCAGAAAACATTTCCATTTCCACACACAAAAATTAGAATGCGTGGCCATAATAAATTATATTTTTGACACACATACTAGACACGCATGTATGGGTGAGAGCGTACGTGTGGCCAACACCTAAATGTAGGCAATAAAATTCCAACAAAATAACCAAATGCATAAATATGTTTTAAGTGCTACGTGAATAACGCCCAGAAATGCCTTAAATATGCTCATAATTTATGCAAAAGAAGGAGAACAAAAAAAAAAAACACCAGACACACACGCGTATAGAAATGAATATTCAAAAAATGAAAATCACGAGGAAAACTGGCAACACTAGCCTTTTCCTCTCAACCCTATTAGTAAAAGGGTAAGGGCAACCATAAAATATGCAGCACAAACAATTGTTTTTGGTAAATATACGGATCAAAATGCAAACCAAAAATCGGTTTGCGAAAATCATAGCAAATATGAGTATATAGCATATAGTGGTATCTCATGCCAGCAATCAAACATTGAGTATGTAAATAAATGTTGATACTTAAATTGGGTGGGATCAAAGGGTTTCATTACAATATTCATAGTTGTGTGGGCTTTAAATGCATGCTGAGTGCTTTTCTTCTTGGATTTGTGTTGTTGGCATCAATAAATAGTAATAGTAAATATTTATTACACTTTAATATAGACACATACCTGATCGCTCTGTGCTGTTTCAGTCACCGAAACATCATTACCAGACATTGTATCTGATTTGAATTACTCGCTTTTCCGCTTCTAAACTTGCATTAAGCTCTATTTTTTTGAAGAGCTGCTTTAAAAAGAAATAATAGAATATTTGTTTGATTTATCTAGAAATGATTTATTTGGTTATTCCATTCAATTTCCAGTTCGGCAATTCTCTTTAAACTCTTTTATTCAGTTTTTTTATGGCATTCCGCGTACATTTCTTCGGCATTTTTCCGTATTTATTCTGACATTTTAGCCATGATTTATGGCACACACACATTTTATTTGCACTTCACACACTTTTCAAAAATGTTCTCATCTGTTTCAAAACGTTTTTATTTGCATTCTAATTGATGCGTGGATTTATTGAAATACACACAAGTTGTCCTGATTGGAATGTTTTTTTTTTGTTTGTGTGGCTTATTTTTGCTACGAACTTTTTCCAAGCTATTTTTAATTAAGTTTTACGAGTTAAACACAAAAAAGGAAGCCTCGTTGATTATATTTTAATTTTGTTTTTGCATTCTTTTGATGCCACATGGTATCCCGGGTAATTTATCCTAAGAAAATAACTGCTGCCTGTCACTTAATGCAAATTAAACAATTTAAATGAGCAAACAAACAAACCAAGAAAATTCCAAATTCAGGAAAGAAGAAAGGAAGACCTAAGAACAAGTTTTTGTGGCATTCACACAGAGGCACTGAGTGCGCATTGCACATAACTCGTAACTCATACGCCCCGTTGTACAATGAGAATGGCCGCGTTTATAAAACGTTTGTTTGCCAGTTTGTTTGTTTGTTTGTTTGTTTGTCTGCTTGTCTGCTTGTCGGTTGGTTGGTTTGCCTGGCTTGCTGCGGTTTTCAATTGTCAGTGCCAAAGCAAACCCAAGAGCCCAAAAAGGGGCAGCAGAAAAAGTACAAAAGTAAAAAGTAAAATAAATAAGAAATACCAAATAAATTGAATTGCGTAGCCGACTATAAAGAGACAGCCACACAACGTAGGTGAGTGGAGCAAAGCCAACTGGAACAGCAGATAAAAGCACAGCGTCCCCCAAAGGGGGAGATTGGAGTCAAAACAAGACAGAAAAATCAACAAAAACACAGGACACTCAGGACAACAAATGTGATAAATGCGAGGGGCCGCCCTTTGTGGTAATGTGCATAAAATATATTTACTAAATTGTCAAATGGGCAACAAAAAAAGAGAACTTTTAAAGCTGGCGAAAGAGGTCAGCATATAAGATGCGCTTGTATTTCGATTATCTCGTTTCAATTCGGATTCGGAGCAGATGTCGAAAGCCCTGTCATCGAATCCTGGCTTCCCTTGCCTTAACAGCTTTGCCCTGACAAATCTTCGCTGCCAAGGGAGTTTGCCTTTGCGACTCTAGATAAAGTGAAATTCGATTTCTGTGTTCTTTTTTGCAAAAAATATAATAGAGTTTTGTATCTTAAATGGAAATACTGCGATGGGTTCTAAGGGGAAAAATAATATAAAGAGAAAGCATTTAAAACAGTTTAATTGATATCTCTGTGCCTTGGTTGGGTTTTAACTCTTTCCTTTAATGTTAGTTTTTATCTTTTATTAATTTATTTATATTAAAAACACAATTTAATCCATGCTATTCTCCAAACTTGAATAAGTGTTTTTAGATATTAAAATAATATTTTCTAGAATATTACCAGCTAAACAGTAGGAGAAACTATTTTTTATTGTTAAATATCCTCTTAATAATATTATTTATTTAATAATTTACTAAAAGATAATCCTGGGCTCTTATTTTCTTAGGAAAAATCAAAGGAATACTAGATTAAGCTTTTTAGTTATTTAACTTCATCAAATAAAGGCAAAAAATTTAAGTTGTAATTTCATTTTAATTTTAAAAATTCTACAACATGGGCAAATTTATATAATTGAAATGAAATCGCATCTTACATTTTTCTGCTGTCTTCAATTGCTTTAAAAGCTTTTTTGTTTTGCCTTTAGATCCTTAACAAATCTCATTCGTCGGCAATTTAATTCCCTCTGTCTTGACAAAAAGAAAAACGCTTGTCTCTGGCCTTTTCAGCAAATAAATTTTCCTGACTTTAAGCCCTAACGACACACTATCCATTAAATAACTTTTCAACTGACCAAAGTCCTTTTTGAGTTTCTTAAGTTGCGGTTGAGCTTGGAATTTGATGTCCTTTAGCGCCGTTGGCGGTCACAGCTGTCCCTGCTGCCGAAATGCATTAAATATTAATGAGTTTAAAAGCGGCAAGTAATTTGTTGTCCCCGAATGAGGGATTACAACATTTGCGGGATAAGAACCAAGCTCAACCGACAAATTGCCGGGTTATTGATAAAGAAGCCAGGATTAGTTACAGGATAAGGAAGATGAGGAACCCCTCCAAATGGCTGACTGACTTGTCTGCTAATCCAACAGATGCAGGACTGTTTGATTTTTCATTTGTGCATTTGTCAAGTGAGAGAACAAGGAATTGCAAGTGGCAACCGACAGCCGGCGATGGTCAAACAAACAAACATTGGAGGAAAGGCGAAGTGAATGATACTCGCATCCCATCGCATCGCAGCGAGAAAGAGGGGAAATAGTGGAGGAAACCAACAGAAGTTTCATCAATTTTACACAATCCACTTAACTTGAAAAGCCAGGGCAGGGCAGTCAGTCACAGGGATACAGAGAAAGTACTAGAAAGGGGAATGGGAATCCCATCTAATACTCTTACAATTCATTTAAATTTTCTCTTTCGCCGGAAAAAGATTGTTAAAACTTGAAGTTAATTAATACCCGGTAAGTAAATAAATTTAAAAAATACTACGAAGTATATTATATCGATACTATCACAAGTATTAGTTAATTTTATAGTTCAAGCTAACAATCATCACTATTTCTCTGACATTTACTGTCAAAACATTTATCAAAACTGTCCAGTTCTAGGAAAAAGGTTAGTGAACAAACTCTAAGCATTTTCTCAAATATTTCCTCACAAATCCCAAGTTAACTTCCTGGAAAAGGTGAAAAAATACAAAGCCACGATGTCGGACGAAGAATCGGATGTCTATATAGAAGAGGAGGAAGAGGAGGAGCGCCCGGGCAGAGGAAGCATACCCATTGTGGGGCCAGTGAGTCCTAATCGAAACCTTCAAATGGTGGACTATGCCCCGCTCTTTTCCTCCTCGATCACATCACTCGATGGTAGCCAGGAATCCTATTCCGATTCAGAACTCGAAGTAAACTCGAATACGCCATCGCCACCGAGATTCGGAAGACGAAATGAATTGGAAGAGGCCATTGCCGCTGAGATAGCAGCCGCCGACATTGCTCAATCCTTGGAGAACTGGCGCTCGGCCCTGAGAACAGTGCCGGCCACCACGGATTTGACCACACCACAGGCACGTCGCATCCATCCAATGGGTCGTTCCCCCTCCCCATCATCCCCCTACTCGGCGTCGCCATCGACATCCATTTCGCAGCTGATCAGTCAGCGAACCGCCAGAGTCAGGCGCTTGCGTATGCTGAATACCATGATCCAGGATCTACAGGACAGCCTGCCATCTCTCAATCAGCGTCGCCGTCGTCGCAATCGTCGACGAAGGATTGTCCATTTCGAGGAAAACGACCATGAGACGGAGCGAGTGCCACCGAATGCCTATGCCGAGGTTATGCGACGTGGCAACAGCATCAGCGATTGCAGCCAATGCAGCAGCGCCGAGGAGGATGCCGCCGTAATTCCCAGCCATCTGGTGGAGTGGACATACCCAGGGCCAACTAATTGAAGATTTCATTAAATTTTAACGATTTTTGGTAATTAAAATTTATGATTACAAAATAGTTCAATTTTTCGATTAGGGAAAGGAAATACAAGCTTTGTTTGTATTAAATAAAAAATGGTAATGAAAATTAAAATACTTATTAATATTCATTAAAATCTTTATAAAAATTGAGACATAAAACCCCTCTAACCTTTATTTAATCTCCTCAATTGCCACAAAAGTTCAACAGAGATCATAGGTCTCATAAAAATGGTTAACAACTCCCAGCAACTCTCTTGCCCTGGCAACTTGTTGAAAAGTCTTTAAGGTCCTTTTTATCTGGGAAATGGGGCGGTCTTTTTCTTCTTTTCATCTTTGTTTTCCCTAGTTTTCCCAGTCGCAGCAGCATCAGCAGCAGCAGCAGCAGCCGCTGCCACTTCATACGGGCAAGTGTTTATATGCAGCTGAGGGGGTGGAGGTGGCGTCGACGGCGGCAAGTTGAAAATAATAATGAATTTGCGGCATGCCACACAAACACTTGCTGCGGCCGCAACATGCGCCAGATTTTAGCCCCGGATATCAGCAGTAGCTGCACATGCATCAGCTCCACAGCACTATAGGAAATTTTACCACTTTTGCTGGCCAAAAGTCGTTTTTTGAAAGTTTGCCGATTGAAGTAATTTTAGGTGCAATGTGTTCACAATAGATCATTGATCAATGTTGCATACCAGAATTTTCGATAGATGGCGCCACTTAAAAATATCAGCTGATCAAACACAGCTATCGGTAATGCAACAAACGTGCTTTCCCATATGGCGCTTTTTATGCAATTTTGCAATTGTGAAAAGTCAAAAATTATAGAATATCGTCGGAATTTTATTAATGTGTTCTATCCAGAGGGGCTTGTACTATATGTTTATGCTGGACAAATGTGTAAAAAACTCATGTTGTCCCCTTAATATAGTAAAAGTGTAAGTAACCTAAAAAGTGAATATTTTTTATGGAGTCTCATTTTTGAAAAGCTATATAAAGTGAGTCCAGCAGAGTCCATCGAAGAGATGTATTCTATGTTATAGAGAATTTAATTCTTGTTCTAATGAGTGAAATTAGAATGGGCACTTTTCACCACTTTCCGTGAAATTTTAATTTGTAGAACATAACCTCAATTTGGCCAAAGATGAATTATTAGGAAAAAGTGCAAGAGAGGCTACAGTTTTGAAATTTATAAAAGCGGCTATATTAGGAAAGGAGCAGAATGACATTGTTAAGCGTACAAGCAAAAAAGTTTCCTTAAAAATTGTGGTTTATAACAGGACTGCAGAAGGACGAAATCCCATATAATTTTTCGAAAAATAAATATAACTTTGTCAGTTTTTAACATATTTTCGTAAAATTTGAGATTTAGCCACTTATTATTATTTAAGAATTTCGGTTTTAATTTTATGAAAATCGGACGACTATATCCAATATCTGCCATATGAACAATCAGAAAAATAATAGAAAAAATCATAACTTCGCTGTTTTTCACCATATTATCGTCTAATTTATTAATAATTGTTACTTCAAAATTTCGTTTTTAATTTTATAGTTGAATTGCACTCTGCAAGGGGATATATATCGACGAGTCGATGTTAGCTTCATTTCTTGTTTTATTTTTGAATTTTTAATAAATGAAGGCGTGCCACGCCCACTATTGTTAAAATTATATCAAATAAATATTGTATAATTATTATTATATACTTGTTGTATATTAAATTATTTTTAATATTATTATTTTAAGCATTTTCGCAAATTTACTTAAATTTCATAGAAAAAGAGGGCGGTGCCACACCCACTTTTTTACATTTTCAATAGATAATGGTTGTCCTAACCCAGTGCAAAAAACCGATTTAAATTATCTTGCTCCGTTCTTGAGATATTAATTTTGGCCAGCAAAAGTGGTCAAATTTCCTATAGTGCACAGCCGGAGTCCAATCCCACACGGAGAAATAAATCTATGAATTACATTTGAGAATCCTTATACTCCTCACAGTTAACCTGGATCGTTTCTGGAAAGCTGGGGTAAGTAATGCCTTTAAAAGCTTGTAAAATCACTTGTTTGGGATTACACAAAGCAAACTCATATATCGGTGTATAAAAAAATGATACAGAAATTGTTTAAGTCATGTCTCTTAAGGTGGTCCTTGCTCTGACTTTGAAATAGAAGCCCAGACATGCCTCAAAAAACTTCACAGTAGAAATAATCAAGAACAAAATATTGATAAATATTTTATAAATTTTTTAATAGATCTATTAGCTAATTTTTCCTATCAGTGTAATCTCTTTTTCCTCCTCACTCGCTCATTCTTTAACCCACTGTGCGGCATGTGTGGCAGCTAATATGTTGGCTTGGCAGTGTCGCCTCTTGGAGCCGTTGAAAAATGCACTGACATGTGCCACAGCTGCTGCCATACCCCCGTGAGCCCCTTGAACCCCTCTGGACTCCTTTTTTCCACGCCCCTGTAAAGCATCTCACCACCACCTCCCTTGAAACAAAAACAAATGCTCACACAGGACGTGGGCGGCTGCGTGTGCTCCTCTTTTCTCTCTCGCCCACTCTTCAAGAGGGGGCGTGTTGATGCGCTGAACAATAGCTATAAAAAGGATTAACTTGCATAACAAAGGAGATGGAGATGGGGTGCTGGATTGGGGGGCATGTGCAGCTTGCAGCTTGGACCCAGCCAGAGCTTGGCATATAAATTTCAACTCGGCATTGGTCGAGTTCCAAATTTATAGCTCACACCCTTATGCCTTTCCCACCAAGATACAGCATATGGTTTCGGAATTGCCTTTCATTGTTTATCTGAGGCTGTGCCTCTTAACTTTTGCTATTTAAAGTTTTTTATGGCAAATTGCTGAGAGAGAATGTTTAATAGATAATTTGGAGTTGAATTATTTATGATTAGTTGTCACCATAAATTAGTTTGCTTAAGAAATTTGAAATATGTTTATCTTTTTAAGTGGATATTAAATTTGTAAATCGTATTTAAGTCAAAGTTTTGTTTAAAGAACAAATAGATTTTATGCCGGAGATTGCTGTGCCCCTTATAATAATTTGTTAGATTTATTAATCCTTGAAATATTTATTTAATATCTTATTTCTTATTATCCATTCTTTGATTTTATCAAACAAACCGTTTCTTTTAAAAAATATAATATGCAGAAAAGATACCGAAAATCTTATCTTAGCAGCCATAATAATTCCCATAAATAACATATTCATTTTCTCATACCAGCTCAAGTGTCCTTTATTTGCAATATTTACTTGAAATAACCATAAGAAAAGGAAAAGAGGAATTCAACCTTATTGGTTTTTACTTGTTATGCTGTCAAATAAAATTTTCTATTGTCAGATGTTTAACAGTTTGTGTCCTCCTCTTTAAGGGAACGTCTCACCACTTAACCCCCTGTTAAACCGTATAAACCCCCCTATTCCAATAGCTCGCTGTCCATCCTTGTGGCGCCTGGAAGAGGTCCAGGGCGAGAGCGCGCATTTCAGTCAACTGCAACTGCTGCAATTTCTCATTTTAATAAAAATGCAAATGTCTCCGGCTGAGGAAAGTCAAGCTTGCCATCGCTGAAGCTGTCTCTTTCTGTTATCGCTTTAGCCGTCTCTTTTCCGCTCTTTTTGATACCGCTTCCCTTTTGCCTCATATTAAATGCCAGCAAACTTTTCGATTTTACGGTATTACGAAAACAAAAGCACACGAAAACTGCAAGGCGAAGGCTGCAGTCAAGGCAGGGAAAGTGGAAATAAAAAAAGAAAAATAAAGAAAAATCGGCAAAAGACAAATAAGTTTTCAATAAGGTCCTTAAGAATGTTAAAAGGAACGAAAAATAGAGGATTGCACTTCAGGCTGAAGGTTGAGTAAAACAAAGTGTCAGTTTACAGCTGTCATTCCCCGAGGGACATAAGCCGCCTCTCCCTCGCGCTCATTCGCTGCCCCACCACACTCTTTCCCTCTCGCTCTTTCCGGTTCTGTTGCTGATTTGCCACCAGATGGCGCTGCATTGCAGAGCTGACAATTTGGGGGATTTTGAAAAGGATTTTGGAAATTATTGTGAGAAATTAAAGGAATTAAGTGGGATTATTATTAATAATATAGTATTTGCTAGTTGAAAATAGCAGAATTTTAAAATAGAAATTTTACGGCATACTCTTTGTATTAAATAGTATTTTTAATCCATTAAAATCAATGTTACTAACCGGAAGTTGGGGTATTATTAGATATTTTAGGGTGCTTCATTTATAATTTAATCTGATTTAATTCAGCCCACTCGTAGCCCTCCTTACTATGGCTTTTAATTGAATTACATTATTCCTGTGTGCTTTTATTGTCTTTTAAAAATAAATTCCTGGCGGCATCACTGTAGAAATGGCGCCCCCTTTATCACCAACACACCCACACTGGCATCGAGCCGTGCGGGCCGGGCTTAATTAATCTAATTGAAATAATGCCAGCGACAGGCGAGAGTCACACATATGGCCGGCCGGCTTACGGCACTAACAATGGCTTAGGACAATGCCAGATCCGCTTCAAGGAGATCCCAGATTGCAATGGGACAGCGGGGGACAAATGCTGGAAAGGCACAAAAGGTTCTTTGTCTTTGGCGTGCTGTGATGTGCGGGGTAAGGGGAAACTTGAAGTGCACACCCGAGCTGGGAATCAACTTAATTGGGAATCTCGTTAACGAGTGGCCAAGGTTTAGGTCAATGCCACAAGCCAAGTCTTTAGTGTTTATTTAGAAATACACAAATTTATATTGAAAATAGAGTTTACTGCGAGGACTTGGGTTATCAGTTTATGCAGGCTCGGCGCCTGCAGTAGTGGACGGTGGTCCAGGCTGTGTTTCCTCAATCTTGCCCACATACTTCTCCACAACACTGACGATCTTCTCCGGGTTACTACCCACGAACTGCAACAGGGTTACACCATTCTTGATTATTACGAACGTTGGCATACTGCTGACATCATACTGAACGGCCAGTTCCTCGTTCTCGTCCACATCGATCTTGAGGATAATCAAACGAGTTGAATATTCATTGGCAAGTTGCTCCAGTCGGGGTCCGATCATGGCACAAGGACCACACCAGGTGGCAAAGAATTCAACGAGTATGTGCTTAGGACCCGCATCCTCTAGAATTTTGGTAAAGGCACTTTTCGAGTCTATAACTATAACCTTTTTCTGCGCCATCGCCTACGAGTACTCAGCTAAAAAAATTCCCAACAAAAATTTTGACGTTTTTCTCTCTCAAATATGTTGTTTTTTTTTTTTTTTTTAAGGGGGCGTTGAAGTGACAATAGGTTCTTAGCTGGTTGCGAATCAAAGGGCATGTGCCCTTTATCCTGTGGTAATGGAGGTGTCTTTGTTTTTTGCTCTGTTCTTCGTGGGCGTTTACACATGTATCTTACTTTTTGTCAGCCTTTTTGTTTTTGGGTTTTTTTTCCTACTTAGGCCGAGCTTTGGTTGCACTTTTCAGTGAAGTGCTTTTTACTTAGATACCGTAATATTTGGCTTAAGGAGCTTGGTAATAAATAACACACTTTAAAAGGCTAATCTTAGCTTTGGTGACATATTAAATTTTGATGTTTAATGGTCTTAGAAGTTTTATTTATTATTTTTTATATTTATACTTATTTTAAATTTATTTATTTTCTTTATATTATTCCTTCTTTTTTTTCTAAGCGTTTAAGCTAATGAAATGCTTTTTCCTTTTGCTAATTTTAAACCCAATATCTGGTTCGTTTTAATATTAATTTAAGCACCAAAAACGCATTGCTATTAAATCTTATATTAAAGATTTTAAAGGTTATTATGAAGCTTAAAAAATTTAAAAAAAATCATAGAGTATCTAAGCTCTCGTTAACCCTTTCCTTGCCATTTTTCATAGTGTTGCCAGCTTGTTTGTCTTGTCTTGCATTTGTCACAAATTAAGACAAATGCAGCGCAGTATCTTGAGTGTGTTTAACCCTGCTGCCACGCCCCCCATTTTGTGTGGCTTGTGTTTGCCAGCCACAATGCGGGCGTCTGTTATCTCTTGAGTGTGTTTACCTAAGCCTTTTCCCACTGTCTTTTTGCTTTACTTTTGCTTTTGTTATTGTTCTTGTCTTTTTTCACCCTGTGTTCTGTGTGGGATTTCCAGTTCACGTGGCTGCTTTGCGGTCTAAGCTTGCTTCAAGTGTATCTCTAGGTTGATTCTAAAATTCTGTCAACTGGGCTTGTTTAAGCTCTTGCCACTTGACATTGAGATAGTCATTGATAATTCCAAGGAATCTGAGGGAAAATTACTTGGGTGAATTCTAGATTGTAGATTTATTTGATGCTAATATAAGGATTTCTAGGTAAGAATATTATTTATATTTAAAACTACTTTTTTTCCTTTTTTCTTTCATTTTTTTATGCCTTCACGCCTTATCTCCTTGCTTACCTTGCATAACCTAATGAGCATCGCTTTGCTTAGCTTGCTTAACGCTCGGCAATGGCCGCGAAACGAAATGAAATGAAACGGAAATGACTTCCACATGTACACGCACACATACAAGTTGCAGTGCTGTTGCGCAATCAGTTCAACATCCGGTCGTCGCGAAGGATTTTCGTTTGCAGCGACACAGCAACGATGATGCTGACCTCGTAACGCATGCTAAAGGTAATGGAAATAGGCGGGCGGGCTTGGGAATTTACGTATATTTATACATATATTGTACATAGTAACCTCTAGCATCTAGAAAAAATATTTCTTTTTTTTTTTTTTGGACCGCCATTCGGCTATCCGTGGTTTTGATGGAGTGCTGAGGCGAGTGGAATAAGTCACGTAGCTGGCAAGACAAATTGCTTCAAGTGCAAGTGGAACACTCTCACTTGGCTTTCCTCGGGCCAGTCAGTTATGCGGTTAGACAGTTATTTTTATTGCGCATACGCCATGTGGCTGGCATGCGAAATAAATGTATACATATACATACATATATTGCGGTCAACTACAAAATGGGGTCGAAATGGGGGCTAAGATTATTGTCACTCCTGTCAGAAATCAAATTTCTAGACGCAACCATATCCATTTCCCCAAGATCAGGCGTCCGTTCGTGTTGGATTTCCGCCTGGATTTAGTGCAAAACAAAATTTGATGTTGATGTTCATGCTGATGGTTAGTAGTTGGCTCGCGTCCTTGTGGCCATAAAACCGCCAGAAAATCCCGGAAATTTCTATGTCATAGTGTTAAGTTTTTAGATAAAGCCGCCGCCGCCGCAGCTAAAGTATGCTATTTCTGCAGTTTAGCTTTCAGTCTTTCAGGTCAGCAGCAGCTGGTTTTTGTCTGCCTGCCAGGCCACATAATTGGCTTTTGTTTTGTCGAAAAACAACAGCCGAAGCTTCGGTGTTTTGGAGCACGTTTAAGGATGTCAATGCCAGATGCCGGCTGACAAAATGATGAACAATCCAAAACACAAAACACCACAGAGCAACCAAGACAGAAGACGGAGGACGCAGGAGGCAGAGCACAGGAGGAGTGCGAATTCCAACATCAAAACGGCAATTTCAGTTAACAAGTTTATGAGCTCCGTTCGGGGCGACAATGAAAGTCTCGTGCATTTGGATTTTTGAGTGCGTTGTACAATACATTGGGCCAAAGGCCCTAACTTCCTGTCTTTCCCCTTATTTCCGTTTCATGTCTTGAAGGCACTGAGCCAAAAAGCAGCTCAAAATCGGAATTCAGAATTAAGTCGCGAAATCTTAGAGCTTTAGAGCCATAAAAATAATTCTAGAAAGGGAAAATGACTTAACAAATTCTTGGTTAATGAATTTATAGGTTTTTAAGTGACTTTTAAATGACATATTTATTTCTTAGTTTCCTTCTCATAGTTTCACTGATTTCCCAAAACCTTTTCTTAATAATTTCAAATTAAAAAAAATATTATTCTGACGCCTTCAATTGTTCTTTTGTTCTCGAATTAAGAACGAATTTCTTCCTCTGTTTGCCATTGCACATTCATTTGGCTGCCAGAACTCACACAATATGCTGCCATTTCTGCCTGCCACGCTCGCCTTTTGTCAACGGCAACGAAAATCTCTCCAAAAACACAAGCAAATTTTATTTGCTGCCAAAAATTTTGATGCTCGAACCGAAGCAAGAGATTTCCCTCCATTTCCCAGGCGTTCGTTGAGCTCGACCGAGCTCTTGTTTCCCTCGCCTTACCAGCTTCTGTTCGTAGTGTTCCTGATGCCTGGTTTTTGGTTCTGGTCCTGCTATATTCCTGGGGCTCACCCCTAACCACATGACAGTTGGCATTTGGCGGTGCTGAGCCTTGTAATGAGCTTGGGCGTGTGGAAGGAGGTGCTCCCGAGGAGGACAAACAGGAGGCGTTGGCGCATAAACAGGAATACCAAACACACGCCCCGTAGCTCCACAGTTTTTACAAGCTGCTAATGTGGGGGCCTCGTGTGAATGGGATTTGCATTTGCCTGCTGCTGAATTTGGCAGGCGGCAGAAGTAGTCCTTTTATGTCCTGGCTTTGCCGAGAATCTGCAAATTGGAGGACCTGCACCTTATTGGAATTGCTTCATTCTGTCGCTGAGTTGATGTTGTACTTAGTGAGCTAACAATGATGGGTGAGTACTGTACTTGGTCTTCGTGTAATCCTGATTTATTTGAGTATAACTTTTGCTAATTGAGGTACTGGTTTTTCGGGGAATATTATTTGTTGAGAAATATATTTGGTGAGTATTTGTTTTCTAGAAGTTGTAGGGCTTAAAGGAACATTTTCACTATTTATTTGTAATATTTTGTTACTTAAAAATAAGGTGATGAGTATTTAAAAATCTTCTTCTAATTGATATATATTTTTTCTGGCGCTTTTCTATAACATTTTCTAGCATTTTTTACCTCTCCATCCACAAATAACGAATTGAATTTCAATTATTAGCCATTGAAATTGACTTCCCAAGCGACTGTACGTGACGCAGATCGTTCAGCTCTTCTGAGGCCACAGTTACCCCCATAATTAATCACTTTAAAATGCAAATATTTTGCCAATACTTAGCCGACAGCTTTGCAAAACGCCTCAATAAACTAAATGCCACAACCAGGCAACTTGGGTCTCCCCAAAGCAGCTTACCCCCTCTCTCAACCCCTTTAACTTGGCTAAAGTTTCAATCAATCAAATGCCACGATAGAAATCATCAGCAGCAGCGGCAGCAGGAGGCTGTAAGCAAAAAGCAGAAGGCGAAAAGGATAAAGGCTGTTGAGTAACTCCCGACAGAGCTCACGAGTGGCATAAAAACCACATGTGCCTTAACATTTTATGCCCCAGATGGCTGAAGGGAGTAGCTCTTTTTCCCAAATGGTTTGCCCTTGTCCTGGTCTTGGTCTTGGTCTTGGTCCCGGTTCTGGTTCTTGTTCTGGTTCTTTCCCCTTTCTCGAGTAGCTTGGCTGGAGATGCCTAACAAGCTGCGTCAACAAACTAAACCACTTTGAAATTAACACGTTACATTGACATTGACAGCTTTATGCGTGGCATGCCAAGTGTCGCTGTAACTAGGACTCCGCCAAGAGCAAGCGGAAAGAGCAAAAATACATTTACAAAAATTATAAAATATTGAAAAGTACATTTTTGAAAATATTTTAAGTAAATGGTAATGTTTTATATGAAATATAAAATGCTTTAAGACTCACTAGTAATTTTTTAGTTTCTGAAAACCTATTCTGAAATGTTTTTAATTTTAAAGTTCTCCGAAATTTGTTTAATAAGTAATATCTTTGAGCCCTTTAGAATATTTATCCCACTCTTGTAAACAATTTTCTCACATTTTTTCCAAGTGTAGAAGCTGTAGCGGCTCAATGATGAGGCTGTGGCAAGCTGTCACTTACTAAAGTATCGCTGGTTACCCTGCGTTGGTTGGCAAAAACTCCGTTGGTGGGAAGTCGCGCAAAAAAGGCAATTTCCGTTGTGTGGTGTGGGTGAGAACGAAAAAGGGGGTAAAGAGGGGGCTAAAGAGGCTTGAATGCCTCCCAAGTCGCGGTGGCAGGAATTACCAATTCAAATGTCAGGCAATGGCAAAACACTTCAAGTGGAATTAAATTCAGTGTCAATTGGTAGCCCGCCTAACGAGAATTGTTCGCGGATGCCGCCTGAATCCGAATGTACGAATCCGTTGCCAAGCCGAGGCTTCACCTTAACCCATTAGTTGTGCGCGGCAAGGTTAAGGCGTCATCGAGGAGTAGAAGGAGGTCCTTGAGAACCCTTAAAGTCTGTTACGGAACCCAAACAATTTTTCAACTTCCACCATTCTTTTCACTTAATTTTTCTCCTTCTTTTTTTTTTTTTTTTAATTCTGGTGCGTGCTTGACCCAACAGAATTTATGTTTGGTCGGACTCACCCTCATCCTCAACCCCCAATCCCAATCCCCAAAAAAAAGGGGTAAAAGCAAAAATTAGTTAGAGGCTACTCGGAGGCCCCCGGGGCATCGAAAAGTGCAAGTACTGCAAAAGCAAACTGTGCGGAAATATTTAAGGACTGGAGAGCTCTCCGGCTCTCGTTTGTTCACGGGTTTCCAGTGCTGTTTGCGATAATTGGAGGTACTTGCTGGGGCTACGCAATCTACCCGAAACACTCTTCGGTCTGGCGTAGATTACTTCAAGTTGGGTTCCCCGATAGGGAGCTGTTGTAGCGATTCTATCGGGTTCACAATCTTTATGGCTGACATATAGTACGATGTGATAGGACGCGACAATTTCAACTATCAGTTGTAAAAGCGAAATTGTACCGTTTATAACTGTGGCCATCAAGAAATCGTTTGGATGTTTGGTTATGAAAGCGTTTAAAAATACTTCAAAGTGTGAATTTTTAGTGAATTATATATAATTTTTATCCTGTTTATTTATTCAAAACGAAGAAAAATAAAAATCTCAAAGAAAAAAGTGTCTTGGGAAACAAAGTATTATTAATTTTCAAGCATTATCCGTTTTTTTAAATTTTATTTGAGGAAAATGCAGCTAAAGTAAAAAATCTATAATTTAAAATTACATTTTTCTCATTTTATTTTAAAAACACTTTTCATTTCACCTTTTTTCCATAGCAAATATAACGGAAAACTAATTTTAAGCCTTTCAAGCCCAACATTGCCAATATTTTATGCAGACATGCCAGCGGGTCCTTCCTTCCTGCAACTTTTCATGACTTTTTTATGCCAGACGACGACCCTATAGTAAAAGTGAATTATATTATACGAAATTCCAGCTTTTGGGGTTATTTGAGGATTTGATTGCCTTTTGATTTCGTTGTAGTCGCTTTCGCAATTTTCGTTGGCAGACACAAATATCCAAACAATAGATTTGCTGCCTTGGCAATTTGTTTATATGCAATAAATTTTTCGGGGCAAATCAACGATAATGCAATTTATTTGCGTACATCTTATTTTTTCTTGTCTTCTGAGCCTCTCTCTCTCTCACTTTTTCTATTTCTTTCATTTGCATTTCGAATATTTGCCTTTCCGTCAATGGTTTTTATTGCTGTCTTCTCGTTGCTTTCATTTAATGGGAAAAAATGTTCTTTTTTATTCGAGTTCAATGTGTTTGCGCTGTTTGTGCGAAAATTTACGAGCCTCACTGTCCATTTTCCCATATATTTTTTAAATAATATTTTAAGTGTGACTTGGCTACCGCCATTTGTATTTTTTACTGTCGCCGGTTGTCAATATCAACATGTATAAATATTGGCTGCCAGTGAGTGTTGTATTTTAATTATGTCGTAAATTAGTCGAGTAGTAACAAAATAACGAGAAGAAGGTGGCGACTAATTGGTTAATAAATTAAAACTATATTTTAGTAGAGGTCTGGTGGGAAATTCTGAGTTTTGTGGAATTGTAAACTGTAAAAAGTATAAGCGTTTAATATCCTGCTTAAGTAAAGAAATTCGAACGAGATCATTTTAATTATTTAAAATATTCTACGCCTACTATTTGACTTTTAAACTCTTCTTTAAACTACAAATTTATCAAATTGCAGCCTTGGCACTGCTCTTTATTGCGCTCATTCGCTTGGAATGCAGCATCGCTAATGTTTATCGGTTTTTCATTTTAGATTCTTTGAATGGTGCTTTCTCGCATTAATTTTCGCACACACATTTTAGTTGGCAATGAATGCGCTTTGAAATCATTTATCCCCCTCGCTCATTCCAGCTCCTAATATATATTTGCACTAATGCGAACCCCTATCTCATCGCGACTCTGGCCGCCCATGAATGTGCAATCTTTTATCCCCCCTTTGGAACCACTGCCCCTGCAATGCGACGAATAATTTTTATTAAAATGTCAACAGCCTGGCAATGAGCATTGGAATTGGTTCTGCCGAGCCCCCCCTTGCAATACGCCTTCTTTTCCTCGGGCTTCTGTTTGCCTGCCAAGAGTTTAAAATGTTTGCCAGGACATTGCCATCACAGACAGAGATAGAAAAAAGATCGAAAGAGAGAGAGAGAGAAGTAGATAGAAAGTTGCTAAAAGGAGACCAAACATGTCAGGGCGCAGAAAGGCTGGAAATTGCAGGCGACTTTTGGGCGCTGGAACACGTTTCATATGGGAAGCAGAGCCGAAGGAGCCTTACAGCCAAATGAGGCTAATGCAAAAACGTACAGCAATTACAACCACAATCTATGAAAATTGTCGTCGGGGCCCAGTAAATGGAATCATAGTCGAAGCAAATTGCTAAACTTAAAGTCGACTTTTGCACAAGAAAGAAATGATTTCAAGCAGCAGGAAAAACAAAAAGGAAAATCAAAGAAAGTCTAGACTCAAAGGGAGAAGTAACTGATACCCTTGCAGTCCTTGAAAATATTTTTTTTAATGGAAATACTGAAATATAAATCAAGTTTTTCGATAAAGAAATCAACAGAGATTTTTTTTTGGCAAGCTTCTAGAATTTCGGAGCATTTGTGGTACTTTTTCAGAAGGTTTTTAAATAAAAAGATGTCCCCGTAACTGCATTGCAATCTTCTTTAAAAGAAAATACCTCTAACGAGGGTATAAAAACTGCAACGAATTCCATTTACAGCTTTGGGGATTTGTAAGTAAGGCAGGCGAGCAGAAAAGGGCTAGAACAAAAAATATTTTTAAATGTTGGGAGTCTGGCACGACGGCTGCAAATTGTCCGCTCATGAGTTGCAGCTTAGTGGGCTCAAAAAAAAAAGAGGGACAAAAGGGGAAGAGGGGAAACGGCTTAGAGGAACCAACCAACCAACCAACGACAAAAAAAATATAAATTGGGGAAGCCAACTACTGACCAAGAGTCCATAAAGCTTTTCCTGTTCTTCTGCCCTAAACCATTTTTTCAAGCATTTTCCAACCCTCTCTCTGTCTTTTCCTCCCCATTTTCACCCCTTTCCTCCCCCTTTCACCCCTCTCTGAGCCATTTTCCTGCTCCCAAGTACGCACTTCAATTAACTGTTTTACCAGCGCCAGTTTGTCCAAAGGCGGCGGACCAAAATAAAAACTTTAAAATGTCCTGCCACAGTTGGGAATAAAAGTTTATTGAATATCGTAAATGTTTACGATATACAAGAAGTCACTTCTTATAGCCAGATTCGAGTTGACTGGAGTCAAATGAGAGCTGTTATGGCTACCCTATCCTACACAACCCTCCTAAGGGGATTTTCTGCGGCCCTGCGGTTGCTCCTTCGGCTGTCTCAGGGCGATAAAATTTAAGATTTATATGACAATTAAATGGGTCAATTAGGCTCCACTTCGGCATTTGTGGTATTGAGTTATGTGTGTGTGTATGGCAAGAAGGGGTTAAAGAGGGCGTGGCCATTTCATGCGGCAGAAGTGTGAAATCTAATTAAATTTCAAGGTGGTTCCAGTGTAAAGCTGAAAATCAATAAGGGATAACCATTTATTTGCCAGGCAAATTAAATGGCGATCAATTTCAAGGGGTCTTGAATTTAAATTGGGAGAGAAAGAGTATTTTGTTTTATATATTTTGATTGGCTTAAAAATCTCCTTCTTCAAAAATAATATTCAAATTTCTTTTTGAAACCATATAAATAATATACTTATATTTTAACAACCTCTTCAGCTTATAGAGAAACCCTTGTAAAATATAATGTTGCTTTCAAAATTTAAGCATGCTTTCCAGGGATAATTGAAACCATAACCCTCGAGTTTACTGTGTTTTTTTAACACACTTTACTTAACCCACATCACCTTTAACGGCTGCCTGCTTCCGTTTATTACTTGAGCACATAAATATGATCGTATTCCGCCTCATATCGGAGTTTCATTGCAATGACAGGAGTCCGTCAAAGACTCATTTCGGGAAAAAAGGCAATAATACAAAATACTTAAATAGCCATCAAAAGCACACTTATGGGACATACAGCTGCCCACGAATGCCACCCAACTTTCCCTTTCCCTTCTTTATATACAATATATATACTTTTTTCTCGACGCCATTCACAAAACCCATCAAAAACTACCAAGGATCCCTTCTCTCTCTCTCTCTGTCGCTCTGTCGGTTTGAAGCTACCTTTCCTTTTTCTGTTTGGGGCCCACAGCGCAGCTGGCGCTCCTTTTCCTCTTCGCCACTTCTTCCACCTCGTTGGGCTCAAGTTTTATTTGTCGCAAAAATATTTCATTGTTGCAAGTTCATAAATAAGCATATAAATTTAATTTAATGTAAGGCAGCAGGGATCTAGGCGTGCTGTCAACTTTAACAATGTCCTCTGGCTGCACACGCAGGGAACAAGTGTGCTTGTGTGTGGGAAGGTAAATAAAAATACGCGTCAGAGATGTGCATTGGAGATGGAAAAAATATATTACACAATTTATTTCATTATATACTTCAGGCCTTTAAATTTAATATTATTTTAATGCGATTTTAAAATAATATGTTATATATATATATGTATCTCTTATGAGTTCTTATTTTCTATTTACCAAACTGGTAAAAACATAAAATATTTTGCAATTATAAAAAGAAGAATTGTTTATATTTTTTAAATATTCAAAATAAATCTCCAAAATACATAATTATTGAATGATAAAGATAGCTATATATCTCACAATAACGGTATATTTACGATATAAATATTAATATCAAAATAATACATTAAACACGATTTTAAGATCAATTTTCCATCCCTAATACAAGCCTCATATATGGTCACACACTTTCATATTATTAATGTCGCCTACACATAAAGGAGATTGCATTTAATAACCAAGCTGAGGGGTAATAAAAAAAGTGGCAAACTTTGGGTCAAGTTTGGCATGGCGAAATGAAAAAATTAATCCCGCCATGTTGTAGACGAGTAGTTAAACTAGTTTTAATGCCAACAACTAAGCCGGGCGGCTCATAGCCCGAAAGGAAGTATGCCGGGTACTTGCCACTTTTCGGCTTGCAGAACTTTGTTTGCAGAAATAAATTGAAGGAGCGGTAAATGCAAAAGAACAACCAAAAACCCAAACTTAAATCCTTAAGCCAGCTGAAGAAACACCGACAATAAAATCAAATATTTACTGTATTCATATAATTGGAGCAGAAAGCTGGAAAATTGTGCCAGTGTCCTTGTTGAGATAAGGATGTAAGCGAGAGGAAAAACAACATCTAAGATGAGCTCCACCTCAGGTTAAATGTCCTTTTGGGGATTCTCCCGGAGATTAAAGGAATCGAATCGAGTGGGTAGGGGAAATGTAGGAGGAACAAATTACAGGATATCAAATTTCCAATTGAAAGGAAATAACAGCGAAAACATATTAAATGAGTTTACACATTTAAAATAAAATAAAAGAGAATATAAGAAATTCCCTTATGTGTGTGTGTGTCTGTGTAAATATGCCATTTCAAAGGAGATGTACCAGCTCGAACTCCAGTTGTATTTATTATCTTCTCAACGGATGCGATAAAGTCAAATTAGGTCTACTTTATTTACTTGCTCGCAACTTTCTTGATTTATAATTTATTCAGTTTTCTTCCAAGTCATATGGCCTGGCCGATAAAGCCATAATTAAGCTTGCCAACAAGTCACTTGGCCAATTTATGGCTCTGCACCATCATCCCCACCACGTCGAGTTTATCTTTCAGAGCTGTCAACAAATTGACAAAAACAAAAAAGATTTTCAATAGAACGGAGCCAAAAAGTTTCCCCCAGCTGGACGAAAAGACCACTCGACACTGACAAGTTGATAATTATGATAATAATAAGCGAATGACTAACAATGGAACTTGGCCCAAAGATCACGGACACATTTTAATCAAATGAGGCATAGCCCTGAAAAAAAAAATTGATAGCCCCCAAGTTGGGACTCCCAACTAATTGGCCTAATGCTGACTGCACTCGAAACTTTATTACTTTTGAATAAACATTTTTTTCCACAGGTTTCACCCTGCCAGAAAAAGAAAGTTTTGCTGAATTACTTTTTCCTGGTGAGCATATATTTTTTTCCAAGCACGCTTCCATGACAAACTTTTGGTGAAACTTGGCAGATTATAAGTTTTGCCGGAAAGGATTATAAACTTGAAAATTTTCAATCAAATTAAATTGCAAGATTAATTGAAAGATACCTTAAGCCAGAGGGAAAACATTCAAAGAGCTCTGGCGAAAGGAATGAAATCCCATCTAAATCCTTGATATTCTTTTTCCAAGCTAATCATGGTAAAGAGCCTGAAGCTCATTGCCAAAAAATGACAATGGGAGACCAGAAAAAAAAAACAAAACTATTAATTAATATGGAAACAGAAAAATGCAAACAAAAAAAAGAAAAGAAAAAACACACCACAAGGAATACAAATAAAAGCAAACCAAATCAAAACAAACCACGAAAGCCCGAACAACAAATTAGCAACAGTCGTTACGAGAGACGTTCCTCTCTCCCTCTCTTTTGTCCTGGGTCTGTGGGTCTCTTTCGCACAACAAACTGTTACAAGGTTTTGCTGCAAAGTTCCTTTTGTTCTTGGCAAACACAAACCTACATATCCATAATGGTTTGGGCTACCAGAAGTGCACAGGGAAAAAGGATAATGGGTGAGTTACTACTAATTGATATCACAATTTTGAATGGATAAACAATAAACTATTGATACAAATTGGTATGTTATTAATTTTTAGAACTATTCAGCTCTTTAAAGTTAAGGTTAGAGATGTGAACAGTAATTTGAGGCAATATTCAAAAACTAAAATAAAATTTAAAAAAAACAAATCCAGTAAAGAGCGAAATTCTTCGAGAAATTCCACAGAGGCAATAGCGATAAAGAGCTTAATTATTTAATAAATATCTATATTTAATAAAATATAAAGATAAATATAATATTTTATGTACATATCTATTGAAAAGACTTTTTTTTTCTGTGTACCATGAAGAGCCAATACAATCTACAGGCTCTTCAAGAGCCTCCAAAAATAGTTGCCTGCAATTTAAATATTGATTTTGGGCCCGTTCACTGGGTCGCATCCAGTTTCGCTTTGAGCAAATATTTACAACTCAGACTGAAGACTCTGAAGAAAGCTGAAACAGAGATGGAGAATGAGAAGGAGATACAGACAGAGAGAGAGAGGGAGAGGGGAATAAAAAAACTGTGGGATAGGTCATCAAATAAGGCTGTGCTTTTGTCTCTCGGCCATTGGCAAACATGTTCGAGATACTTTTGTTTGCTCGCACCCAAGTTATTTCCATTTCCATTTCCATTTCCCCGCCTGAGCCTCCGCATTTCGAGCATAATTTGCGTGCCTAATGAAAATTTCAAATGGAAATTTCCAAATGCAAATAAGTAGCTGCAAGATACATTTGTGCTTTGTCCATCTAGTTAATCGGCATTACTCAAAAGCAGAGCTGGGGGGAAAGCCCCTTTGAAGTTAATGCCTCTGTGTGTGTGTGTGAGTGTCTGCATTTCTGGGAAATAGTACAGCACAAACTAGGGCTTCAAATGTATTAATTTATGGTTCCTACATTTGATTAGATAATCCAACCACAAACACTCCACATAAGCAAGTGCTGCAGACCGTTGCCGATAATCACACTCTCCTTCGTATCGTTGGACTCAAGTTGGTCTTGGGCACTATCGTTGATGATTGGCCAAGACATGTGATTTATATGGCCAGCTTGATTGGTATTAACAATGCCCAGCCTTTATTCTGCCCACTCATTTGTTCCAACTTTTTAGCACAAAACCTTGTGCAATTTCATTAGTTAATTCGTTTTATGTGCCAAAATTAGCTACATTATTCAAATGGCTGAGTGGAAAAGGGGAAAAAGGGGTATCAGGAGAGAGAAGGGGAGCGGATAGTTGGGAAATGAGTTAATTAAGTTGCCAACTTCTAACGAGTGCTGAGGAGGACGAGGCGAATTAGCTGCAACTTTGACAGACAAGTGTGGCATAATGAGTGTAATTTGAAAGAAGAAATAAATCTAATAAAGAAGTTGAAGGAGGAAATTTGTATATTGTCCAGGGGAATTTTTTATAAAAATAATTAGAAACATATTTTTACTTAGAATTAACTAATTAACCCATAAAAATATTTCTTTTAAATCATTTAGTTTTGCCTAAAAGCAAAACCCAAAAATTCCCTAGCAATTTCCAGGCTAAACTAAAACCAAAACCAAGAGTCATAAATAAGTTTCCACTTATCGGCAACATTCTAAAATTATGACCCGCACACATTTCTGAACAGAGTTCGGAACATTTATGTGGGATTCGCCTAATACAACGATTAGATAATACTCGGAACAATTGCCCTGCACTTGGCCATAAACTTGACAATCCGATTAGAGTTAATGGGCACAGGGGAAGCCAAGAGAGAGGGAAACTTTGTAAAAAATAAATTAGGCAAAGGGGGAACCCACTCAACACCTCCGGAATTTCTCTAGAGAACTCCTTAACAACAAAAAAACAAAAGTAGAATCCGTCCTAATTGTAAGGGTAATCAAATAAATTAGTCGAGTACGTGCAAGTGCGTTATTTTCAGCGCATTAAGTGATGAATTCAGTTTTGTTTTGTGCGAGTGAGTTGAGTGAATGAAAGACTGAATGAATGAAGGGGTAAATTAGGTACCGGATGAAGCACTCTCTCAAAAAAAAAAGAAAACTAGACTGAATGAATCAACTCGACGCGTTGTAATAGCCACTGACGCTCTGCGTGGCATTAAGACAATCATTTTAATTGGAGTGCCACTTGCGTACATGCAACCAAATCCAACCCATTGGGAATGGAGCATCTCCCTCTCTCTCTTTCTCTCTCTTGGCCTCCATCTGTCTCTTTTTGTGCCCCATTGTCTGTCTCTGTCTGACTGTCTGTGTGTCCCTCAATTGTCGGATGTGCCACTAAGCGCTTAATAAAAAGTTTTTGGCTCGCGCCCGCTGCCTCAGATATTGTTTTTAGTTTTTGGTATTTACTTGGGGATTTTAAGCTGCCACAGATTGTCCAGAGCTTGAGTTAGAGTATTATATATTATATATAGTATTTAATCTTGTGGAGAAGCTGCTGCTCGGCTGTGATGCAACACTAACTATTTGGGTTGGCTTTTTCAAGTGGCAAAAAGTGAGAGGGATTGCCAAATGGCATTACATTAGAGCCCTTCGCGGTTTTTGTTTTAGTTTAAATGTATTTTCTTTGGGTGGTATATATTATATAATCCACTAAACAAACTCTCAAGATGGGAAAAGCTTTAGAAAAAAAAACTGCAAAGGCTTGTATTATTTAATAATAATTTGAAAAAGTAGAGCAGCAAATGTAGAACTAAAATTTACAAAAATAATAAAACAAAACTTGGGTAATTTTATCCTAAAGCTAATAATTTATAAGTAATAAAAAAACACTTCAAAATATAGGGAGTCCCTTGATTGTAAAAATGTATTCAATTAATAAATATAAATTTTTCCATTCAATAATTACATTTTAATTACTTTAGAAAATGAAACAAAAAGGGTATAATGTTGACATAATAATGCGCTTATCAACTAATAATCTAGTTCACATTTAATTATCATCACATAATTATCATAATCAAGTTAATATAAATACAAGGTAATTGAAATTTTCACACAAAACCTAGCAAATATGCAAATTTGATTAACTATTCTCGGGCAAGCCAATATATGGGCGTAAATTCGGCCAGACTGTAAATAACTAATCTATCACCCAAAGACCGCAGCCCGCAAAGCCGCAAATGGAAAAGCCTAGTTTAGCCTGCAGCAGCTGCAGTGGCAAAAATACTTATATATATATACACATAATCATAGGTCGTTTGCCTTAATGTGATTTAGGATTTTACGCACAATTTGGCAGGAGGAAAAAAAATATGTGTATTGTTCAGTAGGCCAATATAGTTGCTCTATGAAAATAACTACTTTAATCAGGCTATGCGGCTTGAAGGACACTGAGCGTGTGCCATTTTAATTTAAATACCAAAAGGTGTGTGTGCGTGAAAGGCCATTGAGCAGGCGTGTTGGAGTGAGCGGTGATATATATCCCCTAACCCATCCCCTAAAACATATATCCCCTCCTGGCGAACCGCACTTGTTTGCACATTTCTCTCATTTGACGCAAGCCGCCGCCCGATACACCCCCCGGCAGGCCTGGCTTTCAATGTTAATTATACTTGTTGGGCCCCAGCCTCATCTTATGCTCGTCTGTGTTTTTTTTTCGCCACCACTCCCAATGCCACTCATTATGCAGCTCATATGGGATCCATGGAGCATATAAACCATATAAAAGTGAGCATGTTTTCCACAGATTTTCCCCATATGCCAGCCCTCTTGTAAAGCCATTTGCTGGCATTTGTGTAGGCCATTTTGTTATTTTTCCTGCTCGTTTCTCCTTTCGGCTGTGTTTTCTTATTCCTTCTTTTTTTTTGTGTGTGTATTTTTTTTTTGTGTTTGTTCGTTTGTTGGCTTGTCCAACCTTTTCAGCGTTTTATTATAAATATGAAAATTAATCACTCAGCAAAGACCCGAGTTCGAGAGAGGGTTTGCAGCTCACCGAAAATTTGTTGGCCATTCGAAATGGTCCTTTAATTAGCTCATTTCAAGCGGAATGCGAGGCTTGATTACCGGTCAAGTTCCTTTTTTTGGTTTACTCTTTTGGAAGGATCATATAAATATAGGAAGGAGGGTGCCTCAAGGACATTTTCGAAATATATTTAATACTATAATTTTTATAGTATTTATAGTATTTTAGAAATTTTTATTATAAGCAAAATATTACATTTATTATTTGATATAGAAAACAAAAGGAAACCTTTTGAGACACTTTGAATATTAAGATAATATTTAATCAACTTTCCAAGAAAGATTTACAGTAAATAAATTGTTGTCAGAATTAAATATATATATTTTTTTTTAATATTCAAAAATAATGTTTCAAAACTATATAACTTAACAAAGTATAACAGTTTATTTCCCAACATAGAGTAACTGTCATTCTCTTAGTCACTCTGTGTGTCCTTTTTACTTTTATGCGGTTTCGTGTGAAGAAGCAACTCAACAAAAAAGTAAAGAAAAAAGGCGCTACCAAAGGACCTTTTGCACTCCTGCTCTTCATTTTTTCCTGTCCATGTGGCTGGGGTGTCTCAGACTTGTTTATTTGCCTTTTAATGGGACTCGCTTGGCGTGTTTTTATTTTACGCTTGCCACACGCGATGCATACGCAATTTCAACGCCTCAAATTAGGCACTGAAATTTGTGTTTTCCCAGGAAAGGTAATGAAAACTATGCCAGTCAGGCGCGAATCGAGCCCCTAAAAAAGAAAAAAAACAAAAACCAATGCAGTACTTTTGTCAAATCAAAAGAGAAAAAATCGAGGGCAATCCCAGGACTAAAACCGAAACGAAACCGAACCAAACTCAATTGGGCATGGACTGCGCCGCGCCACGCCGTGGTGTGTGTCCAAGTTTTTGGTTTTATTTTCATTTGACAAAACGGGGCCACTTGAATGCGAAATGAAGCTACCGAAAGCGGAGTCAAAAAGCAACAAGGATTCAAAGGACAGAGCGGAGCAAAGTTTTTATTATTTTGCATAAATTCAACGCAACCGTATATATATCTGCTTTTTTTGTTGCACAATTTAAGCGATTTCCGCGACTATCGCTGGGAGATTTGTTGCCACAGAGTCTCTGCAGCCGAAAGCTGCTCAAAATTCACACAATTCAAACGAAACGAAAGCGGTGGGGCGTTAACAGGGGTTGGAGGGAGGCGGGAAATGGTAGGGAAATGGCAGGAAAATGGGGGAAAGTGCAACAGTGCCGCACTCGAGCTTATTGTTGACATTTAGCAGAGCCGGCAGGCAGCCCGCCCACGGAAATGCCCCAACCAACCGCAATCCTAGTGTTAATTAAGCTTACAGAACGACAGGACCGGCAGCATAAAGTTGTTAAGTTTTTGTCAAGCCCTCGGCCAACGAGAGCTGTTGTTTTAGCTGCTGGCGGCTTAATTATTTTTATAATTTTTCTCTCTTTCTTATTTTTTGTGTTGTCAGATTTTCACATTTTCCGCTCGGTTTTCCGCTCGTTCTGCAACTTTGTGTCGAGTGCTGTTGGCTTTTCTGGCCATCTCATTAAATTAAATCAATTAATTTCTCCCCATTAATACTTTTTTTTTACCTTTTTAATATTATTATGTTTTAACGTGGCGGCCCGACACTTATTAATTTGCATATGAAATTTAATTGCCACACGTTGTTTCTTTTTTTTGAGGTAGTAATGAAGAAAGTTGATTGCAGAAATTTATTGAATTAAATATAATTAGTTAAAGGGTGTTGAACCTTGAATTTCTTTAGCAGTAAATTAAACCCTTCTATTAATTATTTCCCTAGCAACTTAACAAAAAACCTAACAAATTAGCTTTAGAAATAATCATAATAATTACTCACGCTCCATTAATTACTTAATTGCATTGATATAAGTGCATTAAATAAAACACGCGTTCGTTTAATTAAATTATATAAATAGTTGCTTAATAAATAATGCCTAGTAATGTGTTTATATTTTCAATTGTTGGCTTTTTAAGAGTTTTTTGTTTTAATTGCATTCAAAGCCATCGATACTGAATACTAAAAATATTCATTCAAAAAATACAAGTAAAGCCCACAGAAAAGATTTAACTTTGCGTGCGACAGCAAATTTGAGTTCTTTCTGTCTTTTTTTTTGGTTTTGGTTTTTGTTTTTGTTTTGATAAGCTAAGAGAAGAGTGTGCATGCATTAAAAAAACATTGCTATATGTGTGCATATTTGTTTGTACTTTATTTTATTTTGCTGTTTCATGACTTTCTGCCTCCGAGGGGATTTCTAGTTTTATTTGTTTACACTCTGTCGTTGCCAAGGGATTTTTTCTTTCACAAATTATAAAAAATAAAAATTAACAAAAGGCTTTACCCCAACACCAACCACCAATCAGTTTTGGAACATTACTCATACGCCGCATAGTACATATAAAGCAAGTCTAAAAATATATGCTTCGGATATATATTTATGTCTATAGAGCGTTGAGAACGTGGAGCAATTTATACGGCCTAGTTTTCTTGGACAGCAGCTGGCTGTTGAAAGCATTCACAAATTCCCAGTCGAGTGTAGAGAAATCTATTTTTCAATTATGTGTGTGCACACGCAATTTTCCCCCGCACCAATATCACCTCTGAGAATTCCCCGACTCAAACATTATCAACACCGCTGCCTTATCTCTGCCCTGCTCTTAATTTGCACTCAACCTGCATTGCTTGTTTAGGTCTCTTGACCTTTTTTATTTGTATAATCAATTGCCATGGAGAACTGCCCATTTTCTCACGGAGTTTTTGCGGATATCTCTCAGGCTTGTTGATTGCTTTAATTTCTGCTCAAATATTTATTTCTCGCCCTGTTGTTGACTCTACTCGGGCCGATTTTGACACTCTTGTGCAAATAAATATGCACAAACCATAGGCCAAGGCTAGTGACAAATTAACATGGACCATAATTATACGGAAAATTGATGGGAAAACAAGTGGCTTTGCCTACCACTTTGAGGCTATAATTGCTTACGTATGTATTTATCTGTGGAAAATAATAATTACTATTCGTTTCTTGGGGAATTTTATGCCAGTTTTTGACAGTTATTATTTATGTTTATTAGTTTTTTTTTTAGAAGTTGATTTTGCATTTATTTTTTTAGTTTACGGTCTTAAATTGTTTTTTCCGTTGCTGTCCGTTTTTGTTTGTTTATTTATTTATTATAATTTGTGCTTCACATTTCCGTTTAGATTGAAAACGCGATTGCTACGTTCGCTTTTTATTTATTTTTTTTGGCTACAAGTTAAAGCCAGTTTTATGGAACTAATTTTGTTTTTATTTAAGTACATTTACAATTATTTTTTGCTGGAAAATCTATTACATCAACTGTGTAAATTCCTTCCACTTCATGCACTCCACTTGGCTTTTCTTCAGCTCTGCACAAATACCCCAAAAAGTTTTTCCAATTAGTTTAATGCATCATTTTGTCATTTCGGCAGCCAGCCAAGGCTCCTCCTGCACATATTATATATTCATAAATGCACAGCATATATTATATATATATAGAAACGAGTATGTGGTATTTTGTTTAGACGACTGCAAGCCAAGATTCTAACCACTTCATAACACTGCGGACAAAAATGTCTTCACATGCATTGCTTTTCCATATTTTTCGGTCATGTTTTCTTTAGCTTTTGTTATTTTTTATTTTATTTTTTTTTTTGTTCGTAAACAAGAAAATGCTGCAAGAAAAATGCCCAAGAATATTTCGCTGGCAAAGTTTATTTTTCTTTTGTTTCGTTTTGTTTTAGATTTTTTGTTTTTATTGCTTTTTTTTTTGTTTTCACTTCTCCTCAGTTGGCTTTTCCTATTTTGTGGCGTAGACAAAACGGCGGCGAGCACGTTTCCGGTTGCGAACGGCAACGGAATTATAACAAGTTGTAAATGAACGGCAAAATTTGATTACTTTCGATGTCAGAAGTCAAAATGAGAATTGCAGAACTAGTTAATTTGAATGGAAACCGAAAGGGCGAAGGGCACAATAAAAATAAATGCCATTTGGGGAGATGGCTAAACATTTACGAGAAGAAAAATATTTTAAAAATTGCACAAATATATTTCATTTCCTGTTAAAAATATTTCAGAGCTTGAAAAATCGGTAAACTTGAATTTAGTTTAGACAAAAAAAAAGTATATCAAAATAAATTTAATTTTATATTTCTATCACAAAATAAACATTTTTGGGTAATATTATAATCTAGTAGTTTGTTCACAAATTGTTTTCCACTTTATTTTATAAGTTCAATTAAATATGTTAATTAAATTTATATTTAATGCATTGTTTAAGAGATATATCACAAATTTTTAACATAAAACTAGTTCTTTAACAAACAACACAGTTTTAAATTTTCAAGAAAGAAAACTTTACTTCTTTACTAATTTCATATTAATCCCTATTCTACTCTGTAACTTGGCAATGTTTTCTTTTGAATCTTTTGACTAAAAATTCCAATAGCCATAAACAAATCTTAGCTTAAAATAAATCTTTGGCCAAATTTATATCTATTGGAATTTATCTTTATCCGTCTCCCCAAAAAGAACTGACGCGAGGCACGCGAACGCCACTTACACTGCTGACTGACTCCCACGTACGGAATGCGACGTAAACTGGATTTTCGGCGCGACGCCAGAGACTTGCCTATAGCGTAACGTAACAACCGAACCGACGTACTGACAAGCGGCAACTGACTGAAGAATCGCTGGAGAAACGACTATAAGCCAAAAGCACTCGAAGTGAGCTTAATGCCGGCGAAAGAGCAGAGCAAAACAAAGAGTGCAAATTGAGTGAATGAGAATAAGAGAGAGAGATAGAGAGAAACATAGAGATAGATAGAGCGCAACAGGTTGGCTCGGCTGCTGGTCATTTAACCTCGTTAGCTCCTCTGTGGGTCACATGGGGCGTATGTGTAATGCGGCTCACGCAGAGCTTGTGTGTTTGTGTGTGTACTGTGTACTGTGAGTGTGATGTGTGCGTGCGGCGGCAAATCGCCGACAAATTGTTTAGTAACTACGACTACGGAGAAGCTGTGACTTGGATTACCAGTTGGGTTTGTTTCTAGTTTTCGTTCTCGTTCTGCCTGTGCCCTGTCACACTGCGTATACGCAATTTTCTCGCCTTTGGCTTTCCTGCGGCCAAGCACATTTGCACATGTGTGCGTGCCGAGTGCAAAGTTTGGCCATAATTCAGATGTTTTTATGGAAATGCCTGGGTATTTGGTTCAAGGGGTTAACACTAAATTACACTTCTATGTGGAAGAACATCATTTTGTCGAGGAAAAGGCAAACAAATTTTTAGGAAAGATGTTCTATTTATCCAAGTCTTTTTAAGATTATTAGGAAATTAATAAATAAATATATCATTTCTCTAGTTCAGGAGACTTCCTTATTAAGGCCGCTTTGCTTTATTTAAATGGTATTTGACAAGAAAACTAAAATATGAGGAAGTCTTCATAATATGTCCTTGATTGCTTCATAAATCGTATAAACAAGTTAATTAAAGTATTAATGTTTCATTTTCTTGTTTGCTCACAAATAGTTCAAATATACTATTTGTTTTTTATTTTTAAACCATTATATAATCGCCTTTGAGTGATGTTCTTGTTTCAAGACGGTTTGTTTTTAAAATTCTTTAACAAATACAGAAGTTTTTCAATTAAAAATGACCAAGACTCTTGAACTCTGTTGGGAAGCCTTTGTTAATTTGTAAATTTAAACTGAAAACTTCTAAGGATTTTTCAACGCATTTTGTTAAATATTCCATCGCCACTTAGTCATCATTTTCCAATTTTAACTTTGGAGTAAGTTCTTCTGAGTCTAAGCCTCCTTTAATAGATTTAGCAGCATCAAAAACATCTTCAAAAGAAACCTCCTGAATGGATGCAGTTGGGTCTAAAACATTTGAAAGGGTTTCCTTGACATCAGACTCTGTCATCCAGTTATAGCCCTCAACAGCGGCATTGATTAAATGGCTCAAGAGGTTTTCGCATATAACCTTCGAATATTCAGTTTCCCTGTTGCCGGAAATATTATCCATGGCATCGTTAACAGTTACCTTCATTTTCTGCAGCTCCATGGTAATTTTCTTAATACCGAGTAGATTGGCTCGTGATTTTTCCAATGCAATTCTAATTCGCCTGAGTAGATCCCGGTCATCCGTTCTCATATTGCGAGCATTATCCAGGAGACAGTCAAACACTACCGAACGGTAAGCGGGGCTTGAGTTCATCTTCATTTTGAATGTACAAAAAAAATATATATATTTATATTTGGAGTTTACAATTCTATTACTGTTTCGTTTCAGATGGGAGTCTGTACTGAGATTTTGTGACGACTCTGAAAGGGAGGCGAGTGTCCAGGCATACTGGGGTGTTGCTATAATTAGATGATTGGCATCAATTATAATAATTATCAGAGTAAGCCGATTAGGTGGCTAATGAATTAAACATTATGAGAATTTTCCATGCCTACAGCCACCCAACAAATCAATGTCACAGGAAACATATAATTATCGTCATTATCCCCATAAAAGCGGCAGCCTCTCCTCACACTCAGTTTTATGGTTGAATCTTTTGCTTTTCTCTGGGCTGCTGTTCGGTGTTGCATTCATAATTGATTGTCCTGTGGGCAAACGTGTCCTTCGGCAGGGTCTCCTCTTGCCGGATAAGCACTTAAGCTAAATGAAGGCAGATGGCTTAATACTCGTTTGAGTTTGCTGGCAAAGGGATTCCTAATTCCTAAGCCGCTTTCACAATCTCTTTATCTCCTCTTTATCCTCGAACCCCTCTGTTTAATTTTTAAATGTGCCAAAGTGTCTGAAAAAATGCTTGGTAATTGGTCAAAGTCCAAAGTTCTTCCATTTTTAATGAGAAGCAAATACGTTTTGTCCTAATTGGATTAATTGTCAATGCTGCTGCGGGTACCGAGCTACTTGCGGTCTGGGTCAGAGTCACATTTCTCGGTGAGCCTTTGCATTGTCAGCGGGTTAAAGGTCAGAGTTGTAGATGGCTTTGTGGTCGAAGAAGGAAGAGAAAAATAAATAGGAAATCTAAGAGCTAAGTAAGAGCTGGTTTTACATATTTGACCTACTTTTTTTATATACCTTTTGAATTCCATTTACAAACTCGCTTTGATAACTAATATTTTCAATGAAAAGCTTTGCTTTAACAAATATTAATTACCCTTTGCCACAAAATCAATCAATCCCTATGTTATTTTATAAATTAAGCCATGGAATTGGTTTCCACACACACGTCACAAATCATATTTAACCACTTTGATAATTAAAACGAAAGCAAATACAGGCCAGGCCCTACCAAAATCATCATTAAATGGCTTTCCTTCTAGTTTAATTTCCCTGCCTTTCCCTCATCTGTCAAATGGTAAATGCCGAATCCAAATTCTATCAATTTGCCATTCAATCATTTCCACTGACGCTGCTAAGCCGACTATGCAAATTGAAGTCAAGAGGCATTAAGTCCGATCCCGAAACTAAAACGCAGCTCCATGACACAATTGTCAGGGTTTTATCGGCTTATTCCTATGCATGAGTGCAGGCACTCACACTGCCACACTAATGCCCACACGAACACTGACACTGAACACACACATAGAGAGGGGTCTTATCGCCAAAAGGAAAAGCTTTTGCCAATTTTCCGCAACTTTTTTCTTGAGTTTCAACGTTGAACTCATGTGAATATAAATGAATGCTTGTATCAGGAAAACTATAATTTTTCTCTTTAACAGGAAGGAAGTTTAGCTATAGTTTGGATTATAACAAAAGGCTTAAGTTTTTTAAATTAAAAATTTACTTCCAATTTTTCAATAAGTTCTTTAAAGAATATTTTATAAATAAAATGCATCCTGTATAGGGTATTAATTAAATTGAGTTGTCTTTATTCCGTTTGCAGATTTGAAATACTGAAAATTGAAAATTACAAGAATATCTAACACAACAAAGAATATCTAACACAAATTGACAGTGACTTTAGTCCTGAATAAACATGGCTCAGATTTTGCCTGAAAGCCAAGTTAAAGTTCAACCTATGCTGCACACATATTTACAATAAAAACGGCATTTTTGAGATGAAATAAAAACTAATTGAAAGCAGGAGCTTGATTGATTGGCCGGAATACGGCAGTTAACTAAGGTTCCAGCACCATCAGGCGCCGCTTTGCTCTTCGAAAACCTCTGGAAATTGATGTGCGGCTGAAAAGGTGATTTATTGCGGGATGGAGGAGAGCAAGGGACTCTCTATTTCCCTGTCTGTGCTGTTTGCTTATCAAGTTTCGGTTGGGTTTTCATTATGCGACATATATATTTTGTTGAATTTTATGTTGTAATTCAATCGAGGCGACCTTTTTCAGAATTTCCAACATAATTGATGACGAGAACTAAATGTTAAAGGTCACCAAAAAAAAAAATTATAATAAATAAAATAAGTTTGAGATGGGTCAATAGTAAAGATGACAGCAAATGGAAAACTTAATTGAAATAAAATCAATAGAAATAAATCATAGAGAAGAAGGTAATAAAATGGTGTTGAAAAGGGATTTCAAATCTTAAAGTATTTTAGGGAGTAAGAATTACTTAAGGTACTAACTTAAATGTTTTAAATTAATGTAACAATTTGTGATAATATTTTAATTAATCTTTATGTTACTTAATTAAAATAATTATTAATACTCACTCTACTCTCTATTATAAATTTATTAGTTCACTTCAAACGAACTCTTACCTGAAATTAAAAATAAATAAAAGAGCAAATTAACATTTTGTGTATTTCAAAGTTCCTTTCAATATTTTCTTTTCTTTTCACTTGACTTCAATGAAATTTTATGTCATAAACCATTTAGCTTAAGTAGCCTCGTCCTCCAAATTCCAACAAAAGAGCTTAGAATGGCTGCTATAGATTTTCTGATGGAGAATTTTACACTTGACTGAATATTTTCCATTAATTTTTGGTACGAAGAATATTTTTGTGAGGTAATAAATTGAAGTATGCGTTCGATATCTTTAAGATTGCCTTGAACTTTTTCTCATTATTCTGACTATTAACTGTCGCTCGACAGGCTTGAGGGCGCCACTTGCCAATTTTCCGGTGCAGCTAGACCCAACTATGCCAACTACTTGCGAAAGTTTGTAGCTCTGCGCTTTTCCCCGAGGCCATAACACCTATCATTTGCATCTTGTCCCCTGGTTTGCTCTGGTTTTTCACTGACTCTTCCTGCCATTTTCCTAGACTGACTTTTCCCACGCGACCGCCAAAAGTTCGATTGCATTTTTGGCGGGGTGGCTTCTGGCGTTCCGCCGTATGTGGCACGTTTCTTGGTGGTGGCTTTGCCACCGCATCACGCATACGCCACGTTGACTAATTAAACTAATCTCCTCGCTTGCCTCGATGGCTGGGCAAACACACCTTGAGCTGAAATTATTCGAAAATCCCCCCACAATCCTGCAGGAGCCCTGTGTATATACACATATATATTTCACTTTATTTCTGCGGTTCAACTTTTGCTGTGATTTCAGTTTCGGTTCTCCTTATTTTTTCCCCGGTTTTTTCGCTTAGCAATTTAATTTTTGTACTTCCCTTTCTCTTATTTCTTCCTCTTCCTTTTTTTTGTTGGCTTTCCCGCCGTGTTTGCGTAGCTGAAATTGTTTTCCATTTCAGGTTTTCCGCCCGCCCGCGGGGACCGAAAAGCAGGAGCTGGAAGCTGAAAGCTGGGATGCCTGGGAGTCGCCACTGCGGCTCCCTGTTGGGTATCCCATTTCAAGTGGCACTGTAGCCACAACCTGTGCGATGATAACGAGTAAATGCTGCTTAGGGCATTGCGAATTGCATTGGGTTTCCCACAAATTTATGCTGCTTCATTCGGGGATGTTTAAGAGTTGGAATGAGTTTTTGGCGACAGCGGCGGATATCGTAAATAATCTGGGCTCTGCTGGGCCTCTATAAATGATCGTTAGTAGGTGGATATTACATACATTTTCTGGTCTTGGCTTAAAAATGTTTATATTTCTTTAAAGAATATCTTTTTTTTTTTTAAGTGAAAAGAAAGACAAAGCCACAAGCTGTGGTTTTATTAATAGGATTCAAAATACGGCAATTTATAAATCGAATTTCGAAATTAGGTAAATATCTAGGCTCTCTTCTCTTCATTTTCTCATAACTTCTCAAGTGACCTGCACTTTTAATAGGCATGCAAATCGATTAATGTTCCACCTTTAGGCTCCAAAGATAACGAAACCAATATTGCTTTTGCCTTGGCCCATTTAGTTAGACTTGACAGACCGGTGACTGATGTTCTTGGACCGCAGTAAACGTGAGGAAAATGAAACCAAAGGTGATTTCAGGTGTTGGAGAATCATAACCATATCACATAGTTCCATTTAACAAGACTATCATGCACAGGTCAATACTGCGATGAAAGCTTTATTGTCACTGCTTCTCTTATCTGCAATTACTACGGCGGAGTCTCCCTACACCGGGCCTTTGTCCCGGAGTATTTCCACTCAAATTGCATCCCCAATTAAGGACTTAGTTCCAAAATGCGACAATTACGACACTATCAACATGTGGTTCAGTAAGCAGTTAAGGCTTAGCAATATTCTGGAAGAAAATATCTTACATCTGGAAACACCAAACGAATCGTGTAATTTTTATGAAAATGATGCCATGCAATCAGTATTCGAAAATGTGGAGAAAATTAACCGTCTGAACCAAAACCAATCAGATGTATTTCCCAAAATTAGCGGCAATCTGGCAATGGATCTTAAACAAATTTTGCCCTGGTTCAAAAAGTTAATGCACAAGGGCTTAATGCAGCAGAAGTGCTGTGAAGAGCTAGAAAAATACCTAAATGAAGTCGAAGATCATCTACAGGATAAATGGGAGGATATAAAAAGAGAAATATCAAAAGACATTGACAAAGATAATGTCAAGATTAGAGAAAAACTGCAGGAAAATCAAGACAATCTTGGAAAGCAACTAGAAGACCTTCATCTACAATTAGAAAATATTCAAGAGGAATCTGTATCTACATCCAAACGTAGACGTTGCTCAAAATTCAACAGAAAAATTAACAACTTGCTAAATGAATTAAATAATATCAACACCGAAGCTAATGATTATAATAAAGAATTTGGTGAAAAACTGAAGAAAATTAAAGATAAATTAGAAAGCCAAGATAAAAAGGACACGGAAATGAGTGAAACTCTTGGAAAAAGAGAGAAACATCTTAAAGAAATGTCTGACAAGTTTGAAAAGGAAACAAAAGGTTCAGGTTGTGCTGAAAATGATTTGGAAGAAATAATTAGCAAGATGGAGAATCGCGTTAAAGAATATGAAAATGCGGTTGATAGCTCTGCAAGCTATTTGAATGGAGCCCATTGCCAGGAGAATGGTGAAAAGCTGGCCAAGATTATATCTGACCTGGAAAAATTAATAAAGGACAAAAATAAACAAGGAAATGAAGGCACTGGAAATGGAGTCTCCCATAAAGAAGGTTTGGAAAGGGAAGATGCTATTTCGCCTGAAACCAATGAAGGTCGCAATAAAAAACTGCTGGACGAAGCAGAGAAGCTGCGAGAGAGCCTTAAGAACTCCAATCTCTGCTGTGAGAAAACTGACAATTTACAGGCTCTCGGTGACATGTTACTGAAATCAACAGATCTTATGAACCAGACCTACGATGAGCTCATGAAAAATAGTGACCTGGACTTGAATGAAATTAAAAATTTGTTAAAGAAAGCTACGGATAAATTGGTATGTATTACAAATAACAGCGAAAGTCCGAAAAATAACAGTCAAAACGAGGCTGAAGAAGAAGATTTCCAAAAGCAATTGACAAATATCCAATCAGAGCTAGACAAGGCCAAGGATGACTTCAAAAATTTAGAAAACAAACTAAATGAATTACCAAACGCTGAAAATAAATCCATATTTTCTGACAACCATAAATTAAATGAAAATTTAAAGAAAGAGTTAAAGAAATTTAATGAGAATTGGTTAAAAGCAGACAAGCGTTTACGCCTTTTAGAACAAAGTGCTGCTAGTACAAACTTGGATCGGCTTCTCGAGTTTGTTCAACAAAATATAAAGAAATCCGAGAGTGAAATTGAGCGTCTGGAAAACCTCGTACAATCCCAGCAAGCCAATATGGGAAAGTTAACGAATTTGGAGAATCAAGTTTCTTCCTGCCGAAACTCCTGCCGTGATCTAGACTTAATAAATGATCTTCTCGACAACATTGAGGATATGGAGAGATTTTTCAAAACAAAATTACAAATTGCAACGAAACCGACAAAAAATGTATTAAATATTGATGAGCCAGAAGATGCCTTAGTGGGTGGCATTGATTTTGTAGACCAGGTAACGGACCCGGAAGTATTTCCCCAAGGCTAAAGAGGATCTATAGAAAAATTCTGATTCAATTAAATTAATATCCCGCGATCTTCTTTCTTGACTTCTAGTAATTGATTTATAAAATAAATTCATAATTGCCATAAATATATATTGGACTTACCTTACTCGTTTTCGTTTTATTACATTTATATTTTAAATTTGTGAGCCACTCAGTCTAGAAGAGAGTATCTAATTTTAATTCAAAGACCTTTTGCTTGTTCCTATTTACTTAAAACTACGTCTAGCAAAAATATAAATTTTATTAAAGAACAATTTCTGGAAACTTCTTGGTATTTCCCAGTTCTTTAATAGGCGTAGCATGTAAATAAATTACTTGGCCAGAAAGAGGGTCAATATTGCTCTCTCAGGGTCGAACTGTTAGTAGAGCTTTTAACTTCGGCAACTCAGGTTCGTGGAGTGCAGCAAACGCCATGAAAATTAAACCAAAGGTGAGCTCAGGTGTTGAAGGGAGTCACAGATATGTACAATGTATTGTACATAGTATGTCATAGTTTCATTCAACAATCGGAACTTCAGGTCACAATGGCAACTGCGTCACTGCTGCAACTGGTGCTCTTATCTGCAATTACCTCGGTGGAGTTTCACCCTCTTAATGGGTACTCCACGGGAATTATAAGTAAGTCATCAATGGAGTATTGTGAGAGCTATAAAAATATCGGCAAATGGTTTGATCTGCAAGATGCTGCTGCTAATAGTTTACAAAGACATTATCTTCACATGGAGGAGGCTTTGGGATACCTGACCAGCACAGAAGCTTCCACAAATTGCTGTTTCTACGATAAAGATCTCATGCAATCAGTTATGGAAAATATCAACAAAATTGAACAACAAAGTGGAATTAATGGAAGTAAAACATTAAGTCCCAGTGGTGACATGAGAATTGATTTAAACAAAATTATTCTCAGGATAAAAAAGCTTGTCAGCAAGGGTTTTGAAAATTGCTGTTCACAGATGGAAGAATCTGTAAAGAAAATCAAAAAGAATTTCAATGAACAGTTGGGGATTGTCAAACACAAACTCAACTCAGAAGCAAGCGAAGATTTTTCCAAAGATAGCAAAGAACTGGAAGAAAAGCACCACGGCCTGAGGGATAAAATAAAAGATATTAAAGAGCGACTGCATAATTTGGAAAGTAAAAAAATAGAAACTGGTCACCAAAATAGCTGTTGTGAGGAATTAAACACAAAAACTGAAGCCTTGGAGAAGCAAATAGAAGCTGTGAGAATTGAAAGCATGGACAAAGCCAACCAATTTGAGAGCCAGCTGAATGATATAGAAAATATGCTTGTTGCTCTGAAGAATAGGACCAAGACGGATCAAGGGGAAATTTTTGAAAAAGAGTTAGAAAATTGTAAGGAGAAATTTGAAATATTAACCATGAAGCCTTGTTTTGGTGAATTAATAGACAGACTAAGAAAACTGCAAGAAAACGTTACATCACTCATTAATAGCATGGATTCCAAAAACGAAAATAATATAGACAGCAAACTCTGCCTAGAAAATGACAAAAGAATGGTTAAGATCAAGGAACTCACTAACAAAACGGAGATCTTCAAACCAGGAAATAACTCTGTAATACAAATTATATCTGCCTTGGCTAGGGAAAAACGAAAGGATCGCATTATGGAACTCGAACAAGAAGTACATGATTTGCAAGAAGCTGCTAACAAGTCACAGATTTCTTGTGAAAATATAGGAAAAATAAACACCTTTGCCGAGAATTTACAAATTAAAATGTACAAGATAAAACAAATATACCTGAATCATTTGAAAGAAAATAAATTGGAATTCGAAGACCTTAAAAATCAGCTCAACGAAGCTCTGACTAAATTAGGTAATATAAAAAATAAGGACAAAGACTTAGAAAAGCTGAAAAATCTTCAAGTTATGTTGCAAAAGCTTAAGAGTGAATTAAAGGTGCATGAGGATGAGGTTAAAAAATTATTACATCAAAAGAACAATGATAGTCTAGTTGGTGGCATTGAGAAAGTGGCCCAGAACTTCGACCAGTTCTGGTCTGATGTGGATGTACAATTATCTCAACTGGAAGGCCAACAACATGGTTTGGATCTTTTTATGGAGGAGCACAAGGATCTTAGCCAAAGAGTCGACAAACCCAAGCTAAGTATGGAAGGCTTACAGAAAGTGGAAAAGCAGTACCATATTGAACAGGAAAAGCTAAAAGAATTGGAAAATAAAGTAGATAAATGCCGAAATGCGTGCAGGGAGGTGCCCAAAATGCATATTCTCATAAAGTATGCTAAAAATATAATGCAGGGTATTCGAGACAAAAAGTACCAGGGGTCGTAGCAAAAAGATAACAGGTCACAGACATAAATTGTATTTTTGAATAAATATTAAATGCTGTATTAACCATTTCTTAAAAAGAAATTGTAATAATTTTGTTTTACTGTCTGTCACATATTTCTTTAAAAAAGTAGTAGTAGTATTTATAGGTCTTAGTTCTCCCTGAAATACTTGTCAGCCTGTGAATTCCAATCGAGATTATTTCGAGTCTACAATGAAAACTACCTGGAATCCAACCCCGATGCTT
Source organism: Drosophila truncata (assembly GCA_008042515.1). NCBI lineage: Eukaryota > Metazoa > Arthropoda > Insecta > Diptera > Drosophilidae > Drosophila > Drosophila truncata. Next base: position 49,671 of record VNJQ01005887.1, on the reverse strand, counting down.
CAGACCGAGTCTCCGCAAATTGACGATGCCCTGAACATCTGCCATTCGATTGAGGACGATCTGGAGGACTGCCTGGCCGTTGTGGAGGGAATGAACCAGAAGTACAATGCCCCCGGACGCTATGTCATTTCCATGGCGCCCTTTAACGAAGACTATATATTGCCCAGCACGGGTACCGATAGTTCGTCCTTGCATCCCGGGGACTGGGAGCTGGAGATTCTCACTCAGCTATATGGAGCTCGTAGTGCCCAGGAGCTGGATGAATCCTATGTGGATGTGCGCTACAAGTTCATCAAGCTAAAGTTGGAGCTGGAGGGCGCCCTAATCCATTGCCAGCGTGTGGCAGACACCGCAGACCGTCAGGAGCGTGTGGTCCATTACATGCTGGAGAGCTCCAAGAAGCGCAAGAAAATTCTCTGCAGACACTAGATGTATAACAAAATATATAGAAGATAAATGCGAATACAAATAATAATTCCTGACAACTATTCCGTCAAAGTCCGAGAGCGTGCGTAAATTGCAAATTGTGTCGACACTTGGCAGCTTTTATTAAAAATTACTGTCACCATTAGCCGACTGGCACAGAGAACTTTCCAGGCAGGACAGGGCAGGGTGGGCCAGGAGCTGGCCAAGAGGGCAACTTTCCAAAACTCATTTGGCCTGACATGAAAATGAGGCAAAGTTTTTATCAGAGTCTCGGTTTTTATACCGTCAGTACTCGTTGAAATATACAAGGGCATGTTGCACGAGTGCATAAATAGGTAATACACGGAAAAAATAGGAAGAGTACAGGGCTCTGGGACTTTAGAGATATGTAATATATTTTTTGTGAAGTTTAATGTGCACTCTTTATATGAAGAAGTCTCTAAAGAATCCCTAGAAAATCATAACTGTGAGGGGTGATATATATTATAGATTATAGAATTAACTACATGTTGTATAGGTAATAAATGATAGTAAAAGTTAAATTTTTATTTAATTTTCCTTTTTCCAATCACTAGGTATCTCCTAGTCTGTCCCCTTAACCATTTACATCCTTCTTCTTGACTTTTTCTTCTCTGTCTCCGCGACACAAGTTTTTCCTGACGTTGAGCATGATGATGGTGATAGGACAGTAACAAGTCAGTTGCATGTTTATGTGCACGACAATGGGTAAATACAAATACGAGACATGCGAGAGAAGCATAAGTATGACGGGGGAAACATGAGAAATTGCCAACGCAAAACTTGAGATAATGTAATGCAAAAGTGGCCCAGGACCAGACGCAACTTTTCCATAACGCTGTTTTCCCCAACTTTATTCCGTTTTCTTTTTGTTTTGTGTAACATAATATTTGTGAGCATTTTGTTGCGACTATACCTCTTCAAAAAGGGGAATCCCCGGCACTTCGTTAGAGAGAAACAAGGACCTCGTGGCCGGCCAAACTGGACAGCTGCAAGGACATAAAACAGTGAAGTTTTGCATATTTAAAGTAATATCAAGGGGGAGAAAACAAACTTTTTCTTTTTCATTATTATTATTATTTTTGTTGTTTCTTTTTTGTGCTTTATTACCCCAAGGGAGGCGGAGAAGCAAAGGGACGACGTAGACCATTGAATAAAGACATCATCATCATCGAGAGCCTGGCTTGGGTTCAAAAGGTGTTCATTGAGTGAATGCTGTGGTCACTCCCAAGGCGGGGCTAAGGGCGAAGTTCATGCTGGCATAAAGGGAGTGAAATAGCTGTATGCAGCTTGAACCCGGAATTAGTTGAACTTAATTTGGTTTGCTTTTAATAAAGGCTCTAACTTAAATCGCTTCATTATTTCAATGACTCTCCGGTGCATTCGCCACATAAATTTTGACTAGCATCATTTCCTGCAGCTCTGCCTCGTCGTATATGACGACGATTCGCCTGAGTTTACGTTTTTGTGATAGGTATTTGTGGGTTTTTCAAGGTGTGTTTGGGGTTAAAATAAAATATTAATATAAACTATTTATTTATTTATATTCATACGGTTTTGAACGAATTCAGGTTTATCAGCGGTTTAATCGTCAATATTATGGATTGTGTGTGCCTAAATACATTTCTTTACATAAAGGAATTTATGGAATAAATTAAGGAATTTTAAAGTTTTCTTTAAAATATTTTCTTCAATTTTATTTAAACAAATTTGAAGGTATATAGCAAGTATCCCATATTCGTTGCTCTCAACTATATCTGTAGTTCGTTATTTATACACAGCTCATGCTCCTGTGCCCAATGAAGCCGGGAGCAAACATTCGGCCATTAAACAGCGCTTTATGGGGCCTACGTCTCCGCACGGCCATCGATTGATATGAGTATGAGAATTTATTAGCGCTTTAATGGCCCCAGTCTCAGCAAGTACCAGCAGCAGGAGCACCAGCAGGAGCAGACCTATCGCAGAATGTGGAATGCTCCCAGGAGCACCAGGCAATTCCGAGTGCAGCTGTGAGTGCCCCGAAAAGCCAGACCCTTTAGCCAATTGTGGAGAGCCCTTGGCTGCCGCCTACAAACAGCCATTGTGTCTGGTTTCTACAGCGAACTAAAAACAGCGGCCAAAAATCAAAGTCGAAAATGTGCTAAAACCGTCAAATTGCTTGGCCGCAAAACGGTTTGAATGGATTGTGTGTGTGTGTGTACTATAAATGTTTGTGTGTGAAAGCCCACTTCCGGCCACCATGAGCTCTGGCTAAGTGTATCCGGAGCATGGCCATTGGCATTTGAACTGAAGAGCTGCTAGGCTGCCATTCTGCCCCAGCTGTTGTTGTGGGGCTCGACGTCGGCCATTTATAAAAAAATTGCCAAACAAGTTTGTTTAATTAAGATTTCCTGCGGGCCAGTTGATTGACTTTAAGTGCCGGAGACCTAACCGAATTAATGAGCCACGTCCCAGAACCCCCGGGGCGGTCCGTCTCCTCTGTCTGGGGAAATTTCATCCGCAAGTCAACGATGAGAATGCGGGAATGCCAAGTGGTCCAGTGGTCCAGTCTGCGGGGGAATGAATGAATAAATATTTGCCAGACCAATTTATGTGAAACACACTCCTTTAATGGGCAAGCTTATGATTTAATAGGAAACCAAAAGTAATTAAGTTACTCTGTGCACCTTATAATTATTACTAAATATTCTCCTGATTATTTTCTACTTCATTGGTTTATTAAAGGCCAAGTAAATCCTTATTTGCTGAAGTAATAAAACTATTCAAACAGCTGAGCCCCAAAAAGGGATTCCATGTTAACTGAATTAATGACATAAACCAGAGGGGCAAAAAAAATGCCAAAAGTAGACAACAAACAAGAAAAAATTTACCCGAAAAGGGCCGCAGTTCATAAATATGTAGGAATCCCCTCCAGATGAGCGAGAGAAAAAGGGAAGAAAACACGCTAAGCACTTCCGTATGAATAAATATTTAATCAATCAATTTCGACAATTTTCGTTCTCGTTTTCGGGGCTCGTCAAATGCATAAACAGAATGGATACAATTTCATTTGCCCCAATGGATGATGATGATGATGACGGGGCTTTTGTAGCTGTCGTTGAGGCATAAAACAAGTCAGACACATAAAAGTAGATTTGATTGAAATGCTAATTTCCACAGATTGCCAACGAAAAAGAATACTCAACTTGACTCAACTCAACTCGACTCAATTCTGCTGTGTTCTCTCTAAAAGATGGCCAGTCATTGGGGACTTCCGTTGCCCCGCGACTTAGTCATCGTCATCAACATCACCATCAGCATTATCGTCAGTATCGAAATATCTGTTGAGTGAGGACCTCCTGGCCAAATGACAGGACACTTTCCAGTCGAAACCCATCAGCCACAGGAGCCGCTTCTTCAGCTTCAGTTTCAGTTTCAATTTCGTTTTCATTTTCATTTTCAGTGCGATTGATTTGCCCTGAATGCTCCTCGTTTTCCCCAAAAACAGTTTTCCCAGCTGCGATTATCGCCGGGCAACATTATTAGTTTGTCTGTGCTGTCAGTGACAGGTTACCACCACACACAAGGGTTACATTGAACTTGGGCTTTTCCCTGGCTTATTTTTCCGGTGCTTTCCCATATTCTAAATTGTATGTGTGAGAGGTCGCAAAGGGTGACGAGAGTGCGTGTAGCAGTTCTCGGATTTTGTGGCATTTTGTAATTGAATTTCGTTCGATGCTCATATTGAAATTTTAATGAATCGGTGACGTGAGGCAAGGGGCATGCCTGGCCAGACTTCAAAAGCTTTGAATCGGAAATTAAAAGCTGAAATTTGTGCATTTAGGTGGTCTTAGTTTCTTAGTTAAATTGATACCATTCGGCTTTGATAGCTTATGCTGGGATTTATTATAAGATTTTATAAAATTCAAGTAGTTTTGTTGAAATGTACAATAACTTTATACATATACATATGTATGTTAGCTTGGAAAATTATTTAACTTGAATATTAATGGTCTTAGCTATTGGAATTCTTAACGTTCTTGTAATGTCGATTTTCATAGATATTATATTTTGCCTTTGAATGCTTCAGTAGAACTAGAAAGTATATATTTACATTTACTGAATGATTTTAACTGTTGAAGTTAATGGAGTTCTTTAATATAAATTAATTTCTGTGGCAGGTTACTGACAGAATTATAATTCAGTTAAAATTATGGGAGTAGACACCTAATATTTAATGCCTAATTTATATTCAACCAACGAAAATCTCTTTTAATCTCCACTAAAAAGTGTTACATTCCCAAGACTTTGTTTTAAAGGAACAAAGTGAGAAATATCTCCTTCTAATGATATCTCTATCTGCGATATTTGCCTTCTTACACCGCGTACAAGTTTGGAATTTATCCTGGCACTCGAACCGAGTTCTCCGGGCACTCATTCAGTCAGCCGGGTGAGTTCACTCAGTCAACTCGGTTATCGCACACACACAATGCGTAGTCACAACATTGAGGCCAAGTTTACTTGAGCATGAAGCTGAGAGTTTGTGACAAAATGCGACTCCAAGCGATTCCGAGGGACTAAGGACTGAGGGAATCCCGACTGTGGACTGCGAAGTACATTCCCCCGACTATGACAAACTGCCGCAGGATCCGAGGAGCAGCTGCAACATGCCACAGTTGCACCAGCTGGAGTGATAAACGCGCTGCACAATTGCTGCCGCCGCCGCTGCCGAGATTTGCCAGCTGACAAAATGCTTGTGACATTTTTGCAAGTTAACAATAAAAATATTTCATATAATTTAACGCTGCTGCTGCTTCGTCGCCGTTTTTATGGCAAATTATGTTTGACTTCGTCTACAGTTTAGTTCTGAGCTTTAGTTTCAGTTATGTATTTTTAGTATCATTTTCTGATTATGCGCTTGGCTTCATTTTTAGTTTCTGTTTTTGACTCTTTAGCTTTTTTGTCACATCTTTTTGGCAATAAGTCGAGCGGCAACCGACGAACTTGAAGAATGTCCTTCTTTATTTATTGCTTTTAACATATTTGTTTGGCCCCAAGGCAATCTGTCTTTTGTGAATGAGTGTGTGTGTGTGTGTGTGTGAACAAATGCAAATTTTCCGTCTCAAATTTTCCGACTTTGTCTTTCATTTTGGGTTTTCTCATGGCAAAGTTTCTTGGCTGAAAACAAAGGGGCCCTTGACAAAGTGCAGCTGCCTGGGAATCGCTCGGGGGTTAACATTTTGTGAAGGGCGGTCAATGAAAAGTTTATTGTGCCCCGAAAAGAAGTCATAGCGGAAGTTCCTTTTGGCAATTCTGTGTGAGTGTGTGGGAAAGCCCCAAATAAATTGTAAATGGCGCTGGCAAGTGGCCTGAAATTATGGTAAAAATCGTACATGCGAAGAGGAATATTTTTCTATGACTTTTTGGGGTATTCACATAAGTTTCGGGGGTGATTATTTAGCCTAAATTGGGTTTACTCTAACAATTATTCTCAATAAAAACTGTTAAAAAGTATAGTGGAATTTTTAACCTCTAACTGAAATGTTTTAATTACCAATTAACTATAATAAAAAATTCTTTCAACGTAGCTCCATTGCAATTTTTAATCAGCAACAAATCAAGCAATTAAAAGTCCTTAAGAGACTGCTAGTTTAACAATTCAATGAACTCCTTAGTGGTGACTCCCATCGCCGGCTTCAGTCTCAGTCTCATCCCCTCGAAGTGGATTATCGCCTCCGGCTAAGGTATCGGCCGGGACTGGTAATTGTGGAATCTGTGAGATCCTGGCCCTGAGTGTCTTTTGCAGCTGAGCTAGTGCAGTATTGGCTGTGTTAACACGTCTGTTGATGCGCGTTAGTCGATCCTGAATATTGTTGTACTGCTGCTCCGAGAACTGGGCATCCTCAGAGGGATCCAGGGGCATCACAGATCCATGGACGCTATTTCCCTGGATGGCATCCAAGGGCTCCCAGCTAAGGGCTTCTTCGAATTCGTCGTCAGACATTTTTGAGAAAAATAATACAGGGATTTTTATTTTATTTTTGAGTTGGGTTGAGTTGAGTTTAAAGTTGTTGAAGAGAGATATTAGTTTAAGGACTGTCAGTTAAGGCTAAGCCTTCTTATTTGTTTTGTTAGATTTAATTGAATTTGTTCAAATATTTATAGCATTTTCATTCCATAAACTTAACGATTAAGACTTAACAGAGCCTAAAGAAAATGCTAAAATCTCTTAAGCTCTCGCTTCCCACTTGGCATGTAATCGAGTGTGAAATGTGTCCGGCAGGGTCATAAAATCAGAAATCAATTAAAGCCATTTAAGAGGGCGAGACGGAGCAAGGATATGAATGTCGGCAGTCGTTGCCAGGGCACAAGGCAAATAAATCTCTGAAACGAGTTCCTCTCTCACACTTTCTCCTTGGAGGATGGCAAGTTGTCGCACAGTCACAGACACGAGCGAACGAAATCAAAGTCTATAACTTAACGACTGCAATGAGAATGATGCTGATGACGATGTCGACGATGTGGCACGCCCTCAAGGCCACCCACCCAGCTCCATCGCCGCCCACTGGGAAAGCAGAACGCAGGAAAAAAAGGAGACCAAGACAAAAGCCGAAAAAGACGGAAATGCAGCATTCATTCTCTCGCCATTTTTCCTCGCTCTTCGAGCGTTCAGTTCCCCGCTGGCCCATCCCTCTTGCAGCCTGTTTTTCGCCTTCATGTGCTAAATATTTGCCAGTGCCATTTCTTTACTTTTACTCTGGCCTTTGTCGCCAAACTGGATTCCGATTCTCTGTTCCCATTCCCATTCCCATTCCCATTGCCATTGCCATCCTCATACCCCCACGATCCCCATCGTAATAAAGCAATAAATCTGGTGCGGAATGGCTCCTCCTTTATAATAAATTCCTTTACGCACAAAAACACTTACAAATGACTTTTTGTTCAATGGAATAAATGGCATGTCTCTATATATATCGCTGGCATATACTCGTTCCTATATGTACATATCTGCGATTGCATGTCTATGGCTGCACCCAGAGCCGCAGCACACTTCCTAGACTTCCTATTTCTTCTGGGATTCGCTGAATCCACTATTGATAATGCCATTTGGCATTTGCCTTGTGGCCGGGCTTTGACTTTTGCGACGTCTTTCACTTTGTGGCTTTTGCTATTGAAAACCCGTTGCGCTGCTAAGTAGGCAACATTTTTCAGCTGGGCCTTGTTTATTTGTTTGTCTCGCTTTTTGGCAGAGTTTGAGCTTGAAATAAATTGAATTTTGGGTGAGGAAAGGGGAGAAACTAATGGAGAAATCACACGAAGAGAGGGCTTTATCTAAATGGAATATCTGTATTCTTGGTAGTGGAAAAAAAAATAATGGTGGGAAGACAATAGTGTTTAACTTTCAATAGAAGTTTTTTAGATTTAATTATTACAAAATTTATAATTATTGTCATACGGTAAATATCTTTAAACATACAAAACCTTAAGAAAAACCATTCCTACATATTACATTTCAATAAATTACCCCTCTTACAACATTCAACTTAACGCCTTTCGATCAATCTAAATTAGTGCGATGGCATATTACCAGGGAATAACCCTCTTTAATCCCCACTCATTTCTTATGCCACGCGGAGTCCGAGCTGTTGCCTAATCCTCTGTCCAAATCACTTGGCAACATGTTGCTCTGCCGCCAACGCGGACAACTAATTGATGATCTAATTGAATGTTCCGAGACCATTTCACAATGCTCTTCCGGTTCCTGTTCCACACATACAGACGTACATAACTCATGAACCCATATCCCGTAGCTGGCGGAGCATCTGTCAGAGCCATCACAATAAATAACCATATAGTTATAGTTGAGTTTCCTGCATTAAAATGCCATCATGCTGGAGATTAATGCGAAAAGGTCACGCCCAGCTCCTCAAAGGAGGTGAAAGCCATTCACTTTGCTGAGACATTGACATTTGCTGTTGCTGTTGCTCTTGGCTTTTCCTTTACTTTCCTTTCCTTTCCTTGTCGTTGCCATTGCCTTTCCCTTCCGTTTGTCATTTTCCTTTGTTTTTGTTCTTGTCCTGTTGCCTCACTTTTATTTGTTGTTTGTTGTTGCTGCCGCAGGACGACGCGCCAGATGAGACACGTGACAATGTTGGGGCAAACATAAATGCCGTGTGTCAACATGCAGGTCGCAAAAAGAACTAAAGTGAAAATGTCTTTTTATCAACTTTCGGGAGAGGTTCTGACAAGTGCACAGTGGGAAAAAATAGGTAAATATTAAAAATTAAGACCGGAAAAATGTAAAATTATTTTAAAAATATAGAAATCTCCCACAGGTAAGTTTCTTGAAAGTGTCATTGAATATTTTTAGAAATCAAATAAATAATAATTCTTGTTTTTTATGAGGCAGCAGAAAAAGCATTTAATTTCGTATAATAATAAATCATTTTCATTTATGAATCATATTTAGTTCCTAAATTTTTCTCCCTGCATTTGTGTTCACTCTCCTTTCTGGCTTTTTGGTAGGTTTTTTGTTTTTAGTTTTTACATTTGTCTTAATTAGGGGGAGGTGGCGGTCTTCGGGATAGAAGCCACTTGAAGAAATGTGCTTGAAGGGCCATCAGCTGCCGCTGGCACTTGGCACTGACTTGTCTGACTTTCTCCTGTCTTTCTCTGTTCTCTTCTACTCTCCTCTCTCTCTCTCTCTCTATTCACTTTCTCCGGCACTGCTGGGGGAACACGTGTGCGACTTAATGGCAACACTTTCGCATCCTCGGAGTCCTCGTATATGCTGCTCATGTCTGTCTGTAATTTATATGGCTGCTTGAGTGCCGTAGCAGAATCCTCCACCTCCTCCGTCAGTTTTTGCCTAGGAAAATTTGTTATTACGTTGAATTAAACTTGAAAAATGTGTTAATGGGCTCTGTTCTGCTCGGTTCTCTGTTGTGTTCACACCAACTGCGGCTCCCGACCAAGGCAACTTAATTAAATTCCACAATGATTTTGTTATTTCGCCATGTTTGCTACAAGGCATCTTCTTGCCTAACTACGATTGCTAAGGATGCCGGAACACAGAGCACCACATCGCGTATGTGTGATATTTGGAAGAGCCGTTCCTTTAAACGCTTGCAGCGCAGCGTCCTGACTTCCAACTTTCTGTGTTTTTCCTGGTATCCCCCATTTAATTTGCCAGCCCTAATGAGCTGTGAAAAGTGTTTTTGTGCGAAAATTGGTAAATTGTGGCAGTTGAGGCAAACTGTGTGAGAAAATAATGATGATTCCGGAATAAGTTCTGAAGTCATGGGTGACGCAGCTAAGGAAATTACAAAGAGGGGACCAGCGACTAAAATATCCTTAAAGATTTTTGGGATTTTTTATTAATTTATTCTCTGAAAAATTCTCTCTTTTCTCTTAAACTTTCTCCAATTATCACTTACATGAGACAGCAACTTAAAAGCCTTTCTCCCCAAATAATATCTCCCGTGTTTATCATTTCTTTTTCATTGAAATTTATTCGAGGCTTAACTTTTAACTGTGTCGACATGGAAATGGTTTTTACTGGTAATTAAAAATAAAACCTGCAGATTTATGTGGAACGGAAGAAACAAAAAACAAGAGAAAATCTTTCACTGACCAACAACGACATTCGTCCGATCCCTGGGAGTCGCATTCAGCCGGTTGACTTGTTGCCGGAAAAGCTGTAAGCTGTAAGCCGAGTTAACTTTAATCAGATGGCAATTAGCAGCGAGAGGAGCCAGCAGGATGACATCGAAAGTGGAAAAGCGTAGCTTAAAGGGGAAAACTTTGTTAAGAAGAGTGTTGTGAGAGTGTCTTTCGCTTTAAATTTTCATCAGAATCGTGAGTTTCAGCCTGGGCGCCGCCGAAACACTCATGAATCGTTGGGTAAAAACTGTGGCCTTTGGCTTATTGCATTTTTCAAGTGTGGCCAAGTGCAACAATTATTTATTGCCAACCAGGAAAACCCAGGAAAAAAAAACATAGCCAAGGACAAGCGTCCTCCGGTTTGGTTATAAATATGTTGAGGTTTAAAGTATTTCGCACACGGGCATTTTACACATATTAAAAAGTTGGCAATTTTCCTGCCCCCGAGGTGGATTGTGAAAAACCCCACACACAAAACTTGGCCGCATTGCACATGGGAAAATGCGCTCAATTTGCATTTGAATTTTGTGTGTTCCCATTTCCATGTATTTGTGTTGATGGAAACTTTTCTAAGAGATGATAAAAAGGGTGTGGTTCTGGCCGGGATGATCATCACGGATGCTGGAACGTGCGTTTGTGTAAATGAGCTGCAAAAAATGTGGGTATTTTTTTTTGTCAGCCTTTTTCTCTGTTGGTTTTTGCGTAGTTTTTCCTATTTTTTAGGTTGGGGAAGTTTCCCTTTTGTTTGTTTGGAAAGTCTAACATCAACACATGGTAATTTGTTTTTTTTTATCCTTCGTTCTTTCCATTTTCCTGTTTGTTTTCCCTTTTGAATGTCATTGAACACAAGAGAGCCGAAAAGGAGTATTCGGGAAATGCTGATACAATTTCGGATTGTTTACCTTGCCGTCTTCAAACTGAGAAATTGGTTTCTTGTGGATGGAATAAACAATCTCAAAGCAAACCCACTGAATTAGGAAGTCTTTAACCCATAGTAAGCTCTGGTATTATAATAATTTGTTCTTTGAAAATCCACCCGCACCTAATTTGCTGTAAAATAATTCACTTTCCCTTTACAGCCGGCTGCCCACGGGGTTCGGACATTTAAATTGAATTGAAAGTTTTCCGTTGACAGCCGCCGAGTCCTTGTCCGATGATTTATCATCATAGTCCTGGGCAAAACTTTCATTAGGAAAATACGGGAAGGACGAGAGTCGCCAGGCCAGGCACGCACATTCGGACAACTGCCCAAAACTTGCGAGTTTTCATCTTTCGCCCTTGCGACTTTTCTGTGTGCCTGTCTGAACTTTAACTTATACATATATACAAATATATATGTATGGATATATTTTTTATTCTTTGGTGAGCAGGACGACACTTTATCATGTCTCTGCCGGTGACCGGGCCCGGGTGCCGAAAAGTGGGCCCAGCTTGCCCGGAGCGCCCAAATTGAAATGTGCCAGCGTCAGTCAGGGTAAATGAGGCAAAACGCAGCCGCAGACCCGGCGGGACGTAATTGTGTGCCCCGAATCCTACGACAACAGAAATCTCACACCCTCCACCCTCCTCAGGCTCTCAATCTCCACCCAATACATCCCACAATCGTGGCCTATTAGGACTCCAAGAGGACACAAAAATAAAAAAAAAAAACACCCTAAGATCTCGATTTTCAACTTTTCCCCTCGGGTTGTGTTGTATTTGACTTTGGTTTGTCTGCGCTTGACAAATATTTAGCCAAAGTGATTTTTGACAGCGCCGTAATAAAGGCTGCCCGAGTGCCCAAGGAATACTTCATGCTTCGTTTGAGCGTAATTTGCGATTGACCCGGCAGCAAGGACCATGCGGCGTATGCGCAATTTGGTAGCAAAACAAGTCAAAGTGCCGCCAATTGATTCGGAATTGCGGCCAAATTCAAGTAATGCTCTAGCGTCAAAATATTTGCTCAGGATTTGCGTCTAACGGAGCTTGGGGTCAGTGAATTAAATCAATTTTGAACATATCAAATTGCGGTAGAAAGCAAAATGATTCAGATTTAATGGGTGCTTGAATATTCTGTTGCATGATATATAGCTTTAAATTACAGATTTAGTTTGTACTTATTCTTACTAAATACTCGTTTTATAAGCCCCCAGTTAATTAACAAATTTGAATTTTTCACTGAAAATTTTGATACATTTATTCCTAAACTTTTACAATTACATTTAATATTATTATTTATATGTTTATAAATTGCTTATATTGTTTGTGACGTTGGGGTAATTATCGTTTTCAAAGGAACTAGAGCATGAAATACCAAGTCTACTTTGTTAGAAGATTATGATTCGTCTTGGATACTTGGTCCTGGTTGCTTGTTTGTGTTCAGAGGACGGGCCTCGAGAATTGACTATGATCCCAGGTCTGCTGCTAGTTTATAAATTTAAATTCACAATTGTAACTGCAGTTAACTTACGGAAATATTTATTCTTGAGATCGATGGTGACTACATCGGGAACTTGTTGCACTGTTGCTGTAGTGTTACTCGGATGTGCTTTCTTATAACTGATAGTATTTTTTGTGCTTTTAGTTAAATTTTAATTCACAATTGTAACTGCAGTTAACTTACGGAAACATTTTCTTGAGATCGAGAGACTACCGCAGAATTAACTTGTAGAACTTGTTGTACAGTTGCCGTTTGTGATCTTGCTAAGGTAATTTGACAAATGTACTGTTACTCGGATGTGCATTCTTATAAGTTACTTTGGGAAAGCCCAAAGGTTGACGGTATGAATGCTGCTCTTTGCTTGTAGTCTTGCAAAAGTAATATTGCTTGAATGTTAATCCCATTCAGGATCTGCGGTTAATGCTATAGTATTTCTTGCGATTTTAGTTAAATTTTAATTGACATTTGTAACTGCAGTTAACTTACGGAAACATTTTTTTCTTGAGATCGATAGAGAGTACCTTGCGTTTAACTTGTTGTTGCACTGTTGCTTTTCGTGATCTTGTGATATTGTAATATTGCTAATGTAGTGTTACTGGAAAGTACTTTGTAATTTGTTTTAAATGTTTCAAATGATTATGTAGTATTATTTGTAATTGGTTTAATTTTTTCTTAAAACCTAATGATCTGATAGAATTTTTAAATTCTTTAAATTACGTTGATGCTATCCTGGGTCTTCAGTTAACTTACAGAAATGTTAGTGGCTGATTTAATCATGTTGATTTCATCCCGGGGGTGCGCGTAGTGCTGTAGTTGCCATTTTAGATGTACAATTTTAATATAATTACTGCATTTAACTTACTAAAATGTTACTGTAGGGCTTCTGTGAGATGTGCCTAGTTTTTCTTAAATCTACAACTAAGGATAGGAATGACACGCTGGATGTGCTTGTCTTTTTAATGTACGGATGCTTGGCTACTGTCAGGTTTCAGGTGAAAATGGAAGATCGAAGACTCCTTCCAGAGGTGTATCTTAAATATTCAGATTTAAAAATTTAATTGTTAGTGCAGTTAATTTACTGAAATTCTCTTACTTTGGGTCTTCTGTTGCTATATGTTGACGATATGAATGCTGCTCTTTGCTTGTAGTCTTGTAAAAATTGAAATTCTCTCACTTTGGGGCTTCTGTTGCTATAGGTTGACGAAATGAATGCTGCTCTTTGCTTGTAGTCTTGTAAAAGTAATATTGCTTGAATAGTGTTACTGGTAGTTGCTTGTTGGTGATCAGAGAACAGAAGAACAAGAGATGAATATGTACTTGATGGTGAATGAATATATGGCGAAGAGAATTAGTGGCATGATCTTAACCGACACGAGTAAAAACTAATATTGAATTGGTGCTCAACCGTGTAAGAACCGTTTTTATCTTAAAAATTGACGTAGTCTAGTTCCCGTTTGAGCCGCAGAGTAAGCCTGAGCTTTCTCTGTTCGCTGTCGTACTTGGCTTGACACCTATCCACATCCACAGGATGGGGCAGTGGTAACCGCAAACGGTACAAGCAGGTGCCCAGATCCACTTCCGTTTCCTGGAGACTCAGCGACATTTTATCCGCGGTCATGGCTTCGTCCGGCAGAGAGATCTCTAGTATAAGATCTTCGCAGCTGGCAGAAGAGCCCGTCCGATTGCCCATCTATAGCCGATGTTACTAATCAGTTGAGGGAATTGTATATATAAATCTAGATAAATGAATTTCACCTGCAGAAAGACATCTTCTGTGCCCACTGCCTGGCGATACGTCATGCTATATTCTGGAGTTTTTCGCGAGTCAAGGATGTCGTTGTCCTCTCTTTCCTGCTGCATCTGCCACTCTTCTAGGTTCTCCGGCTGCTTCTTTTCCTCCTCCACCAAAGGTGTGGCCAAGGGATTTGGTTTCTTTTTACTCTTTGCCTTGCCGGAGGAACCTGGAGTCTTGGGAGGCCCAATGCCACCAGGAGCTGAGAGCGAATATCCAGCAAATTAATATTTAATTGAGTCTCTTGACTAGAGAAGCCTCTACTCACTCATCTTGTGGACCACCATGGACTCATCCTCATCCTCACTACTGCTGTACTCAAGACCCGGTCTCCTCTGGTTGGGATTCAGAAGGTTTTGCAACTGCCGCAGCTGCTCGGGATTGTCGAAGATCGACATGTTTACGACGCGGGTTGAAAACGCTTATAAATTATAAATTACTAGATTTTTCTTGCTAGTTTTTTTTTTATTTCGAAGAGTAAACTTTTTTCACTTCTACTGGAGCTTGTGCTCCTGCTAGTTTGGCTGGTGTGGACTGAATGAGAATTGTGTAACACAACGTCTGGTACACAAAGCTGACAGTGGCGATTGGATTTCAAGGAATACTAGATTGATATATTGAGAATTTCAATAGCCTATTTTACACACAAAAATATGGTAGTAAAAATTTTATAGATTTTTTATTGCAAAGCCTAGAAAAATATAAAACAAAGCACACAAATTTCTTATAAATTATAAGAATAATTTTACAATTTTCAATTATTTTTATATAATTTACTACGAAATACAAAAATTGCCACCTTATGGATTCCATAATTGATTAGTTTGCTGAGTGTAGATGATTGTTTATTTTGTTGCCCTGGCAACTTGGCTCTGCATTTCCCAGGCAACATGGAAAATTCTAGAGAGCTGCTCTTTTCCGAACGGTTTGAGGTAACCGAAGGGTTGAGAGGGTTTCACGGCGTTACAGGGGCTTCAGGGAGTGTCCCCATTCCCCTGTTACCTTTACCCTATTCAACAAAATTTCCCCGCCTTTGGCGACAATTCACTTTCCACTGGCAGGAAAACTATGAGGCCCCACTTTAGGCATTTCAATTAAAAACTTGGGCGCGCTGGGCCGAACTACCAACCCCATTTAGTGGGAATCTTTTTACCCAAAAGCGAGAACAGGGCTCGAACAAAAATATTTCAGTTGTCAGAAACAATTGTTTTGTGAATTATAAATTGTGTAATTATTGTTCTAGGCTTGACCTTCCGTTTCGGTCAGGGCCAGTACGAATTATGAACAGCCAACAACGGCGAACAGTACAGAAAATTTGCATTTTTCACGCAAAGGGAAGCGCTAATTTGACTTTCTGGCAAAATAACGATAGGAGAGGCTAGGGGAAGGCCGAGTTAACAACACGGTTCTGGCCGGGCAAAGTCGTGGCTCAGTTACAATGGCCACGACCACGACCACAGCGGGGTCCCAGTTTGGCATTCGACAGAAAGGATTTGCAGCTTCCAGTTTTCGGTGTTCACTGGCGGCCGGCCGGGCTACGTGTTTAATTTGTGAAACACGAACTGTCGGCTTACACAAAAAAAATAAGCCCAGTTTTTCATTCGAAAAGGAATTTCGCCACTTGTTCCGGCTCAATGGCAAGCACTTGACAGGCGGGTCTTAAAGCGACCCAGGCCCTACGGTCCACGGAACCTGGCTTTGTTATTTGCAGCTTGGGTGAACTTGAGGTGTAACTATTCAAAGAAAATTGTATACGTGTGTGGTACGGTATGTTTATTTAAGAAAGCAATTAAAACTCTATATTATATAGAAGTGAAAGAGGTATTTTCTTAAAACTTACTCTTATTTTAATGTGTTTAAAAGCTGAATGTAAAAAAAATGTTGTAAGGATTGTTGATATTTTGAATTGTTATAGACTATAAGTTAGTTCCTCTTTTAGGAGGTAATTTCAGGAAGTTACATTTAAGGAGACCAATCTCATTTGCTTAAAAAATTAACTTTTTAAATTATACGACTTGCAGAACACTTAAAAATATGTTAAAAAGTGTCACATTAGGTACATTTTCAGGTACCGAATTCAGTGTTTACTATGTAAAATATTGCTCATAATTTTTGGCATATTTCTAGGGTCTTTAAAAAACACCTAATTATTTGTAAAGCAGCCTCCATTAAAAGTAAGTTAGCAATCTTTTCCGTTAAAGTTTAAACGAAAACAGATACATTAATTACATTCCCCATTTTTTTAGCTTAAATTTTCTCCCAAATCCAATTTTTAATTTAAATCCTCACACAAAACAAAAGTCCAAATGAAATCTGTTGCCATCGAAGCAAGGCAAACATCACGTAACTGAACTTTCACCTTGGGCCCGCCATGCAATCCAACTATCGCTGTCAACAGAGGGTATTGGGGCGCATTGGAATGCACCCCAGGATAC
Source organism: Drosophila truncata (assembly GCA_008042515.1). Classification (NCBI taxonomy): domain Eukaryota; kingdom Metazoa; phylum Arthropoda; class Insecta; order Diptera; family Drosophilidae; genus Drosophila; species Drosophila truncata. Next base: position 32,939 of record VNJQ01005887.1, on the reverse strand, counting down.
GAGTCCTGTCGCTCTGTCTCTCCCCTGGCTCTCTCCCCAGCTGGCGTCACGCATCCAGACAATGAACATGAATCCATGGTGTAATTGTATTTCGCCTGTCGCACACATTTCAATAAACTGCAAGGGGAAAAAATGTCGGGAGCCCTATCAAAAAAAAAAAAAAGCCACGCAAATTTGTGTTGACTGAATACACAAGAACGAACGTCTGTCCCTCCACAAGGACTCTCCCAAGCCCCCCTTTTTATCCCTAAGCCCAAGGCCATTGCCAAATAGATTTTTGTTTCAGTCGCATATGATGGCTATAGAAGAAGGAGGGAGAGAGAGAGAGAGAGCGGGACAGCAGCTGCACCGAAAAAGTGAAAGTGAAAGCATTTTCCGCATTGTGTTGGCAGCTGGGACGTGTCCTTCCACCCGTTGCGTCCCCCTTGAAAAGGAATGTGATTTGTGTGCCAGCCTCTGGCCCACATCCTGGCCATCCTTGCTCTCTCCCTTGTCTACTGTTTTTCAGCAAGATATTATTATTTTTCGGTTGTAACATAAAATGTAATTAAGAAGGCATTAAGTAGCGTGCATAAATCATTGGGCCACATGTGTGGACGGGCCAGGCACCACCTGGCGCGGGGTTCGAGATGGAGAGATGGTTAGTGGTGTGGTCTGGGTTCTAGGAACTTGAAACCTGGAGTTACGTAAGGGGCTGCTACTTCAGGAGAGAGAGAGAGCCAAGTTCCCTTCATAGATCTGGGTCTACTGATTGCATTCGCCTTTTTTTACTTCCTCTGGCGACACTGCGGCGCACAATTTTTGGCCATTTATTTATATATTCCTTTTTTCGCTCATTTTATTTTGGTGAACACAGCTGCAAAATGCTTATAGAGATCCACAGGGAAAAAATGGGGACCAATAAAGAGAAGTTTTATTATTCTTTTTACAAAAAAACCGATTTACGGAACCCATTGTTAGAGAACTTCACTAATTTTTACAATTTTCAAGATATTATTTATTTTACAGGTGTCTTGTTTCACTTTAACCTTTATTATATTAAATATCTCAAGCTTTTCATAAATGAAATTTTATGTAAATCGATATAACAAAAGATATTAAGAATAAACTTCGCTTTTATCTTTCTCCTTGTGTATCCTTAAAAAGAATGCGCCTAGCTGAATAATTCGCAAAAATAAAAAACTGAAAAAGGAACATGGCCACAGAGCCAAAATGGGAAAACAGGATGAACAGGATGTGCAGTCAAGCGAGACAGGAGCAGCGGCGTAAAAATAAAACTAACATGGGCATACGGTGCGGCTAAGCAATGACAACAAACAAACAAACCAGCAAACAGACAAGGGCCAAAAAAAGACGCTCAGCTTTAAGCGGTGGCTACTTTAAAGTCCACTGGACCACGAAATGGTAGCTAACGCAACGTGCTTGCCACAACAAAAAATAAAAAACAATACAAAAAAAGAAAATATATATAGGAAATCCCAGAAGAATGCAGCTTAACAAAGTTAAGCTAAAATCCTCGGAAGACTAAAACTGGACCAGCAACTAGATTTAAGTCGCTTATAGCAGGCCGATGCTGAGATTTTGAGAGGAACAGAGAAAATCACTCAAGAGAGAAATGAGTCGAGTAAATGAGAATTAAAGAGAAAGAGAGATGTAGAAAGAGGGAAATTGGGAGAGAATGAGGCAGCTTTTCGCCGGCTGTTTGTAAACAAAGTGAAAGCTTTCCCATCAGCTGTTTCGGCGTCATGACAAACACAGTGGGAGAAATTGTGAATCCAAAAGATTTAAATAAAACGCGGATAATATACAGTTCTGAAAAATGTATAATTTTTTTATTTTTTTAAATTGTATTAATAATTAATTAAGATTTTAATGGTTAATCGAAAGCTACATATGACTTTCGACAATTACTGGCTGTTTTGCCATTAAGACGACTTTTAATATAAAAAAATCTATTATTAATACAATCTATCTATTAATCTATTAATGAGAATGATTCACTTTAAATCGAAATTTGTAGATTTATTTATTTATAGATCAAATTTTAACAAATCCATAATTAAGTTATAAAATCATTAAATTCAATTCGGAAACGTGTCTATGTTAGTTATGAACAGGTAAACAAATCTGCATAATCTGTTTATTTATAGTTTCTTCAAAATTAAAATTTTTGCTACCATTATTGTCTTACATGCCTATATCGATTTGGCTATTAATGCTAAAGAATATTTATTTTATGGATCGAAAAAAATTCTTTGCATTGCACACTTCTGAATAAAATAATAATGCATTTATTTGATAACAAAAATAGTTCAAAATATTACACTAAGTAAAAGATATATGTAGTAAAAAGTAAATAATAAAATAGAAATATAAAGTTTAAAAATAGAATATACAAAATATATTCAAATATTTTATTGATTTCAATTTAAATACATTAATAGTACAATTAAAGTTTTAGATATTCCAATAAATTTTTAATGGCACCACACATCATAAAAATAAATTAAAAATGTTAAATACGCTACAAGTATAAAACTCACACGAATTAATTGCTATACCAGACAAACGAAAGTGAAACCATATGCCACAGAAACAGAGCATGGCGTCCAGTAACCCCATTGTAAAATGATTCCTCATTAAGTAGTTATAAAAAAAACACTGGACTCCCCATCACCCAGCCTGACCACACCAAAGCGATTAATGCAATTATCTAATATACCGAGGGAACTAGATGGAATTTAATGCAAATTAGCCTGGCCAGTGAACGAAATCGAAAACGAAACAAAATGAAACTGAAAATGGAATGTTCAGAGTTTATAGTTTTCCACGCGACAGTTCGTGCTGAGACTGAACCAATTTCAGAGTCAAATCAATGTCTGATAAACTCGCACACGTAACTGTAGTTTTGGGGAAGACCTGATGGGAATTTCAAAAATCAACTCAGAGCGAAAATCAGAAATGGAAAGCAGGTAATTTAAACCTTTTACTGCAACTGCTTGGAAGACGAAACGCTCTTTAAATATATAGAAAAAAAATTTATGCATATCAAGAAAGTATGTACCTCTTATTGATAGTAAAAATGGAGGAAGTCTGGGTAGATAGAAGTTACAATGTAGGCTAAATATAAGCTAAAAATAAATCCATTTAGTAGACTGTGAAAAACATATTTCTGAGCGATTATTATTACGAAAATAATGTAAATGAAAAAAGGGATTACTTACCGATTAGATAAGTCCACACTTTTAAACAAAATTAACTTGCTATTTCACTTAAATTGTGAATAATATTATTTAAAAAATTTAAATAATAAGGCGCATAGTGAACAATTAAAATTAAGGATCTAAATGTAAAAAAATTATGAAATTATGATCATAAACTTATCAGGAAATAAGTTTAACATAAAGGTAACTTAGAGCAAATAATTGTGAATCTTTGGAAAATAAGTTTGAAATGATTTATAAACATCATATTTAAAATAGAAATAAATACTTTTTAAAAAATATATTTAAATATTTTACTACTTACCTTTTTTCTAGCAGCTCGACGCCTCTGCTCTGAGTTTTTCCTCTGCCACTTGCGTCGGTCTGCCTCGCTGGCGAACAAATCCTCCACACTGCTGCTGCTGCTGGGCTCTCCATCCTCGCCAGAGCTGTCCGTGGAACTGTTTGCATTACGTCCTAGTTCAGCGTCCCTTTGCCTAAGTTTGCGATAATTTCCCGAGGAGTCATCGCTGCTGAGGAAGCGCTCTCGAAATGCCTTGTAGAGACCCGCACTGACACTGCCTATGCTGCCACGACCATGGACACCAGCGGTGGCAGCACTACGTCCGGCGTAGCTGCTTCTTCGCTTCTGCCGGGCTCCGGGCTTTGCAGTGGGTTCTGGATCCGCGTTCAGACTCTGGAGAGCTGCATTCATGTCCAGCCAGCCGGCGGCACTCATCCTTGCTTGGTTACTCCCGGTAATGCCCGCTAATCTCGGTGATGCAATGATTGTCGTCACGGATTCAAAGCCCTGCCTCGCATGTCAGGTGGATCGCTTTCTGGTCCCCTGGTTCTGGTGGCCAACCTTTCGCCCCACCACCTCCTCCGGTGGTGTCTCAGTTCGCTTCCCTCCAATTAACAATTACGAGTGCTGGTTGGTGTCCGCCTGCCGCCCCGAAAAGAAACAATCAGAGTTTGAAATTAGAAAATTAGAAGAGGCAAATTTGCATGCTTTCAATTAATAAGGAAAACCCATTCAGTCTGCCCATCAAAAGCAAAGATTTCCTTCACTTTTTTTTCGGCACGGATTGTTGACTTTTGATTAGGAGAGTGAGTGAGTGAGTGAGTGAGTGATTTTCCCATATGGAAATGGAGAAAATTGCACTAGGGGTTTTGTGTGGCAGCTGGGGGGAGGCAAAGGGATAAGGTGTGTCCAAATGACTGGCAAATTGGTATTCAAGGAAGATTGCTTGGGTGCATTCATGAATTTCAAGTGAAATTCCTGGCTGAGTTGGTATATAAAGCTATAAATTCAAATATTAATAATTTGAATCCCTAAAAAAACATTTTAAAGCAAAAAACAATGTAGTTCATGGCAACTGATTTTCGCCTCAACTTTGTAATCATTATTTTAATTCATTTTTCATGCCACTTAGCTGAAAATGCATTTCCATTTCGCACATTACATTCATTTTAACAGACATTAATCGATTTAATGACAATTAAGCGATTCATATTCAGAAATGAAATGAATGTCAGGCGACACTCGATACATTACCAAATCTCGTAATATGTTCAAGTGATTTGATGGAGCGACATTTTTAATGAATTTCCATTTAACTTAATTGGGTCATCCCATCATCTGTGGCCGGGTTCAGTGGCTGCACATTTAAAGTAATTTAAATTAAACTTCAACCGCTGTACAAATGCAAAAACATAAATTATCTGATTCTCTTCGTTACTTTTTTTTATTTTTTGTTAATTCATGCACCAGCAAATGAACATGAAAATGCGAAAAACTCAGTTTTCCCTCTCTCTTTCCTCTGGGCAAGTGAAAAGGCGTCGGAAAAGATGAAAGGGTGGCAATGATGAAAAACTAAAGTGAAATACCACGAGCCTACCACTGAGTGTGTGAGTGTTTGTGTGTGGGCCCTATAGGTGTGCACATCATTCCGATCAGAAATATATAATTTAAATCTCTCTTTCGCCCACTTAACATTTTAAGTTCATATTTGCCGATCCTAAAGGATGTTTGTGTTGGCTGTTGGGAGTGAACTCTGGTTTCCACTTCCAGTTTATAAGCTATTGAGTTATTAGAAAAATATTTGCTCGCTTTGCACTGAGAGGAATATTATTTTTACAAGTTACTTGAAGACTTTACTAAATGAAGTAATGGTTATGGGCTTTTTGAGCTCCCACCTGAATTTGTATATATTATTTTAAAGTCTTCTTAACTTAAATCTAATATTTATTTCATAAAAATAAATTGGCTTATAATTAGAGACATTTTTCCACCTTAAATTAAAACCTTTAACAGCTTTATTGATTAGTTACCCCTATCAATTTTCCCATTTCGGCTTTCTTAATTGGTGATTAAACGGATTATCGGTGTGGCAACTGCCTAAATCATTTCACATCATTGATTGTAATTTTTACGGTGTATTGACGTTGCGAGCATAATAAACAAACGTTAAACAGACGATGTCGGCGTCAGAAGAAAAGAGGCAGAATCGAGAAGAACTCCCCAACGCACACACTTCATTGGTAACGAAAAAATACGGAAAAAAAAAGAAAGAAACAAGCCCAGCCAAAGCAAACTGTCACATTAGCATATTAGGAACTCTGGGGAGCCTACGAAAATACGCCTGCCTTTAACGTTCTGACTTGGCCCACTCTCTGCACTGAGAGAAAGTATCTCCATTCTAAGAACATGAGATAAAATATATATTAATTTTAAATATAAGGATTTATAACTTAAAAATATTCTTTTATAGGTGCCACTTTATTTTAATTAATATAATAATGACTTTTGTAAGAAATGTCTATTTATTAATCTATCTTAAAGGTGAGCAGAGGCTAACGGCTCAGCAATTTTCTCAGCTTTTCAATCAAAATAATTGGTTTTATTCTCTGTTTTATATAAAATACTTCTTTCAGTGCTTTCTTCACTTCTGCCGGCTCTCTGCGTTCTGTTCTGCCCGCGTCTCAGCCAACGCACGCAACGCTGCGCATGCGCAACTTTCTTTGCTCAACGAGCGCCTGCGTCTGCGTCGGCGTCTGCTTCTGCGCCTGCGCCGACGTCGACGGCTCTGCTTCGGATCGGGCCTTGGCAATGGAAATGGCTTTTGGCTGAAAGCATGTGGCTTTGGCTTTGGGCTCTTCGGGGTCGTATCAGTCGGCTTGCAGACTTTCGCGTGTGCGGTGGTGCGAACTAGCTTATAGCCACGATTTGGAGCGAATCAGAGGGACTGAGAATTTGTGGATTTAAGATTCGAGCCTCGAGAATCGCAAACAAACAGATCGAGAAATTCGCTGGGATCAGGGCGCGACTTGTTGACAGTTTGCAGTCATGTGAAGTGGTTCAATTAGTGCAACAACAATATAAGACAGAAAGAAACCGTGCTTGATTTACATAATTAACAAGTGGAGTGCGAACGGAGATTTTTAGAAAAGCCCACAGCTAGCTTCCCCCGAAGAGAGAAGAAGAACGAGCCAAGCGAGAATATCGAAATATATTCCGATAACGGAACTGCTCGTGGCGAAGACTCATTAAGTTTACATGCAGCGGATTGCATAACCAGAAGAGAAGATGATGCTCCACTTACGTCACTGGCCACTCGTGCTGGCCATCGCTTCCTGCTCAGCAGCGGCAGCGACGACAACAACGACGACGACATCAACCACATCATCGTTATCCTCCATTCCGGGCAAATATCAGGCCTTGGGTGCAGCCCATCACCAGCCAAAGAAGCTGAAAATCGGAGCTGCTGCCTCCTCCTCCTCCTCCGCCTCATCTGCCACCTCAACCTCCTCATCTTCAACCTCTTCTTTGGATGGCAATGGCAACAAACCTGTATTCCGGCAAAATCCGATCAAGAATTGGTTCGGTGCCTTCAATCGCAATAATTCGCCGGCAGCTCAGAACCAAACCTCGCCGACATGTTCCTGCAGGTGAGTCCCAGTGCCAGTCCCAGTCCCAGTGCCAGTCCCAGTCCCCATCCCCCAGAGACACATTCTCCGCATAAGCTATGTGTGTGTGCTCATACCTACAAATGCAAAGATCTAAAGATCCAGAGATCCACAGATCCAGAGATGCACGAAAGCTGTCATGGTCATGATGACAACTTCCAGTTAGACGGCCGGGTAGGTGATAAACCACTCTGGCGTTGTCATTGTCACGGCATACAAATGGCACAAACAGTTAAAGTTACAGATAGATTTGAGTGCCTGCGAGGAGGAGCACGCCATCGACGGGATATAGCCATAGAGAAATCTGTTCTAACACAAAAGATAATTATAGGAAGCTGTCAATAGGAGAACTGTCTTTAAAATAAATGGAATATCAATGAACTAAATAGGTATTCCTGTTGAAAAATCCCTAAAGGTAATGGATTGGTTTAGACCTTAAGGCAGCTAATTAATTATTCTTAAATACAACAAATTTGGCTTTTCCAAAAGGTCAGCATGACTATACATCTCCTAAAATATTTCATTCATATCTAAACCATCAGATTGAAACGCATTTCAACTTTCTAAAGAATCACTTGGCCATGGCTTATATCAAACTAAATCATCTTTCCACTCTGTTTATAAATACTTCCTTAATTTGTAAACAAATGAAGCTGTTATTTTTTGAACGGCTCTTTATCTTAAATCACTAAAGTTAAACTTAATAATAAAGTTTTGAAGCTTTTTTTTTGTTAGTTTAAAAGTTAACGAGCCTTCTTCTTAGTCCAAAAGATTCATTTGCCCATTTGTTACCCGTTTTGAAATACCAATTCTCCGTGTGACCCCAAAAGTCAGGTTCTCTCTGAAGAATTGCACTCGAAAGGCATTCTTGTGTGGCCATTAAACAAATTGCATTGCCAATTGGGAATTGAACTTTGGCTTTAAGCACTTGGCTTTTGGCATAGGCCTGTTCCCTCGGGTATTTATGGAGTCGGCAGTAAAAATAGAAATCAAAAGGAAGCGGATTCTTAGGGGAGTTAAAAAAGATCCTACTTAGCTAAGGGGAAAAAGTTTAACAATTGAAAAAATGTAAGTACTTGAAAGGACTTGAGGATAAGTTATGTCAAGTCGTTAGACTTTTGATCGGCAGGAACATGGATTTTAATCAAATATTTATTGTGACTGCTTGTACACATTCTAATAAAATTATATTGCTTCCTTTGCCAGGCTTTATTTAATTTAATAAAATGTATTCCCAATTAGTATTTTATTTCTTTAGAATCTCAAAAAACTTCCCCCCATGCACCCAAATTTAGCCGTAAAATTAGTGGAACTTTATGTAGCCGCAGCCAATTCTTCGATTTGTTAATGAAGGCCTAAAACCCGTTTTATTTCTATATATAATTTTTACTTTTTTCCTATTTGTTTTCTTTCTTTTTTTGTTCTTTTTTTTGCATATGAAAGAACGAAAAAAGAAACTGATTTGCATACGATTTGATAACAGTCTCTGTTTGGCTTTCAGAACGTGCGTGTGTTTATCCAGGAGATACAGATACAGCTATAGATATATGTATTTGTACAGTATATATCGTGGAAGGCATACGCTCAATGCGTCATGTCATATTAATGTGTGTGCGGGAGGCAGGGGAATGCCGTTGTGGCCGTTGTTTCTGGCTTCGGCTTTTGGCCAAGGCGGCGGTCTTGGCCAAGCCGTCTCCGTCTCCTAAGTGGGTCGCCGTCGCACATTTTGCTTCTTTGTTTCGGGACGCTTCTCGACTGGCCTGGCCACCATTTTGGGGCAATGACACGATTAAAACACATACAAAATCTGAATCCCAAATACTTGTTGCGGTTGGATCGATTGATTATGTGGCCAAAATAAACACAGCGAGAGAGAGAGAGAGACAGAGAGGGAGACAGAACCTGATGCGCTTCCTTTGCGACCCAGTGGAAGAATTTTTAATATTTTTTTTGGGCTGCATGTTGTGTCCGGGGGTAATTAAAAACCTGTTTAAAGTAAAGCGTTGTAGTCGTTGTGGGACAAACCATAAAATCTGCAAAAATCGCTCATTTGTTTTATGTCCGTCCCATAAAATACTTCCAACACTTTCTTTGTGGCGGCCGGGGTTGCTGAACTCTGAACTTGCCAATCGGCAGAGAGATCGCGAAAGGCACCCTTGACCCATACCATTTATCGGTTCAATATGAACTTGCTAATGAGGTGGCATAAAGCAATGGAAGATCGCTAATTTGTTTTTTATTTCTGTTTATACATTTTTAATATAAAGTGCGTATACTATATAAAATAATAGACGCACGATTAAAGACTTAAAAAATATTTTTAAGAAAGAATTAAATTTCCGTTAAATACTATAATACTTTTAAAGCAGGAAAAAAATATAGTTTAAATACTATTTTTGAGTCGGGACACTGTATTAAAGCCTCATAAATTATAAATTCAAATCACACCCGATAAAAATCTATAATCCTTCCTATATTCTCCTTCAGGTGCGGCGAACGCAATGACGAATCACGAATTGTGGGCGGAACGACAACGGGAGTGAGTGAATACCCCTGGATGGCCCGGCTGAGCTACTTCAATAGGTTCTACTGCGGCGGAACTCTGATCAATGATCGCTACGTGCTGACGGCTGCCCACTGCGTCAAGGGCTTCATGTGGTTCATGATCAAGGTCACCTTCGGGGAGCACGATCGCTGCAATGACAAGGAGCGCCCGGAGACGCGATTCGTGCTGCGCGCCTTCAGCCAGAAGTTCAGTTTCTCCAACTTTGACAATGACATTGCCCTGCTGCGTCTGAATGACCGCGTGCCGATCACCAGCTTCATCCGGCCAATATGCTTGCCCAGGGTGGAGCAGCGTCAGGATCTTTTTGTGGGCACCAAGGCCATTGCCACTGGCTGGGGTACCCTCAAGGAGGATGGCAAGCCTTCATGCCTGCTGCAGGAGGTCGAGGTTCCGGTGCTGGACAATGATGAGTGCGTGGCCCAGACGAACTACACCCAAAAGATGATCACCAAGAACATGATGTGCTCGGGCTATCCGGGAGTTGGTGGACGGGACAGTTGCCAGGGCGACTCCGGGGGTCCGTTGGTACGCCTTCGGCCTGACGACAAGCGCTTCGAGCAGATCGGAATCGTGTCCTGGGGCAATGGCTGTGCCAGGCCCAATTATCCGGGCGTGTATACCAGGGTGACGAAATACCTGGACTGGATTGTGGAGAATTCGCGGGACGGATGCTTCTGCGACGAGGACTACTGATCGCGGGTGAGCGCGCTCGGAGCGGTGGACAATTCTTCGCCTTAGTTGTTAGTGAAAAACCCTTAGTAGTTTAGCTCATATTTTGTACTTTTATACTAAAACAACTGAATAAAGTTAAACAATGCATTAGGTTAGATATCCCAAAAGCTGCATTTTATCAGGGGTGCCACAGAAATCACTAGGGATTTTGCTTTCCGCGGAAACCATTTCCGCGCGAATATTTCCGCGGTGCCACAGCACTTCGAGTGATTTCATTTTTTTAGCATGTTAGCAAACCTTTTCGAACTTTTCTGCTGAGGGTGGCAGCCCTCTCAAATTCAAATTTCCCTAATGTTCGTTTAACATTATTTTATATTTTATCATTGCAGAGCAACGGGTTTTATTAATTTAAAATTTAATTTAAATATTTAAATTTATTTATGTATAGCTAATTAATTTAAACAGCTAATAAAAACAAAATAAAAATTTCAATTTTTGGCGCGTAAAATTATAAGAGTTGGCATCGCTGACCCTGACTTCGAAAAACAAAATCAAACGAGTTGGCAGCACTACACTTTAGCGGATTTAGCGCTGATTGAGCGCTGATTTATTCAGCGCAAAATACTTCCGCGGATTGGCTGTGGCATCGCGGAATGAAATTGAAGTGAAATTTAGCGGAAGCGATTTCTGTGGCACCCCCGTATATTTCCAATTACAACTTTATAATAAGGGATTGTTCTTATGGCACCTATACATGCACCATTCGAATGTAATCTTAAAAAGTATTGCCAATTAATTCAGCTTAAATGCTTTATTATTATTATTTAAATTGTATTTTTAAAGAAAAAATAAAACAAAAAAAATAAAAAAGATCGCACAACGCGAAAGTACATTCTAGCAGAGCAAGGTTTCGATCCTCGGACCTCTGGGTTATGGGCCCAGCACGCTTCCACTGCGCCACTCTGCTTGTTGACAACGCAGTGTCTAAGGCTGTTTAAACACAACAGCAATTGAGCAGTGGAAAACTTAGCAGATATAGTGTCTGTAAATTAACATTTTCATATAAACTGCTTGCAAGCAGTTCAAACAAGTCTAATAATATTCTTATACTCTGTTAATGAGTCGTATACTCTGTTAATGAGTTTTATTCTCAGTGGGAGTTTCAGTCGCTATTTGCTTTATATTTATCTTTCCGTTTTATCGCAATCTGCCAGATATATATATTTTTTTAAAGAAAAACATTGTTATCTTATTTCTGTTCGTTTTGATTATATGCTAAAGAAGGTCTTGGAGGGGCAGAAAAAATTTTAAAAAATATTAAAGTTAACGCTTTAAAATGCCAACAATTTTTGTCAGTAGCTCCGCTATTTTCAACGCCGATTGTCATAGGCCCCTTTTGACACCAGAGCACCAATAAGCAGAGTGGCGCAGTGGAAGCGTGCTGGGCCCATAACCCAGAGGTCCGAGGATCGAAACCTTGCTCTGCTATGAGGTAAATTCGCGGCGTGCGAATTTTTTTATTTATTTTTTTATATCATTCTTAATTTAGAAATTTATATTTCTTTGTATCAGTGCAAACAAGGTAGAAATCTGATGGAAATAGATGGAAAAAATTGTTTTATCCCTTTAAAGTTTTCCTTTAGTAAATAAAATATTTAAAATAACAAAAGTAAACGCTTTCAAGATAAATTTAATTATTCTGATAAGCGTAAAATGTTTTAAAATGTCACTAAGAAATGTCGACGCTATACCTAGCTTGTTTTTCATTTCTTTATATTTATTTCTCTCACCAGTTACGTATTTTTAATGTCAGTAATTTCTTTTTAAAAAGAGAAGATACAGCTGACAACTGTTGTTCGTTTGTCTGATAATTGCGCGGGCAACGAGGCACAGCCAAATCAATTTTGAGGCCCAGACAATGGGCTCCATGTGAAGCAACCAACCTTCAACCGCAACGAGTACGAATGTGAGTGAGTCTTACTGCAGTTAGAAGACAAGAGACTTTCAGCGGTTTGATGCGGCCCAAAAAGCAAATATCATTAGAAACACTAGCTAGCTAGTCAGTCGGCCGCAAACTGGTTTCCATCGAACAGCTGTAAATACAAGATGAACGGCGCTGGGGAGAAGGCGATGAGGATGGAGATGGTGATGGGGTCTTAAAAGTCAAACGTTAACTTGGCCAGTGGAACAGCACCGGTGGAGCACCGAAAAAAGTTTAAATATTTGTTTATGAAATTTAAATGTTTTGCCTAATGAAACTTACTCGGAATTGCGGTCGAGCGATTGCTGATATTCTTATCTATCTTCGTCTTTCACTAGCACTAATTGGTTACTCATCGAGGTGATGATCACAGCGGTGATTCCACTTCAATTTCCACTTTCGCTTCAATTTCCACTTTTCATTTCACTTCCATTAATCTCGCGACCGAAGAAACTCACGTGTGCTGCCGCGCCTTGCGTAATTATTCAAATTTGATATATTTTTGCATAGACTTGGGATTCGCGCATCTCATAGATACATTTTTGAATGCAAGCAACGGGGGGTCGGGATGGGGCTCCAGGTTTTGCGTTCGTTTCGAAATTTTCTTTTCAGCCGTCTATATTTTTCGCGTCTGCGCTGCCAACAGTTGTTGTTTACCGTTCGCCGCTCGGCCGCTCACTGAAAAAGCCGCCACGCAGCTCCCCGCGCACCCAAAGCACGGAGAGTACAAGATACAGATACCAACGGAGGGACCAGAGCGGCTAAGATCTCGAGATTGTTTTGTTTCTCCGCGATCTCGGAGTTTTCATGCTCTTCAACTCGCCGGCCGCCGGTATGAATGAATTTTCTGTGCATAGAAAAAAAATTCAGTCAAAAATTGGTCACTTAATTGGAATTCGGATTAAAAGAATATAGCAATATAGCAATTTTGCCAAACCGAATTTGGTATACCCTTGCAGCTCACACAACTAAATTATCAAATTTTCTAATCATCATCTATGGTAGCTTTATGATATAGTCCTTCGATGTTCATAAAACGTATACCGAAATTGTAAAATTATACAAAATGGCCATGTCTTAAATTTTATAAAAATATGTTAAAAACTAGCCAGCTCACAATAAGAATATATAAAAAAAACTTTCTGCAAAGTTTCATCCAGATAGCTTTAAAAAAAACTTGCTAGGTCCAAGATTAAATTCTGAAAGATCTTTTTTTCGCACAGGTAGAAGGATTTACATGTAATTCTATTTTTAGCTCTCCGTTGATATATATTAGAGTATTAGACATTGAAGCTTAGTGTCCCTCGGTGGCTCAGTGGGTAAGCGGGCAGACCACGGCTTTTCTGCGAAGACATGGGTTCGAACCCGTAGTAATTGGGGTTTTTAAGGGATTTTCTTCTGCGTTCCACCAATCATATAAATACTCACAAAAATCATATTTCAAAATTTAATGGGTTTTTTCAGGTAGTTTCTCTCGCAGAGAAATAAAAACTCATAAAATGTTGTAATGTGAGTTGAATGTTGTGAGAGTGTGTTAATTGGTATTAGACATCAAATAAGGTCTTATTAATACAAAGAATTTAATTATCCAATTGGGATTTTGAATCTAGAAACGAATTTAGAGTTCGGAACTTGAAAAATGTATGGCTGCACTTGAAAGTATCCAATTGGGTAATAAAATCCTAGCATACTTTCGGGTGGAGTAAAACTTGCCTAGTTTTGGGCAGTTCAAAAATGTTATTTTTTTAAGCAAAATTAATAAATCAAATTCTGCATAAACAAATTATAAGATGATGAATCAAAGCAATCCATGCTTTAACGGCAAAATACGAGACGCTGAGTCAAAGTAATCCCTGCTTTTTACGTAGCATATACGATTTCGCTCTAAAAGAGTTTCGAAATCAGTCTGAAATTTTACTTTTTAACGATAAATTTTACCGCTTTTATTTCTACGTGGCATATACCATTTCACTTTGAAAGAGTTTCGAAATCAGTCTGAAATTTTACTTTTAAACGATCAATTTTACCGCTTTTCCTGAAATTTTACTTTTAAACTTTTTTATTTCTACGTGCAATGGAGGGGCAACAGGAGCTGGAGTCCCACCGACAAGCTGTTCGAACCCTTAGTGCTCAATTTAGCAATCATTTGGAAGCGGTCAAACGAATAACGGCTCATTATGCGGAGATAGGACACACGCCTTCGCCCGAAGATATTATGCAAATGTGGCACGTAATAATAGAACTAAGAAGAGGTTTTAGAGCCCTAAAAGCACTTTATTATCAACGTAAGCACGGAAAAATGTACCATGTTCGGGGTGGTGGCTAACCGAATCGTATATAATAGATTATGAAGATATCCCAGGGAACAGGGCACCAGCTGACGTGGAAATGGAATCCTTTGAAGCCGAATCTAATGGAAGAATGGATGGTAAGCATGGAAGAGAAGTTTAAGATGTTAATTAACTAATTTTGATATGTTAATTTTTGGGGATCCTATTGGAGATGACGTTGATCCTTAAAGCTAACTCAAAAAATACAATTTGCTTGCCAGTTTGAAATCTTAGACAATTTTAATGTAATTCTATGAAGTTAATAAAAGCAATTTAATAAAATGTAGTTATTTGTTTATAAATGTTTTCAATAAATATTAAAAAAAATTTAGTTTATGGTTCATGTCTGAGCTCATGCACTGCTTGATACAAATATACTGCCTTACCGATAGTGTGCACTTCTCTCTACTGCAGCGCCATCTAGTTCTCATTTATCACAAAACAAGGTGGCAACACCAGCACTGCTCACGGTTATTATTTATATATTTAAAAACTAAAATTAAAAATGTATTCTCTCCTTTAAATAATAAAACCATCACAAATTGATTGTTATTTTTTGTATTTTTTTCTTTTTCCATTTCGTTTTAATACATACAATATAAAAACTGATAAAAAATCAAAAATAAATAAAATGCATTAAGGCTTAAACTGTGTGTTTTGTTGTTTGTTTCTAGTTTTCAGTTTGAAATACGATTACAAATGGCTGGCAAAGGTCTGGGCTACGTACGTCTGTTGTCTACGAAAGAAACAAAATTACAAAGGACAAAAGCTGTGGCTCGGACGCTTTCTCTATGGCCAAAAGTAAAACGTAATTATAATAATTTTAGGCTTATGCATTATCAGTTAGAGTTAGACATTAGTTATTGCTGTTCGGGTTCGGGCGCTAATTGGTTTTCGCGTGTTTTTTGTATATATAAATATAATACAAATTAAATATTGTATTTATGTGTCAATTCTAGGGGCTAAAGTGTTTAATTATAGTTAATTTTTGCTAAACGATCACATTGAACAGGCACTCACTCCGTGGCACTCACTCATTCATTCATTCACGCACTCCGACGCTTCACTCACTCGCTCTCCGACTTACAAATTACAATTTCGCACTTACGTCTAGGGGGCAATGAGGGGGGGGGGGGGGNAGGGACACAGGGACTCTTCGGGTCTTACTAAACTAGAATATGGGCTCGTTACGTATTCTCTCTCCTCAAAAACTTCTCTACTCTACGCTCTAAAATTAAACCATCTATTGATGTTTACAGTCGCCATGAATTTCAAATTTCTGGATTTCAGCTCATTATTTTTATGATTTTTATGATTTTTAATTCTTGGGGCAACTGTAAACAGTTCGAAAGTCGTCTGGTTTACCTTTCTCGTTTCGAGTTTTGATTGCTTCTTTCAAAAGTTTTTATACAATTTTGGACTCGCATTTCGTATATATGTAGGGGTTGTATGTTTCGTATGCTTGTAGTTCTGCTAATAACATTTTGCTTCACGGATGAATGACTGAGAGGTGTGGGTGGTGTAGGTGCATGGGGCTTGCACTTCGCACGTTGGGTAATCACAGCAAATCGGCGCAGACGCCGCCGAACCACGCCATATATAGCGGCAGTAGGTAGACAACCAGAGCGCGACGCAGCGTCATCTTCTCCGGAGCGCTGGACGACCGATGATCGTCGACGTCGTCGTTATGGCCTTCATCCGAATCCTCATCGTCGTCGCCGCCGCCGCCGCGCTGACCATGATCCTCCTCGATCGTGTTGTGGTCCTGGTCAAAGTGGGTGGTGTGAATCAAAGGATTCTTGTCATCCACTCCGCCCGTGGGCCGTGAGGTATGCGTGGGTACCTGCGGCCGGACTCCATCCTCGTCGTCATCGTTGTCTGCATCCACCGTGGGGCGATCTACGTCTGGCTTGTGGCTGGGCTCAAACGGACCCAGGCCAGAGCCATCGTCGTCATCTTCATCGTCTTCGGAGCCGGAACCAGAGCCAGCGCCACTGCCCGCATAGGGTTCTTCTATAGAGGAAAATGTAATATAAGTAAAAATTTTATTAGGAACCGTCTGTGGGGATTCTTACCCAGCTCAGTCCACTCCACATCCTGACCATTGTAGGCATTCCGCAGGTGACTAATGGCATTCTTTAGATGAGCCAGCTGCGAGGACATTTGAGCGGTTTGCTTGGTGCTGGCGGGATTGCCACTGAACTCGGGATTGGAGCCATGCTCGGTGGTGATCGAGTGCATGTATCTGCAAGGAATAATTTGGTTTAATAAAGCTCTCTTCTATATATTTATATCCCTTCTCACCTGTCGATAGTGTGCCCATTCCAGCACATGCCATCCACATCAGAGCTGGAGGCTATATCCTCGTTGCTGCAAACGGAGTGTGGCAAGTTGGACCAGAACTTCTTGTAGTCCTTCACGCGCTGGCGTATATCCCTTACGATCCTGTCCAGTATGGGTTCCCGTCCACCGCCGCCGCTTTCGTTATCATCGTCATCGTTGTCGTCGCGATTATTCTGTTGCTTTCGTCGCTGTTGCTGCTGCTTGCGACGCTGCTGCTGACGCCGGTTGTTGCCTCCTCCACCTCCACCTCCACCACCGCCGTTGCCTCCATTGCCACCGTTTCCTCCGCCATTGCCATTGTTTCCACCTCCATTGCCACCCTTTCCTGCTCCACCCTGTTCCTGCGACTGCTGGCCTGCGCTCTCCTGCGAACCTGGCTCAGCTGCTCGGCGCTCTCTCAGCACAATGGCCTCATCCAGAGTGGCATCAATGTCCAGGGTGTCTGCTTCCACGGGACTCTTGGCATTGAGCACCTGGACACCCTGCAGCTTGGGGTTAATGGAACGCTTCATTTTCTTAAGCTTGGGTCTGCCGCAGCCCTGGAACACGCGACTGGTGATGTCCTGGCCAGAATCCTACAGGGAAATACCAGAGTTTATTGTTAGTAAATGTGAAAGTTATTGGTTTGTAATATTATCTTTTAATTATTGTAGAAATTAGAAAGCTTGCTTTTAATTTTAGATCTCGAGACCAGTTGCGCCACACTCAACAGCAATTCCATTCACACCCCGTCGAGTGTGTGGCTCCTTAATGGCTATTTATAGCTGCTTTTTATTGACCCATTCCGCAGATAAGAATTGATTTCGAGCGGCTACTCATTATGGCCCATCAGTGGCCACTTGAGCGAGCAGAGACCTCTGAGACTCTCGGGGAAGAGTCACCTCTCCTTATCAGCTCACCCATATCAGTTCCCATGTCAGTTTCCAACCGTTTACAGTTCCTCTAATTACGAGGTTTGGGTCAGGGCAGGAGTGGAATCATCATAACTGTCGACCCTGATGGCAATCATCAAAAGCGGTTGGAGTCGGTTCAAGAAGCTAATCAGAATTAAAATTGAATACTATTTCGCATTTTGCATTCGTTTTGTTGTTGGCCTTTTATGGGGCCGTCAGCACGGGCAAGAAGTAAACACATTAAAAGCCAAATGCCGCACAACAACAGCAGCGAAACACAAACAAAAACAGCAACAATAGATATATGTAGATATACAAACAGACAAACAGAAGAACCGAGCGGTTGAAAAAAAGAAATGTATAAATTTTAAATGGAAATATAAATTAAATTCATATGCGAGCCAAATGTTGTGCAAATAAATCGTAAAAATGGCAACCAAAACAAAAGTCAAGCGATAGTTCCACTGAACTCTGAGAGCAGGGAAAGGCCAGCAGGGGTTTTAAAATATTGCAGTAATCAAAATTCAATAAGTTATGGCCATCCGAGTGTAAATTATTCTTTTGCTTTTTGTGTAAATATGTCAAGAATAAATATTTGCGTTAGTTTTGACAGGAAATTTATGTGATTGAGGGGTTTTTGGTGTTAGTTTTAGGGATGTAACACTGAATGAAGGAAAGAAAACTAAAGAGATTTATATATTTAAAGGATATAAAGGTAATAAATTATGTTTTAGAAAGATATTTGTATTATAAAAAAAGCTTAGCTACATTATTCAGCTCTTTAAGTTCTAAGCTAATGTTTACTCCATCTAATTAAATATTTCTTTAATTCTCAAGCTCCATAAATTTCCTCTTCGTCTTCTCCTATCAATTGCCACCATCTCAGAGCGGGTTTCCCCAACTATTACTCTTTCCACAGGGGAGACTCGTTTAAAATGTATGCGAATTAAAGAACCAACACGCATATAAACCACTCGCACGCACTGACAGTTTTATGCGCACATAACTTAGGGGTTCCAGCTGCTGCTTCTGGGTCCCCAAAACGAGTTACAAATTGCTATTGGTTTATGCTAATGCTAATGATATAATTTATAAATTTTAAATATTCCTGCAAGATCTCACCTGGAAGTTCATGATGGCCTCGGAGATCTTGATGTTGAGGGGCTCCACCACCATCACAATGTTGAAGGATCCCAGCAGACGTTCGGCCACCCTGTCCATGGCCAAAGCAAAGTTCTCCCATTCGGAATCGAATTCGTGCTGGAAATGGAGGCATCCCTTGATCACATTCACACAGTAATTGGTGCAGGGCTTTTCCGTGTAGCCCTTGCAGGCGCCACAGTGTTGCATCTTGGTCAAGGCACCCGTACAGTCGGCATTTAGACGAACCTGGAAATTAGTAAGGAATTACTAAGAGCTTAAAGGAATTTAAATGCTTAGCTACTTACATTCAACACCTTTTTGGCCACCTCAGAGGCCGTGGTCAGGGCCTGACCATAGGTTCGAGTCGCCACAAAAGAGCGCTTGATCTGGACGGAGAGCTTGTCCGGCACATCCCCAAAAGGCTTCAGTTCCTTCATGTGCTCGCTGACGCATCGCATGTAGCTGGAAGGGAAGAAGTAAATGGGGAAATGAGTACGGAATGTTTTAGGAAAAATATTTTCATTAATTTTTCATCGAGTGTGAGACGGCGGAAATCTCCGCTTGTAAATGGCACGGCTCAACGCCTTCGCTATGCCTTGCCTTTGACTTTAGCGAATTCTCCTCCCTCTCTCTCTCTCTTTGCCGGGCAACAACTAAAATTTTTATGCAGAAAAATCATAAAAATAGTTGCTGCTCCAGCCATGTGCTGGAGTAGTTGTAGCTTCCAATAGCACCTCTGTGCCCAGAGTGTGTTTGTGCTCCAACTTGGCCATCAGGCATGACAGTCATTGCACTTGTACGGCTGCCCTCGGCCTTATGGTCAAGAAGTCGCCGCCAGCAGCAGTTGTTGTTGCCTCCGTTGTTGGCAGTTGGCAGTTGGCCCCCTCTACTTAGGCTAAACAATTTAGAAATTACTGCAAGTTGCATTCACCGAGGTGACAGATCAGTGAAGCGGCAGCACCAGCTGCTGCAGCTCCTTGATGGGAGGGCAGTTTGAGGAGTTTGGAAGAAGGCGATTATCCTAGGCTTTTAAAAATCTCTGGTAAACTATAAAAATAGTAAATACTCTTGGGCATTTTGATTCATCTTTTTATAATTAACTAAAAAAGGTGTAAATAAAAAATGATCTGTCTACAAACTTATTTGTTTTGAATTCTTTTTTAAGTCATAATATCCCCTCTATATTTATTTTTTATACAAAATAAAGCCTTGAAAAATAATATTGAAATAATTCCTATTAAATAAACACCCTTCTGAGCTTCTATAGAAGCTCCTCAATGTATCCCCTCGGCACGATATCCGTTTCTTTATGTGCCATTCCATTTGTCGCTTCATTTTTTGGCCATATCGCATATCAAAGTTATGCCCAAACAACGACACCCGTTGATTTCCCATAGTTTCCATTCCCCCCGAAAACTAACTGCTTGAGCTACCCCCTCATTAAGCGAACAGGAGAGCCCCTCAGCTGCAAGTCTAGGTGGAACAGGGGGTTTATGCCATAGGGGCATGTGATCCATTCTGAGGGCAAAACCAGCGCCGTTCAAGCGACCGACCAACCGCACAGAGCAAACATCAGCCACAAACAAATATGAGGGGGTTTACACTGGGAACAATTACTTAATCAATGGAATTTTTAAAGAAAATAATAAGGAAATTTAAAGAAAATTTATACATTACAAATATTACAGTCTTTTTATGAAAATAAACTTAATTATCAGGGAGTTTGATTATTAAAATTCATGAAATGTACGTTGTTTCACGCCCAAATAGCATTCCTGAATTACTAGACTATTTTCTCCGAGTGTAAAAGGGGGCAGAGAACCGGGCAAGTGGCGGCAATTACGCGACATCGTTGTTGTCGTTGCTGCCGCCGCTGTCCAATGGCAATAAACGGACGATGTGCCAAAGCACGTACGACAAACTAAAACGATGACAATAAAAGCGAATCGCTGGAGTTGAAGTTGGAGTCGGAGATGGAGATGGAGCCAAGTCAGCAGCGGGGCATCAATTGGAGGATAGCGCGTGGGTAACACGAGACCAGCCCAAAGGAGGGGAGGCACAAGGAGGAGGGTCAGGAGAACAGCCCAGGACGGGCAACCGACCAAAAGTCATTTGGCCAAGTCGTCGTCGTCGACGTTGTCGTTGTTGCCGGTTACCGGAGACCTCCCGTTCCAGGGCAAAGAGCCAAGTGGGCGCAATTTTCGCTCTACGCCATCCATTTTTGTGCGGAAATGCGAGCAGCTGACACAGGAACTGGCATAAAGTGCGGTTTTCGGTTTTTGGTTTGCGTTATGAGATTGGATTGGCTTGGAAAGGGAAGTCACTATGGTTAGGCATAGGTGGTGGTGGGTTATCTGGGATTGTGATGAATAAATGGTTGGCGAGAATGATATGTAGTAGGTAGAATAAAATAGTGGAGGTTGTCTTCATGAAGATTTTGAGACTAAGATAATAATTCATTGAGATATTTTGATAGGTTTCTATAAAAGATCATGATAGGGATTTCTAATTATCAAAAGAGCTTCAAAATTGTATAGAACCTAGGCCCACACATGATTTCTTAATTTATTTATATATCTTGATTAGGTAAAGTTATGATTTTTGATCACCTTTAAGAATTAGAGGTGGAGAACTATCGATAGTTTTATCGGCATCGATAAAATTGGATAATGCGTACTTTTTAACACTAAAAATTCCCTTTTTCAAAAAGCGCTCCATATTTTAATAGATTCTATTAGTTTTATCTTATTTTTCAGACGATTTTAGGGAAAAGAACACTAGATCACTATCGATGCTGATAAAACTATCGATAGTTCTAAACCTCTATTAAGAATATAATCCCTCTTTTATATATTTATTTAAATATTTATTCATTTAAACTAGATTCATATTGATCTCTAATTTTCTGACTAATAGCTTAGATTCTCTTACTCTGTAGAGTATTCCCCAAGTCCCCTTTACTTATCCTCAACTTCCTTATTTTCTCTTCTCTGTAATCGTTTCAACCGCAATCAAAAAATCTAGCAAAAAACCGGAGCAACTTTAGAGCTCTCTATAGGATATTGTATGCAATGTACTCGTATATCGGAATCGTTAACTGAAATCGCACACCGGTCGTGTCAAAGTTTCGACCGCCAGCCAGCCAAGTCAGTCAGAGACAGACTCAGCAGAGACACTTTGCGGTTTCACACGTTTTGTCTTTAGGCCTCTTTATCTTTAGACCTCTAAAATCTGTTTCGCTTGGGAGTCTCGGTCTCGATTACGTCTAGATTATGTTACTCACTTCTCGTCAAAGGTGTACTGCGTGTTCAGCACGGTGAACATCTTCTGGTACAGAGTATTGAAGAACTTATCCATGACCTCCAGTAGATCCACTCGCCCATTGGCAAAGTACGTCTCCAGCTCCTTGAACAAATCCGAGAAGACATACGAATTTCGCTCATAGATCACGCCATAGGTACGGATGAACATGCTGTTGAACTGCGTTCTGGACTCTTTTAAAAGAGCGGTGAAGATTTCTGCAAAAAGGGGAAGAAACAAATTAGTGGGGCATTTACACAGGGTAGGAGGGACATCCGCTTCGATTAGAGTTTGTTTAGAGTTTGACTTTATTCCTGGCCTGCATCCGTTAAATACTCAACGAACAAACTGCCACATCCGCCTTGTCGCGGTAGTCTTAGCCACTTGACATTTGTCTTGAGGCCCGCATCATCATCATTTTTATCTCTGTATCTTGATCTGGAATCCATAGATCTAAGCTGGCGGGCAGAACCACTTGACACTCCACAAAAAAAAATGAATCCCAAATCATTGGCTTCTGTGACATCTTCGAGTGGTTCGTTGACGTAACCTACCTTTGAACTTGGTTGCCTTGCTTCCTAAGATGCCCGACATCCTAGAGATGTGATCCTTGGTATGACTCTCGAGTTGCTGGCGGGACTGCATGGCCATTCGGGTCTCCATGCCGTAGGTGCAGCAGGTGCCCACCGAGGGTGACTCACAGTAACGGAGGACGCGTTCTGTAAGAATAAGAAAACAAATAGAGTTAGTTAAAGCATCTTCATAATTGTTAAGGTATTTATATGATTAAAAAATATCTTTAAAATATCTAAAAATATATTTATCTAAATTATATAAATATCTAGACATTTCCCTACCATTTATATTTAATTTTCCTTAACCTGTGACTTTTCTTTTCCTTACTTTTCACCTCTTCTTGAATAATTTTCACTATACTTTAGCCCCGCTTCTGTAGCTCTCCTTTAACCTTGTTTGCTTAAATTTTAGACCAATTTTCCAGAGCAAATCTAACGATGCAACACCGCTGCCATCTCTTTCCACTTCCACATTCCGGGAACTCGCACACTGTGCGGCTCAGGAGTGCAACTTGCCACTTGACATGGTAACCAAATACCAAATTCTGAATACCAAACAGTGAAAACCAAAGCCTAACCAGCTAACGACGATTCGTTGGAAAAAAATACAAAAACACAACAAACGAAGCGCGGCTACCGGCGAATGCAAGTAACCCGAAACAGAACCTGAAACCAAACTCAAACTCAAACTCGAAACCTAAACCGAGTTGGGATACGGGCGTGGCAGTAGCTGGTGGAGGAGAAGCTGTAGAGTTCTCATTCCCTCGCTGACTGTTTTATTTACGCAAACATTTAACACATTTTTGGAGAGAAAATTAGAGGAAAATATGCATTAGTTCCCTGCAACGACTACCTCTATTTTCCCCCTCAGCTTTATGTGAGGTTTTTTATAGCCGCTGTTCCGCTGCCGCTGCCTCTGTCTCTGCCCCGTTCCGTGTTTATTTAGATAATTCTCGGGGCCAGATCAACGATCCGAAAGTTCGGCACTAATTGAAAGCAAACAAGTTGGAAGTTCTTTTTTTCTGTTCAGTTCAGTTCGTTTCGAATCTAAATCTGAATTTTGTATTTATATTCTGTTCGTTTTTTGTGCGCTCATAAATTGCCGCTGCCCAGTTAAATGCATCATCTGCTGTGCACACACACACACACACATACCGGGCAGTATATGGAGTGTTGCCTGGTTTGTTTATTTCCCTTATAAATTTAGATACTTTAGTGCACATTTTTTCGACAGGCGAATGTAAACAGAGTTTACTTCCATTGGGGCCTCCACCTCCACAATTCCCCCCAAAAAACTTCCTCCTCCTTTTATTGTCTGTGCTCGACTGCCTCGCTTTATGGCCTCTACTAATTGTTATGTTGCACAAGATATGAATTGAGTGTGGCGCACAGATAGAGCTGCGAATGGGGAGTCACAGTCCTGCGAGTCCTGCTTCCCTAGATCCTGGGGCTTATCTAAATTGGCCCACAGTCTGTCTGTGTGGTTTCCCTTTTTAATTGTCTGTCGCGGGACGCTCGTTGTGGGTCTCGGTTCTGGGTGGCTATGTGACTGGCATGACAACTGTTTGGCTCGGATTTGTTTTGGTCTGAAGACCATTTCAGTTAATTGAAATTGTGGCAGATAAAACGGCTTAAGATTTGATGGGGGACAAGGGATAAAGATCACGCTCTGCTGATGATTGAAATATTAAATAAATAAGTGGAGATTATAGTGGAAAATGGGAAAATTGGGTTTTATAAGGATTTTTTGGCACGAAAGAGTTATAGTAATTTTAGATAAATAAATTTTACTTGAAATATATTTTTTATGAAAAATAAAAATGATATATATTTATTAGAAGAAAGCTTAGGTTAAAAATCGTATTTACAGCTTCATAAATGCAATAGTTTGTCATAAATTTCTAATTATTAAAGTGACATATTTTCTATAAACTTTTTCAGAAATATTGTATTCATTATTTTTCAAAGTTTCAATTCTTATTCATTTAAATTTAAATTGACAAGAACCACATTTAAATTGATCAATAAAGTGTAAAACAATTTTATTACTTAAATTAAATAAGTTATAAATTGTTGTAATACAAGAACCACATTTAAATTGATCAATAAAGTGTAAAACAATTTTATTACTTAAAATAAATAAGTAATAAATTGTTGTAATACATATAAATACCCATAAAATAACCATATTTCGCTTTTCAATCAGGCCATCATCAGTCCATAAACTTTTCCCCTCACGAGCTTCCACAGGACCATAATTCCTACACCTTCCCCTCTCTCAAAAAAAATATATATTCCATTAAATTGCCACGCAAAATGACAGCCATAAACAAAAAACCACACACATCGCAGCCATGGAGCTCGATTTGGATTGGTTTTGGTCACCCCTTCTCGGTGGTTCCTGGATCTAATCGATAGACCGTAGCTAAAATCTATGTTAAAATAACATAACGGCATTAAAGTAACGGCAATGGGGATTCTTCTGCCAGCCATTTTTATGAATTGCTGCATAATTTTTCCCTGCTGCCGGCAGACAACAATGGGAAGTGGGAAATGGAAAATGGGGAGCGGGAAAGTAACAGCAAGAGCGGCGGCGAGGGGATCCCAGATAACAAATGTTGCCAGGCGGCAGAGGCATCAGCAGGGGGAAATCACCCAAAAAGGAAGCCGGAACGGAGAAGGATGGAAGGTGTCATGAGCATAATAAATGACCTCAACTTACCGATATGCCGCCACACAGAGCCGAGCCAGTTTCCCTTTTTATTCTAGCTGACGCTGTGGAAATCACCCCGTTGTCTAATAGAAAACTTTGGCTTGCCAAAAAGCAGCAGCAGCAAGACGACGAAGCCAGAAAAAAAACCACCCAGGAAAAGTATAAGGTTTGGGAGCAACAAACACCACCCATCCCCTGTGGGAGAGCTGGTCACATGTTTTCCCATTTCCACGCGCAATCCACTTAGTTACCAGGAGGGTAGCAACGGGACAGGAAAAACTGCGATTGAACACTGAGGAAAAGCGTGAGATAAAAGCTAAAAAATGAAGTGATAAAAGCAGGAAAAACTCAGACTGAACTTTGGGGAAAAGAGCTTTGTTTCATCTAGAAAATTAAGTGAAAATTTGAAACTAACTTCCTTATATTTTGGTACATTTTATATTTTAATTGTAAAGGGAAATTTAGAACACAAAATATTCTTAAAGTTGGGTTTTTGATATTTTTAATATAAAAGTTATTGAGTTTATTAATGTCTCCTTCATTTTTAAAGAAACTCAATGTAAGAGCTAAGTTTTTTAACAAATAATAAAATAAAAAGTACAAGTTTCTAACCTTTTTTCTCCCCGTGCAGGACTACCCATCAAGTGGAAGTGAAATTTCATTTCAAATGATTTACTGTAACGATCAACAAACGCAGGACTTGCCCCAGACAAACGACAAGGACGGGGACGAGGACGATGTCGACGAGTCAACCCCCTGAGGGCGTCACTTAAAAGGGTGCGAAAGTTTAGCAGGCGTATCACAGTCAATATGCAGCATAGTATATTCTATATAGTATATTCTGAATATCCAGCAGCGATAAGTTCGGGGTGAGTGGGGAACGGGAGCTCAGAATCTCACAGCAGGCGGGCATTTCTCCCAAGGTTAACTTTAAGCTTATCTCTTGGGCAAAGGACTCTTAAAGAGTGCGAAAAGTTGCCCCTAACCGGGATGCTCAACAGGATGCTTGACACGGAAACCCGGCTGGCAAACTGCACCCTCGTCGTAGTTTTCGTAAACAAAGGAAACCGAAACTGACGGCGTGGTGTTACCATGGGTGTGTGTAGGAGATTTTTTTGTGGCGAGATACAGAATTTTAATTGCGGAAGGAAGTGGAATGCGAAGGAACTATGGTTGTTTGTTTTTATTTTTCTGTTTAATTTTACATTTGAATTAAATAAACTCTAGGGGAATTTAAAGAGTAATTTGGAGGAATAAATAATTTAATTTTGAGCCATTTTTAAGGGGTTTTCTCTTAATGTTATAGTTTGTACTTTTTTAAATTAATTTAAATATAAACAGCTTCAATAAAGACTGTATAAATCTGCCATAATTTGTATTTGTTCTAGATTATATGGAAACCTACTCAGTAAAGTATCAATTACTTAAAAACTCTCTGTAAGTATTGAGTTACTTAATAAACACACACTTTAAAAGCAATATATGCTATATTAAATTCTCCTTAAACTTCTCCTTAAATATTTAGTTTAGTTGCACTAAATATATGCATTTTCCTGCCGGAAATGTCCCACTTCCATTTCCCAGGCCCGCACACTTGTGCATTCAAAGTTTTTCCACCCCACACTCTCTCTTTTCCCTCTCTCTCAGTCTCTATCTACTCTTTGTGCTCCACTTGGAGATGAAAAGCGCACAACAACAAAAACACACATTTGAAACTGTTGTTGTGCGAGTGGAAAACCAAAAACCGAAAAACAAAACCAAAACCGGCAAAAAGGCAACAAAAAACACAACAGTTGCAGACAGGACAAAGGCAGACGCCAAAAAACTAAAACTCAACCACCAGGCTAGGTTTTCCACTTGCTGACACCCCTCCTCCTTTCACCTTTTATCTGGGCATTATCAATGGTCGGAAAATGCAGGGAAAACTTTACTTTTGAGTCGAGTTTCAATGGCCACTACAAAAGCGGAGAGGAGAGCTCGAGCGGAGAGAGAGAACGAGATTCTATTCTCACTCATCGCTTCGTCCTTTTTGACGAGGCACAAAAATGCGAGCCGGCAACGCGACCAGGCGCCCAGGACTCGTCGGCAGGACGAATTCGAAACTGTTGCACACACGTGCACGAAAACTTTTCAGCCAAGAAAAATGTGTTCGGAAAAGGGAGAATGAATAGCCAGACAGCCAGAGAGACGTCTGAGAGAGAGAGAGATGTAGAGAGAGAGAGAGCGCGCAGAGTAGAGCCTGCGAAAGGGGTCGTTGCACGCATGTAGCTTTCACTTTCCGCCAGGACACGGGGTGGCAGGAGCAAGCTGGGGGATAGTTCAGCCGAGTCACCCTCGAAAAAAAAGGACAAAATAAAAGGAAACAACAAAATTGTCGCCGTCTGGCAAGGAAATTGCATTAGCCAAAGAAAAGGTTAAACAACCTGTGAGTCCTGCCGGCCAGTTGGCATTTCTATTTCTCTTTTCAACTTAAATTTTCTGTCTGGAGGAAAAGTCCTTTAGATAAGAAAAACTTGGAATAATTAGAAAGGTTAAATTACTAAATTATTAATAATTAATTTTCAATTTATATAATTTTAAAATTGTTAATTATTTCATGTGTTTTATTATCATGATTTTTAATTAAAATTATGTTTTTTGCATTTGATTTTCATAATTAATCTTTAAACTCTAAGCTCATTTCTTATCTTTAGAATCATTCAGTTATTGATTGCAGTTTTTTTATCATAACAATTTCTTGCTCCAACTAAATAAAATATAATAAATGTTAAACGACATTTCCCAACCTTTTCTTTTTCATAGGAACTATCTAACATTTTTTTATAGTGCACTTCCCAGCTAGAGCTAGCTTCTTCTTCATCGCTTTGCCTTTGTTTTGCTGCCCATTTTTTTTAGCCCAGCAGTTTTGATGATGGAAATTTGCTTGCTCAAGTTTTATGCTTATGGTAATGAGTTTTAATTAGGCGCCCAGCAAGCGAGAGCAGGCAAAAAGGGCAAAAAGGAATCACAACCACCACCATTTCAGTCGAATCCCACCTACCACCCACTGGGCTTTTCCCTCCCTTCGTCAGTCTCTTTAAGCGGCAGCAAAAGTTTCTGTTTTTAATTCGCACGTAAATTGAAAATGATTTTTTTGTGTTGTGAGTTGCGTTTTGCCTGCTAGGATATTATTCAAATTCCAGCAGCAACATCTGGCGGGAAGTCGTATAATGACCCGAGGGGGAAGGTGTAATTTATTGGGTCAACACAGCAAGGTTTCTCTCGTTACAGCAACAGTAGTACAAACTTGCGTTTATTTTATTTTTTCTTTTCAGGTCAGCCAAATGCAATTAAATCTCAATTGTTTTAAAGAGAACAGGCTTGCTTTTTTTCGGTTTCCTATGTTATTTCTTTTATGGCTCTTTCACTGCACTCTATAAGCCCCGAAAATAGAAACAAACAAATGTCGGAACGAGAAGGAAGCCCATACACTATTTCACTGCGGAACCGGACAACTCCTCGCCTTCGATTCGGACTGCATGTGGACCGCACTTTCAACACATATAACTCAATCGCCGCCACCCGCCGCGAACCCAAGATCGAAGCAAATAGAGATATAACCAGAAAAAAATAAAGAAAACGCGAGGCGAAGCAGAAATTTGTACAAATATTGAACCACTGCGATGGATATTGGCTTTACTTCCTCTGGCACACTTCGCCCCATCGCCTCACACTTAATTAATTTAACAGAGTTTTAGCGTTTTGGGACTGGGATTTGGAATTGGGATTTGGAAATCGGATTTGGGTTGGGAATGGGATCACGACCACCCGTCTGCCTTCAGGGTAAGTTATGAATTTAAACTGAATTTTAAGAGTTGACCATGAAACATAAATATCATTGCAAGAACAATAATAAGTTAAGTAAGTTAAATAATGTTTTTATTAAAACTAATTGTTTGGTAGTTCTTAAAAAATGATCCCTTACTCTCTTGAAAAATTATCTTATCTAAATTTCATTTCCCTATGTTTAATTATAGCTCTTACCATAGTTAGACTGTTAATATCTCTAATTATAAATCTCCTTCATTTATAATCTCCACCTAGACATAATGTGTCTCTCTGTGGACTATTTGCCATTTGAAAAGTTTTGTGAAAACCGTTCATTTTGCCACATTCAGATGAATAATGAACCGTGCGGAGGCGTCGACTGTTAATTCTGTATCCGCCGGGTGCATGTGCAGCATTTAGCCCAGCTCCACCTTTTCATGTGGCCTGCAAAACTCCACATTTCCCGTAATTCTCTCCCCTCTCCTTTCCACATTTTCCACCGTAGCCTCGACTATGTGTAATTACACAAAACGTAGGCTAAAATGTTGCATGGGAGATTTTTCCTTTCTTCGCAGCTGGCTTTTCGCTCTTTCTCAGCTTTCTTCACGTGCTGCTAGGCGGCTCTTTTAGGCGTAATTAAAATTACTCCAAGGGGAGGGGAATAGGTAGTACGAAATACGGAATACGGAATACGGAATGTTTATGTTGCAAACACGTTTCATGTAAACAGAGGGAAAGGGAGACAGAGAGAGCCCAGACTATGGACATACCCTAGACCTATGGATATTTCAAGGGGATATATCTATAAACTTTACGTACTGACAGGTTAGTAATCAAAGTAACCAAAGAATCCAAGTGAATTTTAAATATAAAAAGATTTTTAAAATGGAACTAAAATTAAAATAAATCAAAGAACACACAATTTATAAATTTATTTAAAAGGTATAAAACCTTCTCTGGCACTCTAACAAGACAAAGGCTAATAATATTTCCGATAATATTCTTTGAGAGAGTTAAAAAATATATTCTCCCCTTCTACAATTACAAGGTATTCGAAAAATGATTCCAGAAGTCTTCCTGGTCGATGGGGTTGGAGGTCGTCGTGGGGCTTTTTGCCTGATGAAGTGACGACGACGCCTCGTCGGACGGCACTTGCAAAGTTTTGCACATGTTTCAGCCATTTGTTTGGCTGCCAAGATGTCTGAGGCCAAGCTGCATCTTTCAGCACTCACCTCTCACCATCTCCATCTTCATCTGAGTGACAATTTTGAAATGTGCAAAGATTTTTCATCACGCCAAGAAAATGCGAGAGAAAAATGCGCACAGAAATAGACGGAAAACAAAACAAACATTTTTCCCTGGGCGTAATTAGGCGGCTGAAACATCTGTTAATTGGGAAACAAAAAGGGCGGAGTTGGTGGAATTAAAACTACAAGCCAAGCAGAAAAGTTCCCGGAACATGAAAAATCTAACAACTTCCACAATACACACATGTGGTAAAAAGAATTGAAATTTATGCATAAGAATTTATAGAATATTTTCTCAAGCCTCTTTTAATACTCTCCCTAGGGTAGAGCCACATTTTTCCTATTTTTTAGTTCCCTACTGAACTTTATCCACAAGTTTCCGCTAAATTTGCTTTGCTCTAATTACAGGCGACATTTTTTTGGCTCTGTGAACATTGCTCATACGCCTCGTTGTACAATTTTTGGGGCCAACAGCAGAAAACAGGTTAAACAGAGGCTTTCCAGAGACCAAAACATACACACGCTCCCAACAATGCCATTAATCAAATTTTATTGTTTAATTAATTTCGCTTGAATGAACCGAACTCCACTGGAGGGGCAATGAGGTGGCGGGGGAGGAGAAGGAGAACGAGGTGATGAGGTGATGAGGTGGCAGTGGCGGTGGCGGTGGGTTAGCGGCCAAAACAAACAAATCAGCCAGAAATAGCTGAGAAATGGCATTCAATTCGTTCGATTTCAAAGGAAACCCACCGCTCAACTTGGCCCAGGTTCGAAATTCTGTCTTTGTTTACCCCGCCATATGACAATTATTATTTTTTTTTCTTTGGTATTTGGTTGCCTTCCTCTTCTCGCATTTATTTGCAATTTATTCATCGCTCTTTCTGTTTGTCAGCCGATGATTTGTCATGGTCGATGGTTGTGTGAGTTGGTCAAAATTGTCTGTTGTTTTGTGGATTTTATTAATCAAATTATGGAATGGGATCAGACACTTGATTGGTTGCCATTGGGTGTGATTTTGGGTCTTTAAAGGCTTAAAGGGGATCTGAATAATATGTTTTTGAAAAACGCTTACAAAATCTGTAACTAAATTAAATGTAAATTGTGATATCTTCTTCTTCTAAAGTTCCTATAACATTTTATTTTTATAGACCCATTTGCACAGAGTTTCAATAAGCATTAATTTCAATTTTATTCAATTCACATTCTTGCACCATTTAAATTGGGGAGAAAGGAAAGGAAGAGATGGGAGAAACAGCTTAGGCCATGGTCAAAAGTGCCGCAAAGCCAAATTCAGACACGTTATGGCCTGGTTGATGTTTTGACTGGATTTAAATTCGATTTTGGACACGAGATAAAAACCCAGCGAATCGCGGGGAGACGACGGTGAGAAAAGACAGAGATTTACCGAATGCAGTCAGCGTCCAGTTTTCTGTGTGTGTTTATTCAAAGCACGTTCCTGCGGTTCAGTTTTGTATTTTTTTTCTTTTTTGTTTTTTGCAATGCCGAAGACATTGACTACGTGTCGCTGTCAGGCGGTGAGTGATTTTTCCTTTTTTTTCCTGTGTTTCCAAGCCAACACGAGCAGCATATTTTGTGTGCCAATTAAAAATGTTAACAATGACGAGTCATCGAATCAATTGGCAGCCTGCGCTTAAGCCATAAAAGAGCATTTAAGCCCGGCTCTTAGCCGGCAGCCAGCCAACAAACCTTTGGCGAAACCACAAGAGCTCTCCCAACCGCAAAATCCATAAAAGCTGAGATTTCTTCTCTGTATACCTACAGCGCAAAAAAACGAGCAGAGAGGTAAAAATATAATAACCAAAGGTGGAATAAAAAAAAAAAAAAAAAAATTAGAAAAGCTGAAGTTACTAAAAAACAGAGCCTGGCGATCGTTTAATAGGAATATGAGTTCAGAAAACCTAATAGAATATAGAAAAACTAACGCGCAGTTTAGAAGAGAAATTCGACTAAGTAAAAAAGAAAGCTTACATGTACTGACTTCCTCCATTTCGATCCAATCCAAAGCAGAACTAGTTTGGAACAACATCAGGCAATTCTGCGGGATTCACAAATCAACCCACATTCATTGTATCCAAGAGTACAATACAAACACAACAGTCACAAACTCAAAAGACATAGCTACAGCCTTTTCCAAACACTGGTCAGAAAAGTCAGAGGACCAAAACTTCTCCCAGGC